>JAPVLO010000832.1:0-366905 GCA_027257055.1 Cephalopachus bancanus
CTTATTTACTTTGAGTTGTAGTTTCACTCTGTTGCCCATGCTGGAGTGCAGTGGCACACTCCTGGCCACTGCAGCCTCACCCTGCTGGACTCAGGCAATCCTTCTGCTTCAGCCTTCCAAGTAGCCAGAACTACAGGCACAGGTTACCATGCTCGGCTAATTTATCATTCATCTATCCATCCTATCAATATCTATCTCACCTACCATCTATCTCATGTATCTTATCTATATCTACCTATCAACCATCTATCATCTGTCGACCCTATCTTTCCATTTATCATCCAGCTGTCTATCTGACTCACCTATCATCTATCCATCCATCCATTTATCCACCTAACCATCTAATCAGTTTTATATATCGTTTCTTTTAAACTTTATGTGGCAAAGTGAACTGCCTGTGGAATGATAGTTCCCATCACAGACCATGGGTGAGAAGGGTCATGCACTTGTGAGTGAAGAGAGGAAAAGGGGCATATGGAGAGACAAAGAGAGAAAGAGTCTAAGAGGTGCTGAGCTTTAAGAAAGTGTGTTTGGTAGGGCTACAAAATATGCTTGGATAGCAGTTCTTGGTCCTAATTCACAGAAGTCCCAATTAACAGATTCAGAGCTAAAGAAATGTGTTCACCATGGCACTGAGACATTCATTTTTATTCTTGACAACTCCTTCCTGTCAATGAATAAACAAACAAATTGATCTTTTCTCCTCCTCATCCTTATCACCCTTTTCCAAGCTTGGTCCCACAAATGTCCAAAGGCAGCAAGAAAAAGAAGGAAGCTCATTTCATTGTTGTTTTTTTAGCACATATGTGGTCCCATTTTACCAGTTCTACCTCTCAAAATGAGAACATGAGGTTATTAATTATATCTAGAAGACAGAGAAAGCATGTTCTTATATCATAGATATCATAATATGATTTGCAATTTGAAAGTCTAGAGTAACTGTATACAATTTCAAAATTTCCAGCAAATCTGATATAAATTTTTCTTAAGGGAATTACATCATAGTTATTGAATATTTTCCCATGTTAGGAAAGAAAAAAAACATACTCAAATATTACTTAATATTTTCAAAAGACTAAGAAGAAAATTAGGGATTGGAGACTAAACTGGTTCTTGATATTCTTTTTTTTTTTTTTTTTTTTTAATTTTTTTGAGTTGGAGTCTCACTCGGTCGCCCAGACTGGAGTGCAGTGGCTGCTCCCAGCCACCACAGCCTTGACCTGCTGGGCTCCGGCGATCCTTCCGCCTCAGTCTTCCAAGTAGCCAGAATTACAGGCATGCATTACCACGCCCGGCTGATTTTTTTATTTATTGTAGAGATGAGGTCTCGCTGCCCAGGCAGGTCTCGAACCCACGGGCTCAGGCAATCCACTCACCTCAGCCTCCCAAAGGTGCGGAATTACAGGCTGAGCCACCGAGCCCGGCTTGTTCTTGACATTCTTAAGAGACCTAGAATAATATTTGAAATAAACTACAGAACAATATTATCCCCTAAAAAATGGAGTTCACAAAGTTATCTAATACTTCAAATGTGTGGTTTCTAGATATGAAATCAAAATTACTTTTAGTTATCATTATGATGTTCGGTGTTATTAAATGTGCTTCACATACTTATCTTTTACATTTGTATGGTAATGTCTCCAAAGCTAAGGACAATATTAGGCAATTTCCTATTTCTAGCAAAGAGAAATGACCTTTAAAGATAATTTTATTCTGGAGCCAAACTTTTGATCTCAGAATAACTGGTCTGATAATGATTTTTTTTTTTAAAAGCAAAGAACATAAGTAGCTAAGCAAGGGAATGACATCTGATTAATTATTGTAAATGTACATTAGCTATGCACTTAATCAACTTCCACCCTGAATATTAGAATCTTGAAATAAATAAACTTGACAGATGACTAACATCAACTGGCTCTCCATTCATCTGGTGTGAAATATTACACAATTAAGCACACTGCAAATCCCCTCAGGCTCTGGAAATAAACTACAAAAAACGAAGAATTCCCAGAGACCAAAGCAGTCATAAAAATTTAGAATTCTTTTTTTTTTTTTTTTTGAGTTTGAGTTTGAGTTTGAGTCTCACTCTGTCGCCCAGAGTGGAGCGCAGTGGCCGCTCCCGGCCACCGCAGCCTCGACCTGCTGGGCTCCGGCGATCCTTCCCCCTCAGCCTTCCAAGTAGCTGGAATTACAGGCGCCCACTACCCCGCCTGGTTAATTTTTTATTTATTGTAGAGATAAGGTCTCACCAAGTTACGCAGACGGGTCTCAAACCCGCGGGCTCAGGCAATCCACTCACCTCAGCCTTCCAAGTTGCGGGATTACAGGCTGAGCCACTGATCCCAGCTAAAAATTTAGAATTTGAAAAAAGAACCTAAGTTTTAAATTATGAAAACAGAAAATTATGAAAACATGATATTAAATGGTAAAGTTCCTTTATGTCACCAAATTCAGAGTTTATTTTACTAAAAATATAGAAAAGAAGTAGGATAGGTTAGCAGAAATATTATACCAACCACTCATTATCAACTGATTATTAATGTAAAATTAGAAGGCTATGCTTCTAAAATTATAAAATCTATCTAATTTCTGATACCTCATTACTGTTTTCCAAAATTTTATATTGAAACATGATAAGCCGGGCTTGGTGGCTCAGCCTGTAATCCCGCGCTTTGGGAGGCCGAGGTGAGTGGATTGCCTGAGCCCGCTGGTTCGAGACCCGCCTCAGCAACTTGGCGAGACCTCATCTCTATAATAAATCAAAAACTAGCCGGGCATGGTAGCGTGTGCCTGTAGTTGCAGCTACTTGGAAGGCTGAGCGGAAGGATCGCCAGAGCCCACCAGGTCGAGGCTGTGGTGGCTGGAAGCGTGCCACTGCACTCCAGTTTGGGCAACAGAGTGAGACTTGAATTCAAAAAAAAAAAGAAAGAAACATGATAAAGAATTTGTAGCCAGGTGTGGTAGCACGCGCCTGTAGTTCCAGCTACTTGGAAGGCTGAGTGGAAGGATAGCCAGAGCCCAGCAGGTCAAGGCTGCAGTGACTGGGAGCAGCCACTGCACTCCAGTCTGGGCGACAGAGTGAGACTCCAACTCAAAAAAAAAAAAAAAAAAAAAAAAAAAGAATTTGAAGTTAGAATATAGATAGATCACTTCTTGACTGACTTCAAATAATATTGTATTTTGTACTTGAAAACTATATTATAGACTTACTTCTAAAGTCAAAGATTACCATAGACCTTTCCACAGAACTTACTCCTAAAATGGAGAATTTAATATGAACTTTATATAGAGGAAAAAATTATCACAAAATACCTCACATGCAATACAAATTAAAGAACCACTATACAGTACTTAAATGATTGTCAACAAGACAGCTGAAGCACATACAGGGTTATATGGCAAGAAATCCATAGACCTTAGTTTAAAACTCTGGGAAAAAAAATACTTGCTGCTGCCAGATAGCAGATGCTTTTGCTTCCTTCCGGAATCTTAGGTAGGTTAATTGGAGATCAACTTTAACAGGTTTAAACTTCACTGTATTTGAGAATATTAACTCAACAAGACAATGAGAAAGTTTGTGCAATCCCAAACAGGGTTCATTTTTTATACTGGTACAAGTTATAGGCCAAACCATATCATAAAGTTTTTTTTACTTGTGTGGTTGAAATTTAAAAGTATAAATTATATCAATAACATATTAATATGGCATCGGAACCACTTTTTTCATTCATGTATTCAAGAATTATTTGCTAAACATCTACTAAGGAACTCTGTGTATTGTAGGGATATAATAGGGTCCACCATATAATCTTGCCTTCATAGAGGTTGCAATGTGTTTGCAAAGTCAGATACTATCCAAATAATCTGTATTGGACAAATAATCATATAAGTAATAGCATGAAATTGCAGATGGAACAAGATTGCCTGGATCATGGGATGGTCATTACGTTGTCAAAGACAGAAAGCAAGCCTGCTGGAAGGAAGAGTTGACTCATGAGGTAGCCCCAAAGCGAAGAGAGCCTGGCCAGCTGAAGAGATTTTAAGACAAGGTGCCTGAAGGGGAGAAAAGAAAGTGAGGGGGAGGTAGATGTAAACTGGGCCTAGGATTAGGAAGGTAGGTAGGAGCCTAATAATGAAGACTGATTCAAGCTGGTTCTGAACTTTTCACCTGGTTCTAATAGGGTCAGTGGCAAGGTTAGGCCTGAGTGATGAGAAGGTGCCTCTGGCTGCTGGTGATAAGAGAGAGACCAATGGATGCAGAGAGACCACTATGAAGCCAGAATGTTGGACACCTTAGATATGAAGACAGCTTGGCTCAAGGTGTCCAAAGTACAAAGAAATAAGCACACAATCAAGAGACAGCTAAGAAGCAAATGTAAGAGGGCTTCAGATCTTCTGCGTCAAATATATTTGAGTCTAAAAATAATGTCTTCCAAGATAATCTGTGCATCTCTTTGTTGTTTCTTCATTGGTAGTGGTGGTGATGGTGTTGTGAGTCCCATGGCTAGACAGTGAGGGACATCAGAATATGCTAACCAAAAATATGCCTCTTTGGCGGAAGGATTAATTTGTGAAACTGCAGACACAGGAGAAGCTCTGAAAACATAGTAGAAGTTAATCTTTTGTAAAAGAAATTTGTGTCTATAAAGGAAATCTACATTTGTAAAGGTGTCTCCCTCGTGGAAGAGAAGGAGGACAGAATCACTAGAAATTCTTAAGGTTGGAGAAGGTACTAACTTAAATTTGCATAACAAACTTTAGCCTGGTTTATCATACTTTCCTTGGATACTTCTCCATTGCTGGCCTTCCCCACAACTTTGTTTCAGCAGATGATAGTATTTAAACCTGAACTTAAAGCCACCTCTTACTCAATTTTCCCTGGGTATAACCTATGTATACAAGTATGCTTGTTAGTAAACTTGCTTGGTTTTCTCTTGTTAATCTGTCTTTTGTTACAAGGGTCTGCCTCAGATAAGAACTCAGAAAGAGGAGAGGAAAAATTAGTTTTTCTCCCCTACAGCTGTAATACAGCTAAAGAAATCGTGGCTAAGACACTAATCTTTATGTAAATAACTTAGCATCTGCCAGCTCCGTGTTGCCCTCAGTTATAAACACCAAGTAGAGAAATCAATGGTTTTCAATTATTAGTCATAGGATCTTTTTTTCCATAAGAATGTCCAATACAAATGAAAATCCCTGTTGTTCTTAAAGAAGGAATGGAATTAACTCTCTAACCACTCTCCCCAGAGCTGAAAAAGCTCCCCTAGCGGCCTGAGGAATCCTTAGGGTTCCAATGTGAACAGTTTGCCAAGCACTGCACACACAGTCGAACATTCTAAATGTTTTCAGTAGAATGAATGTAAATATTATAAATTGTTTGGCTGGAGAGTGTCTGTAAGATGTTATTACAAATGGAATGCTTTGTTGCTTAGATACTTTTACATGCTGTGTTTTTAAATGTAGAATCAAGTTATTGTTCTCAGTACCAAAGCCAGGGTTTGTTTGCCTAGAAGAAGCAAGATGGGCTTTTTTGCTCTTGCTCTAATTCAAAGGTCCACAGAGCCACAGCACCTGCAGTAATTCTACTTCTGCAAACCATGGAGAGCCAAACACAGAATTGAAAGTATGAACCTGAATACTATTTCTATAAATCCTGCAATAAATCCCGAGATTGTGAACCCTGTCTCAGGTAAAAGAAAGTAGGAGGTGGCAAAGTTTGGAAGGTGGTACAGAAACTACCAAAGACAAGTTCTGAAACATATCTCTTGACAAGAATTTGCCATGTGCTGAATACTACATTAAGAAGCAACATGAAAAAGCAGATGGCAGCTTCCAGTTATTTTATAAATACAATCATGTACCAAATAACGATGTTTTGGTTAACAACAGATCTCATATACAATGATAGTCCCATAAGAGTATAATACTGTATTTTTACTGTATCTTTTCTATATTTGGATATGTTTATTTTATTTTATTTTTTTGAGTTGGAGTCTCACACTCTGTCACCCAGGCTGGAGGGCAGTGGCATGCTCCCGGCCACCGCAGCCTTGACCTGCTGGGCTCTGGGGATCCTTCCGCCTCAGCCTTCTGAGTAGCTGGAACTACAGGTGCGCGCTACCACACCCGGCTAATTTTTTGAGTTACTGTAGAAATGAGGTCTCGCCAAGTTGCCCAGGCGGGTCTCAAACCCGCGGGCTCAGGCAATCCACTCACCTCAGCCTCCCAAAGCGCAGGATTACAGGCTGAGCCACCGAGCCCGGCTTGGATATGTTTAGATACACAAATATTGCTGTGTTACAATTGCCTGCAGTATTCAGTACAGTCACGTTATGTGAAGGTCTATATCCTAGGAGCAATAAGCCATAACAGATAGCCTAGGTATGTAGTAGGCTTGTACCATCTAGGTTTGTGTAAGGTAAGTACCTCCTATGGTGTTCACACAATGACAAAATCACCTATCAGTGCATTTCTCAGAATGCATCCCCAACATTAAGTGATGCATGATTGTATCATGTAACCAAGAAACAGGGATTCATCAACTTAGGAGTCACAGCAATGCAGAGTGACCAAGCACAAACTACACAGCATGGTGGTCCACCACAAATGGAACCAGAATCTAATGCACATCATGAGAAGAATCAGCACCCCAAATTCAGATGGACAAGAGCACACAACACACGCCTTTTAGTAACTGATTCTGTAGAAAACTCAAAAACCAAAATCAACAAGAATAAAACATCTCCTCAAACAGGAGAAGGAAAATAAAACTGCATGCATATTATTTTTTGCCAAAACTTTTTATTTTGAAAATTTTCAAACTTGCAAAATAATTTAAAGAATAAAACATGAATACAGGTATACGCCTTCACTTAGGTTTACTGATTGTTTACATGTTTGCCACACTTTCTTGCTCTTTCTTTCTCTCTCAAGACCTTCCACTTTCCTTCCAAAGGAAAGCCATTGGATTGTTCTAATGGGGCCAGTGCTAAGGTTAGGCCTGGGTATTGAGAAGGTGCCTCTGGCTGCTGGTAATAGGAGACAGACCTTGGTAGGATGCAGAGAGACCACTAGGAAACTGAAATGTTGGACACCCAAGAGAAAAAGATAGCTTGGCTCAAGGTATCGAAGTACAGTCTTCAGAGAGAGAAAGAGAGAGAGAGAGAGAAAGAGAGGGGTGTGTGTGTGTGTGTGTGTGTGTGTGTGTGTGTGTGTGTGTGTGTATGTGCATATTTTTTCTATATCAGTACATTAAGAAAGGATAAGGAATGTATTTGTAATTGTGTATCACAATGTTTTACAGTAAGTTGCATAGATTACAATACTCTACCCACTAAATACTTCAGCACAGGTCTCCTAGAATAAGGCTATTTTCCTTCATTACTACATTACCATGATCACAATTGTGAAGACAAACATTGATTCAACAAACTCATCTCCTAGACAGTCCCCAAATAATTATACCAATTGTTTCTTTGGTCCAATCCTGGGTTCAGTTATTATTGCTATATTTCTTAGTCTTTTGAAACCTGGAACAGTCCTACAACCTTTCTTTTTCATGACACTGACTTTTTTTAATGAACCCACATCTTAAAACAATTCACTATATTATGTATTTGTCTGTTGTTTCCTTGTGATCCGACTCATGTTGAACAATTTTGTCAGGACTACTACATAGGTGGTGTGTCCTTACAGCTTCATATCAAAAGGTACATGAGGACCATCTTCTCTTACTCAAATTCCTTTCTAAATGACTTGGGGATTCACGCCTTACAATCCCTAAAATGTCATTAAACATATTTTTTTTTGGACATGGTATATTGTGACTTACTTTCCATCCTGATGGTAGCATGGCATCACATAACAGATACTTGAATCTCTTATCTTAACTT
This sequence comes from Cephalopachus bancanus, assembly GCA_027257055.1. Taxonomy (NCBI): domain Eukaryota; kingdom Metazoa; phylum Chordata; class Mammalia; order Primates; family Tarsiidae; genus Cephalopachus; species Cephalopachus bancanus. The sequence continues at coordinate 7,893 of JAPVLO010000832.1, forward strand.
AGGCATCCCTATCTACTGACTCCCAGTCATTAGACAAAGCTTAATTCTTTCAACAAGTTGGCAAATAAAGACTCTCTAAACTCATCTATGACTTATAAGCCCCAGCTTTGATATAGCCCACCTTTTGAGGCTGAACCAGTGTATACCTTCCATGAACTGATTTATGATTTTACCTACATTTTCTATTTCTCTGAACCAAACTATAACCCCTCCTCTGCCTTGGATGAATTTTCTTGGGATCTCTTGAGACTGTTTCCATGGGTTGTGGTCGCTCATGTAAGCGCGGAATAAATGCTTCAGTCTCTTTAGATATTCTGGCAGAATTTAGTTTTTCTATTGTCATACATGGCACCAGATACCCTGTTACTGGTTAAGGCTACAACTTTCAGATTGCTTCATTTCTGCTCACCAGTTACTGCTTAACTTTGTCTCCTCTATTTTTAAATTTTTTTTGAGATGCACACACAGTAAAAGTTTGTATGGTTGGAATTAATATCTTGACACCAAAACGTGCTTCTTATTCATGGATATTTGCTGCCATACATTAGCTTTATTAAGGATTATAGTCCACTTGAAAAACCTTTTCATCACCATCAAAAGATTTTTAAAAATCACTAACCATTCTAGTATATGTTTTAGAGAATTAAGTCAAGAGACTTCTGTCAGGTTTCTTTAAATAAAATGACATTTCATAAAAAGAAAACTTCCTTTTTTGTTTCATAATAGAAGTATATTGAAATATAACTAAACCTTTTCTTTGGTGGGGAACAAATCAGGAAAACCAGAGACAAGATAAAAGTATTTTCCTGATTATCTCCAAAGCCCTCATCCACTTAAGGAGAGGGAAAGAGTTTAATATGCTGTATTCAAGAACCCTGAATTCTGAATTGTAAAGCACATTAAAATGCCTTGAAGTGGATGGCTTTATGTTGGTAAGATAGAATGGATATTGTTATGAGGTATTTAGGAAGAGATATTTTAGCCCCCCTGAAAGAACCCCACTTTACATCAGAACATTAAAAAAGGATAATGAATGCTGTATTAGTTTATCATGAATTAATCATGAGCCTTTTCAGCCGCATACTTTTAATTAGCTACCCAGTCTGTCAATTTTTTCAGAGCTCTGCTAGCTGGGTCTAAAGAATGTCAATCTCCCTTGTAGACCAAAATGACAAAAAAAAAAAAGTACTTAAAGCATTTCCCTGCAAAATGTACAGTTGTTTTTCAAAGGGATAAAATAATAAAACTCTACTTAGCAGGTGCTAAAGGCGTTGAAAGCTAGGTCAGAAATCAAAGACAGCTCGTGTATTATCAATGGCTTTAGAAAATAAATTATTCTTTAAAATACCTGAAAAGTTTGTTTCTGAAACAGAAAAAAGGAACACATGATCCTTTTAGAGAAAAAAAAATACAGAAATCACAATAGAAAATGAATCTGTTAAGCTGCTCAGTATTAGGAATGAATATAAACTGAGGCTTTAAGCCTCCACGAATGCTCCTTCCAGATCAAGAATCCTATGCTGTGAGGTATAAATTTAACAGAAAAAAATCCTAAAAGGTTATTGTCTTTTTGTTTTCTTTAATTCTTATTCGAACTCAGTTCCCTCAAAGTAAAAGACCATTGAATATTCTAGGAAAAAAGAGAAGATAATGTTAGTCTCTTGTTCCACAGAGCAGGGTTTCTCACCCTCAGCACTGTTGACATTTGGGACTTGTGAGGCGCTGTCCTGTGCACTGCAGGGTGGTTAGTAGAATCCCTGGCCTCTATCCACTACCTACCCCACCCCACCCCACAGTTGTGACAGCCAGAAGTGTTTCCAAATGTTTCCAAATTCTATCTGGAGGGCAAAGCCTCCCCTGACACAGAACTGATACCATCAGTAATCCCTTAGTCCCACTGCATGTTGAAGATCATTAAACCGCCCTGCAAGCCTCTTTCAGTTCTATCACCCTGACTGGAAAAATCGTTCAGGCCTTCATTATATTTTTTCCCAAAACACAGGTCATGTCGTACTTTTTACAATCACCCTATGAAACTGTCCTTTTCATCACTTATTTATTTATTATTATTTTTCATTTTTATGTTTTTTTTTTTGAGTAGGAGTCTCACTCTGTTGCCCAGGCTGGAGTTCGGTGGCACACTCACGGCCACCACAGCCTCGGCCTGCTAGGCTCAGGCGATCCTTCTGCCTCAGCCTTCCAAGTAGCTGGAATCATAGGCATGCGCCACCATGCCCAGCTAATTTTTTTGATTTACTGTAGAGACAAGGTCTCACCAAGTTGCCCGGGCTGGTCTCGAACCCCTGGACTCAGACAATCCTTTTGCCTCCGCCTCCCAAAGTGCTGAGATTACAGGTGTGAGTCACCATGTCTGGCTTTTCATTACTTTTTACAGAGGAGGAAATCAAGGCTCAGCGAGATGAAACGGACTCCTGAGAACAAGTGGCCAGCAGGAAGTGAGCTGGGACCCAAAGCCCCAAGCTCTCTGACCCTGGGGCATAGATCCATGCTTGAGAGCCTTTACACACTGACTTGATTAAGATATCTCCTCTGAAAACATCTTGCTGACAATTTCTCTGAGCCTGCTGCTACAGGGACCATACCATGCTCTGAATGGCCCATTGTTGCCCACATTGATGCCTTGATGGCAAAGCATCATAAGAGTGCAGTTCTGTTCACGAGAAGAGTACAAAATAGAGATATGTACATGCAGGGGTTTTTTAAAAGTATGCTTCTCTCATCCCACCTGCAAGACCTTCACCACACACACACTCACCTCGCATTAGTGAAAGGTACTCTTCCCGCAAGGAGGGTCACCACTTTGACTCTCAGTTCTCACCTCCGCAGGGAGAGACCCTCTCCCTGCATGGAGGGACCCTACCAAGACACTCAGGTGTTTCATTAGAAAAGCATTCGAAAACAACCATGAGCCTTCCCACTGTTCCACAAGTTTGTATTTTTGCTGATTCAACTAGGGCCACCTCAAACATTTAAGAAATGCATTAAATCCTGTATAAAACTCCATTCCTGCAATTCCTCTAGATTTCCCACATGACATGCCACATGCTTGTGCTATCAGATTGTACATGCTGCCCCCATTGTCCCAGTACAGTTTTTCTCTGGAAAAATATATTTGCCCCACCAATGCCCCCCTTTGGTTAATGTGACTTTTCATTGGAAAGTCCCGAATGAAAGGGATGGCTGGGCTAGATCCACACTCATATTATCCCTGCAATATCAGAATGTCCCAAATAATATTATCAAGGTCACCACACTTCCATTTGACTGAGAAAACACAATCCAGCTGGGTCATATGTTGTGAGTGGCCAGTGCTGTTTTCAGAGTAAGGGTACACACACACACACACACACACACACACACACACACACACACACACACACATCTTTTATACTTACACTATTAATAATTTAAGGCAATCTTGAGTGACTGTCTCCAGAAGATCTGGTTACTAAGATGATGATGTGCAGATTCAGTGGCAGAGGGACTCTCAGCAGAGACAAGCTGGGTGCATGAGGCTCTGCCTGTGAAGGCATTGAAAAGAAGAATAAGCATATGCTGAATACCCATATGTTGAAATACTTAAATAACATGAACTCTTTCTCAAGTATAGGCTTCCACTTCCTGCACCTTTATCTTCACACTCTCTGCTTAACTCCTAGCCATCCTCAGGTCTTGGCTTACTGCCACTGCCTCAAAGGAGCCCCCCACAATTATCCAATAGGAAGTAGGTTTCTCTATTGCTGATTATCATAGCACCTTCCCCCGATAGCAATTATCACTACTTGCAATTATCTATCTATCTATCTATCTATCTATCTATCTATCTGTCATCTATCTATGTGATAGTTGTCCTCCCCACAGGCTCCACGGACCAAGAAGGTAGAAGCCACATCTCATTTGTTCACCATGGCAAATACTCAAAAAATATTTTCTGAATAGCACTAGGGTCACACAAGGGATGGCCATGACGCAAATCTGTACTGACATCTTTTTCATTGTGAACTACTAATGTTCTATGTTTAAATGTTAAAAAAAATAATATTTTGTGATACACGAAAAGTGTAGAGACTCTAATTTCAGTATCTGTAGATAAAGTGTATGGAAACACAACTATGTCCTCTCACTTGGGTATTATCCATGGCTGCTTTTGTGCTACTGTATCAGAGTTGAGTAGCTGTGACAGAAACTATTTGACCTGAAAAGATGGAAATATTTACTATCTAGCCCTTTGCAGAAATAGTTTTTCGACCTCTGATATAGAACCCTAGACATGAATCAAAAGTGAGCTCAGAAGAAAGTCAAGAAGATAGCTTTGAACCTACTGAAGACTTTTCTTTTTATTGACATTTAGACAAAAACTAGTAGTCTTGAACAATTTATTAATGTATAAATCTACTGTTTAGGCTTTAAGATATGAAGTATAATCCCACTTGGTAAAAAATATTAACAAGAGAACATCACATTAGAGAAAAATTACTATTCTATAGATTTTTGTAAATGTAGATTTTGCTTTATTCAAGTTAAGCTTCTAGCAACAATTTCTTAGGTTCAATCAGTGTCTCAGAAATGTTATATATATATTTTTTCCCCAGAGATGACATTTGAAACAGTAATCAATCTTCTAGCATGGCTTTTCATGTTAGATTCCTGTTGAAATGGAATAGTGTGCTGTCAACATTGATCCTTAACCTCCCACAGCAGGAACGACAAAACCATTGGGCAGGGTCATCTCTTCTATTCATTCACCATGACATCATCGGGCAAGACTACGATTGCATAGATGTGGGTTTGAACAACTGGGTGACTCTCCTTGTGAGATAAGAAAGATTCAAATCATCATTATCTTTTTTTGTCCACATCTTTTATTTCTAGAAAATAGATTGTAAGGTATCAGCATGGAACTCCTTTGACCCATACTTGATGTTCTGTGCTTATTACCCCCAGTGAGTAATGAAGAAGAAATACATCTGAAGGGATTAAGTCACAATGCCTATCATAGTGGTACTGCCACTAAGAGCCTACACCTAGAGAATGAAACAGAACAATAGAAAATCTGCAGGCACATACTCAGAGGACATTTTTCTAAGTACTTTTAGAAAGGCTTTCACTCAGGAGCAATTTTACCCCACGAGAACATTCAGAAATATCTAGAAACATTTTTGATTGTCACAACCGGAGGGATGCCAATAGAATTCAGTAGGTAGAGAATAGGGATGCTGCTAAATATCCTATGATGCACAAGACAGCTCCCACCACAAAGAACTATCCAGCCCACCCTCACCTACAACCAACAAAGAATGATCTGGCCTCAAATGTCAACAGTACCAAGATGTAGGAACTCTGTATTAGACTATTCATCTAATACTCATTAAAGTGGCTTTGACTACAGATATAGGCATATAAGTTTGGGGACAGAGGGAGTAGCATATAATTTATTCAAACAATTATGTAATGATTTATGGTGACTCCTCTATTACTATTACAAGTTATATGAAAATAATTCTCTTTAGATAAAATATATAATCCAAACTATAGTCACGGAGCAAGAAGACAAAAGAAGATGAAAGGTTAAGTCTGCTTTATTGTAAGGAACTCACGTTCCAATTTGTGTGTGAGTTCAAAAATAATAAGCACGTGTCAATATCCCTTCATGTTTCTGTTTATCTATATTATTCACCACTGTCACTAACTTGACCATTTTTTTCATCATTTTCAGCCCCTCTCCAAATGAGATTTCAGTTGTAGAATACTGAAAATGATAGTGATGTACAGATGGCACTGGAGTCTGCCATTCTTTGCCCATGATTTCAAGACATAAACAGCCCTGAAAACAAAACAATTTTTGTAACTTCCGTATTTTATTCAGCAGCAAAACCCAAACTGAACTGATCTGAGGCATTCATTCTTGCCTCAGCTCACCAGTCTCGGCTGATTGCCTGTAATGTATTGCTTTGGTGTGACTTCAGGTTTAATTGCACTGTGAAAATGTCCAAACGAGTTAAAGACATGCTATATGTAACAATGAGAAGAAGAGAAAGTATTTATCCTTAGCAATAGCCCAGGTAGTTATTTTTTTCCCAGGTGTTCTGGGTTTGCTGAGGGTCGGAGGCCCTAGAAGAAGGTGTTGGGCCTTGGTGGTGAAGCGTGGAGTTTGCTGGTGACGCAGGACCTGGTGGGGCAGCAGTGGAAACTTGATCTTGGAGTTGTGGAACTGCTTGACCACCAGCCGGCGACACTTGCTGGCAGCAATCTCCTTTACTTTCATGATCTGGAAGGAGTGGACATGGGTGTAGTGTCCGGAACCCTTGTATCAGTAGCACTGGGTGACAGCAACTGTGGTAGTCAGGTCACAATACTCACAGTACATGTTGTGGGTGCCACTGTACGGGTCGCAGAGCAACCAGATGCCAAAATTCTTCACCCGCAGGGGGAACTTTTTGAACACCTGCTGGGAGTAGACAATCTCCGCTGTGGACTTCTTCATGTTCTTCAGCTGGGACACAAAGTACCAGAAGTGGGACTTGGCTTGGGGCAAAGATGAGCATGAGGTACAGCAGGGGCGTGTAGCACTTGGGGTTGGGCAGGCAGTGCCCCACCACCTTGTACTCCCACAGTACCTTCATGTACTCCCAAGGCCTTCATGGCGCCCTCTCCACGCTCGCTGCCACCCGCAAAAGGAAGTGAAAGTATAGTTACTAAGGAAGGTTGACTGTAATATAGAAAGATGGTAAGGAAATAGAAAGGGAAGTTGCTGAAATTTGATTGATTGGTTTGCCATCAGGCGACCAGTCATCTCAGTTTGCTCCAAACCAATGGGTTCCAGTTTTCAAACTGTGACAGTCCCAGGCAAACTAGGATTAGTTGGTCACCTATTTACTCATGAAAGTGTCCAGAATATTCCATGTTAAAGGTTAACACAGAAGGCAAATGTGAATATTTATTTAAAAGATTGACTGAAGGAATTGAAGGAGCTAAATGGAAATCCAAGGTGAAAAAGTGTATTTTGAAGACTACGAAATAGAACGTGGTGTCGACAAATTTGCATGGAGAACATCTTTGGTGGATGTGGTAGTGTAAGCCCAGATCTCAAATGAAGACCAAGGTCTTCTTCCCCAGCTGCTGTTTAGCTACTTACGTCTTTGGAAATTGACCTCAGCCAATGAGACCTGTCTTTTCCAAGGGGATGAGGCCTCCTTGCCTAAAGGTGGGACAACTGTGAGGGATGATCTCGGCTCCAGACCTCCCTCTGAAATGTACTGAGGTCTCTGTTGCAACAGTTTTGCAGCTCATCTCCTCCCTCAGCCTCATCCTCCTTTCCTTACTCCTCTACAAGTGTTGACTCTAAGAACATATCCCCAGAAAACTCCTGAGCACAGTTCTCATCTCAGACTCTATTTCCTGAGACTCAATATAAGATAATATCTGATTTTAGAAATTTAAAAAGAAACTTCAGTCCTGAACAATGCTACTCAATATAATGCTGCTCAAATAGCTCCATCTTACTACTAAGTTACAATCCTACAGAATCCCTAACAAAGTTCAATGGGAGAGAGTTTTGCCAGTTCTGATTGACAGTCCTCGGGCGAGTCAATGCTTCAGGCAAACACAAGATAAGAGTTGTCAGTGATTGAAAGAAGCAAATATCCACCATGATGGAAATGTGAATTCAATTTACCTATGGATCACCATGCAAATTAGAATAATTTCCTGAGAAATACTTCCCAAGTAGTCCAATAACCAGCATAGCAATAGCAGGCAATCTAGACTCAAAGTAAATCATGAAATAATAGTTTCTGGTATGTCCTCCCTCTCTCAGATTTTTGGAAATTTAATGTTTTAGGAACTTATTTCTTCCTCATTACTGCCAAGAAATTCTGTATTCCATGAAGGACACACACACACACACACACACACACACACACACACACACACACACACACACACACTTCAACTCTATGTTTAAGCCGGGCTCGGTGGCTCAGCCTGTAATCCCGCGCCTTTGGGAGGCTGAGGTGAGTGAATTGCCTGAGCCCGCGGGTTCGAGACCCGCCTGGGCAGCGAGACCTCATCTCTACAATAAATCAAAAAATCAGCTGGGCGTGGTGGCGCATGCCTGTAATTCCGGCTACTCGGAAGGCTGAGGCGGAAGGATCGCCGGAGCCCAGCAGGCGAGGCTGCGGTGGCCGGGAGCGGCCACTGCACTCCAGTTTGGGCGACAGAGTGAGACTCCAACTCAAAAAAAAAAAAAAAAAAAAAAAAAAAAAAAAAAAAAAACTCTATGTTTGCTATACATGAAAATAGTAATAATAATGATGATGGAATTGTGAATAGTGAAAAAAGATCCCAATGGAGAGGGGTCGCCAAACTATGAACCTTCAGCCAAACCCAGCTTATCACCTGTTTTTGTAAATAAAGTTTTATTGGAGCATACCCTGCCATTCCTTTATATAGTGTCTATGTCTACTTTTGTACTACAATTGCAGAATTGACTGTATATCCACAAAGCTTAAAATATTTATCATGTAGCCCTATGCAGAAAATGTTTTTCAACTCCTGACCTAGACAATAAGATTAGAATGTGTGATCTGTTCATTGTTGGCCTCAAGAACAAGAGGTTAAGGCAGTTTACTCAGTTAGAGAGAGAATGCACTGAGAAAACTCTAGGTTCGCAGGACAGATGACAATGAGGGAAGTCTTAAAGGTTCATTTTTTATGTTACCACTTTGTCCTTGGAGAATCTTGCTCCTTAACCACCAACACATGGCCAGCTCTGACATGTAGTTGAGAGAGCTATGAAAGTTCTGAAGTAACCTCTTCTCAAAGGAACCGAAGCACCCAGAGGTCATGAACAGATGTTGCAGGTATGTGTAAAGGCATGTAACTTATATTGAATTGGCTATATCTGATGTTTTACTTAGAAACAGGAAGTACCCAGGGGATTCATGGTATATCATCATACACTTTAATTTACCAGTGCATTACTATATATAAATGCACTTTAAATTAACTATTATACTAGTGGTATTCTTCGTGCATCCTACTGGGAGGAAGATTCATACTTTTTGCAGAAATATTAATGCATTTGATCATTGAATGTTGCCCCCACTTGCTGAGGATGTTGTGGAAGGTACAGGTAAAGACACCTATTATTTTTCTAAAATATGCATAACCAAATTCCAGAACACACCTGGCTCTAAGGGCTTCAGATAAAAAAAATTGTGGATGCATATCAATATTCAGCATGCACTGAAAGCTTGTATTACTCAGGACTGTGGAAATACTGTGAATTTAATCAAAGTGGGTGTCAAAGTATCACTCTACATATGAAGAACATCTGGAATTATCAGACTGAATTAGATAGTTGTATTCCTAATTCACAGAAGCCCCTATCTTGCAAGAGTAAATTTTTAATTGGCAATGTAAAATGATAAAGAATTAATTCCATGGGGCTATTTCCTCATTTTACATGGTGCAGACTCAGTCTTGTTTCAGGAAGCTAGATTTATTTTAAACCCACAATCAAAACTTCCAGGAGTTTTAGTATTTCGCATAACTGTAAAATAGCATTCATACCTGAAATAGAGCCAGATTTGAATTTATGACAAAAAATAAATTCCTTAAATCAGCAAAGCATAATAATGTTAAGGAAGAAGAATTTCAACCACAGAATTTTCTTGTGTTGCTTCCCCTTTTCTCAAGGGTAGTTTCAAATTTGCCAATTAATTGGACTTGTGTTTACTTACTCAGGCCACATTTTGGCTTGCACAGAATGGGGAAGTTGTTAGTCTTCCATTTATGCTAAGGGTATTGCAATTTTGTTTGAAAGAGTCTGTTGGTGATTTGATAACTCAAAAAAAAAGTGGAAAGCTGTTGGAATCATTTGCTTATTCTCGTTCATATGCTGCATAATGGAAATGTCTTCATTTACAAGATTATATTGGTGATGCAATTAATATCCACGGTAACCAACTCTGTGTGCCTTGGGAAGTAGTAAAAATCTTAGCTATAAAATCAGGCACAGAGAGGTTCAAATTCTAGTAATGTGAGTTATTACTTGTGTGATCTTGGGAAAGGGATTTTGCCCTTCTGAGTCTTGGTTTTGGGGGCATTTACATTTTGTCTCCCTAAATTCACTGTGTAATTCTCCCAGTGGAGGCCACATCTTTTTATTTCCATTGTCCACTGCTTGTGTACAGCAGCAGACAGAGGGAGGTCTCACTAAATAGTTGCTGGATTTATTGCTGAAATTCATTGTACAATGAGTTCTAAAGGCTTTTCCTGGGGAACTATGAATAGTCTTAGGATTTAAGTTTAACACAGAATTAGAAATGAAAATTTGTGCAAAACTATATCTGACAAATATCAACCTGTATAAAAACTGTAGATGTGAAAAAAATCAAGTAAAATATAAGCATATACTGTATATCATGGCTGGCATTCCTTGGTGTTCTGTGGCTCATAGATTTTTTTATTCTAATCTCTGTCTCTTGAAATATGGCATTCTCCTTGCATATTTTCACATAAACCTTCTGTGAGTGTTTATAAGCCTCTTCTTTTTATATAAGGATACTAGTTATATTGGATTAGGAGCCCATCCTACTCTAGTATGACTTCATCTTAACCAAACAAATTACATCTGCAACAATCCTATTTCCAAATAAGGCCACATTCTGCAATCCAGGGAATAACATGATTTGAAGGGACACTGTTCAACTAACTGCCAGCAGTTTTCTGCAAGAATCGATGGGTATCCCCTGGTCACTCTCTTAGAGTATAGGAAGTTAGGGAAAGAGAAGAATATCTACAGCTGATTCAGCACTCATTCTCTTTTGTCATATCTATGGGTTTCTCACTTCTATCATTTCTCAAACCAGCAACATAAGTCAACCCCGGGGAGCTTATACAATCCATACATATTTATTGTTGTTCAAAGCACTTTTCTCTCCAATATCCCACGCATCCCTCCATTAACAGGTTGTGTTTGTGAAAATACATTACAGGTAAAAGAATCAGAATGGTTAATGATCATGGGGATACTAGACTCCATTTCCACTTCCAGTCAGGTACAATGGCCCAAAAGCTATCCCACAGGCCTTGCTGCGGGTCAGTCACCCATGGTAAGGAGGGCCCATTTCCTGGAGCCAGGAAAATATAGAGCACTCACCAGAAGGCCAGTACTGGGCACTTGAGTACACACTATCAGTGCTGAGCCAACCCCCAAAGCATGAACATTTACAGTAACTTAACCTCTTTTCTCTCCATCTAGACTCTAGGAATTCCTGGTGTCTACTGTGGAGTGAATTGCTGAGTGCTTGCTTTATGATCAATAGGTAAAGCCAATAGGAGAGGATCCTTAGAAAACAGAATCAAGGTATAACAAAAGAAACGATCTTTTTTTTTTAAGGCCATCGCTATAGTATTGACCCATAGGATAAATAAGCTTTAGTTCAGATTTAAACAGGAGGCTCCTGAAACTGCTGCCAATTTTCAAGCCCAGAGATAATTCAGTGAACAACCTGAAACCTGTCACCTCTCCATGATGTCAGCATGTGCCAGTGGGATTGTCCAAGTGTTTGGCCAGCCTCTCAGCCAGGGCCCATGGACCCCTGGCCAGTTAACCTTTAGAACTGGACCAGTGCATACCAGGGAGCCTTTGTAGAGTCACTTCCTAGCCCTATGGTGTTTTGAGGGCCATTCTCTTGACATCTCACAGATAGCTACCTTGGCAAGATGCTCCCTAAAATAGTATCTGTGTTATTCTTCACCTTTAACTTGACTTGCATGGTCTTGCCTTACTAACTCAGGTTTTCATATTGACAGCTGCAACAAATGTGTTTTGATTTTTACCCAAGGTTCTGACAGTTGGCAGATTGGTCTTTGCATACTTAACATTTTAGGCTAAAAAATGTTAATTTATTGAATTCATGAATATGTGTATAACTTTAAAAGCATAAATGGTTAAGTACTACTTTTGTTTGTTACTTTATCATGAAATAGCATCCATATTTTTTGGTGAGCAAACACAGTGGCTCTACCTATCAAAACGAGAAGGGTTTCCTTAATGGACATTAAACATTCTCTTCTTTAAAAGAGCAAGTTTGAGTTATGGCATTTAGGAGGATGCCATCAAGGAGAAATGGCTCTGGGTTTTCTTTACTGGTAACACATTGATAAGTGGTGTCTGACTTATAAGGACAGTTTGTCAAGTTTTGAGTGTAGATTTTAAAAAGTGATTTAGAATCAAATTCATAATTACTTGCTTTCAGTGTAAAATTATTAATCTTGGGTAGCTGGGGGAATTAATGGAGCTTGTCAGCTCTCTCAGGTGACAACTTTTATAAATTACCTAATACTTGATTACCAGCCCCCCCCCAATGCAGTAACATTCATTAAATTAACACCTAGTTTTACAGTCAGAAGTAGCCTCAGGACAGTTGGTCTCAAATTTTTACCTGAAAGCATTGGAGAATGTGGGAGTCAAGGCTGTATTCACAAGTATGCTGACTCTGTAGGGTATGAAAAAGACTGGCTAGAAATTCTAATGCGAAGGCCTCGCTTTGTAAGCAAGGGGATAGAATTGCATGAAGGCTAAATACTTTATTCACATCACACAGAAAGGCAGTTCATAAAACTTTGGCAGATCCCATGTCTTTGGACCCTGGTTCTAAATACTTGCCCCATGGAGTAAAAATTCTTTAAACATTTTTTAAATTAAGGAATAGTTGGCAAACAAAAATAGTCTATATAAATCAGCCGGGTAATTCCGGCTACTGGGAAGGCTGAGGCGGAAGGATCGCTGGAGCCCAGCAGGCGAGGCTGCGGTGGCCAAGAGTGGCCACTACACTCCAGTCTGGGCGACCGAGTGAGACTCCAACTCAAAAAATAAAAATAAAAAGGTCTATATTTATGGTATATATGATGTTTTGATATATGTAAGCAATATGGAATGACTAAATCAAGTCAATTAACATATCTAGCACCTCACATACTTCTCATATTTCTGTGGTGAGAACATTAAAGATCTACTCTTTAGCAAATTTTAAGTATACATTAACTATAGACACCATTCTGTACAATAGATCTCCTAAGCTTACTCCTCCTGTCTAACTGAAGCTGTATACCTTTGACCAACATCTCTCCATCCCTCCACCCGCACCCTCAGCCCCTGGTAACCACCATTCTACTCTCTGCTACTATGTGTTCATAAAGTAAAGATTCTGAACCTTTTAGATATGATCAGTCATGATGGCAGACAGTTTACTAATCTCAGGTACCTTATGGTTGTCAAGGAATGACTGTAACAAGAGGAAACATTAGCTGGGCTCAGTGGCTCAGCCTGTAAACCCGTGCCTTGGGAGGCTGAGGTGAGTGGATTGCCTGAGCCCGCAGGTTCGAGACCCACCTGGGCAACTTGGCGAGACCTCATCTCTACAATAAATCAAAAAATTTAGCCGGACGTGGTAGTGCGCGCCTGTAGTTCCAGCTACTCGGAAGGCTGAGGCGGAAGGATCACCGGAGTCCTGCAGGTCGAGGCTGCGGTGGCCGGGAGTGGCTACTGCACTCCAGTCTGGGCGACAGAGTGAGACTCTGATTCAAAAAAATAAAAAAATAAAAAAAAAAAAACTAAGAGGAAACATTGATGTTTCCTGCTGTTTCATTACCAATTGGTTCTGAAATCAGAGACTTGGGTCAGAATATCTGTGCCATGCAGGAAGAGCCAGTGAATATGGGGGAAACCAGAGGTTAAGGACTAGAGAAAGCTAGTTATGACTTTTATGAGAAGTTTGGTAGGAAAGGGAAAGGAGGAAAAGGAGAACATTTTATTCAAACAGCAACAGAATGAAAAGAATTTTGGAGAAAATCAGCCCTTGAGGGTACTTACAGCCTAGAGAGAGGAACCCAAAAAAGGACAAAATCAAAGACAACATTGAGGGAAAAACTGATGAACTCAGCTGATGCAACTGATGCCCCTGCAACACAAAAATGGGACACTGGTAGTGTAAAAGGCCGGCAGGAACTGAAATTTCCTTCATTTTATCTACAGTAAAGCATCTTTTCCTCCATATTAAGCTCAATTAAAAATTGTTAAACATCAAGATGTAGTATCATTGAACAGAGAATTAGGACCTCTTGGTATTGAAACTCTGGTAGCAAAAAGGGGGGGGGGCAAAACTTTAATTTTTTATTAATGTACAATTAAAATAAAGAACCTTCTGGCTTTGTTTATATGAACTGTGTTAACAAATTCATTTGTTTACTGTACAATAAACTTTTGTCTCTCTCAACATCTATCAGATGTCCTTAAATGGCTCAAATATACTGGACTAGAGTAAAAAGCCTCTGTTATATAAAATAAACTTGTGATGAGATGGCAGAAAAAGTTCATGTTCACACACTTGTTGATGAATAAATCAACATTATTACTTATATAATAATTGTATCTTATCAAACAATGCTATTCATTATTAATGAACTCCTAATTATATAAATGGCTAAGTGATGTACCCACAGGAGATTTTTATCTAGGTTCATGTTTACAGATTACATCAATGGAAACCAATTGAGATAGAAAGAATAATGTCTCCCAAACATGTCGACATCCTAAACCCTGATCCTGAAAATATGTTTCTTTCTGTAGCAAAAGGAACTTTGCCGATGTGGTTAAATTAAGGATCTTGGGATGGGAAGATAATCCTGGATTACCCTAGAGGCTCAAGAGCAGGAGTTTTCTCAAAAAGATGAGATAGGTCTTTAACGAAAAGTAAAACATACTGTGGGAAAATTATTCTCACAGGGGCAAAGTGGGTAGATTGTAGATCTAATGAAGTTTTGCAAAACATGAGACCAGTGGGAAGCCGATTCCAATGATCTAAGCCACTTAGTCTTCAAACCAGGGCTCACCTGCTCTTAGAGATACTCAGATCTGCTGATGGGGTGCAATGGGTTGGGATGCCCTAAGGGAATCAGTTTCCAGATCTTAACATCCATATGTGCTCTGCTCCAAAGGTAAGTTGCAGAAGGATGCTTGCGATCTCATTATCAGTGGGTTTTCCAAACCCACCTCATTCACAGTCAACCTTCTTCCAGTTCATGCAAAAGGCATCCCTCTCATTCTGACTGTTACCATGAATATCACCCTGGGCTGTAAAGGCCTTTCAGGTGACTCTGTGAAAATGTGAAATCTTGGTAACAATGGGATATTGGCTAAATAAACCCAGAGTGACTTTGGAACCAGATTGTTCTGGGATTTACTGGTAAACAATGGAAATTGTTCCAAAGTATCAGTACAAAGCCCACTTTCAAGGAATGATCTGAATGAAAAGGAGATGAAGCTAAGGAGCTAGCAAGGAACCAGGTAAGCACAGAAGCTGAGGGTGAGTGGAGAAGCAAGGGAGAAACTTGGAAAGAAAATCATGGATTCCTACCACAGAAAAGGTTGTGGTGCCCAAAGTTCCAAGTAGTACATTATTGTTGAAGTTCTAAGAACAGGGTTGACAAGCAGTAACCATGGAGACAGAGAAGAGGTGAATTCAAGAGGTATTTTAGAAATACAGAGGACTAACTGGATAAAAGCATTGAAGATGGACAGTAATGATTCTAGCACATGGACTGGATGATAGAGACACCATCGATTGAGCTAGAAGGTACAGTAGATCTAGAAAAGAGACACTAGAGGTTTTATTTTGAGCATGACAAGTTTAGAAAACATTTGTTGCTTATGCAGGAGGAAACAGACAAGATTATTGCCATTATTATGTACTAAGAGCTAACAATATGCAAGGCATTATCTTCATATTGCAAATAATATAACTTGTAATCACATCATGTGATTTCTTTTTTACAGAAAAGAAAAATGACATTTACAGAGATTTTTTTTTTTTCCAGCTCAGATTCTATGTGAAAGAGACAGGATTTGGATTTAGGTTTTCTGATTCTGGAACTGCCCCCACCATCACTCATGGTACCAGTATTGCCTTCTTGAATCCTAGAACAAAGGGGAGAAAACAGAGTAGGAGAGAGAAAGGAGACATGAATGACAGATGACAATGGATGCCACAGTTGTATGTGAGCTCACCTAGCAAGGAGAAAGTGAAGGAGAAATAGGTAAGAAGAAAATGCTGTGCACACTGAACCTTTCAGGGGTGGAGAGGCAGATTAAAATCGGGGCACATCTCAACTGTTTATCCGACAAAGGCCTAACACCTAGGATCTACAAGGAACTCAAACGCGCCGAGAGGAAAAAAACAAACAGCCCCTTTAAAAAGTGGGCAAAAGATATGAATAGATACTTCTCAGAAGAAGATATACGGGCAGCCAACAGACACATGAAAAAGTACTCAGCCTCACTCATCATCAGAGAAATGCAAATCAAAACCACACTGAGATACCACCTAACCCCTGCAAGAATGGCCATCATTAATAAAACAAACAACAATAAATGCTGGCAAGGAGAAAAAGAAACACTTCTACACTGCTGGTGGGAATGCAAACTGGAGCAGCCTCTTTGGAAGACAGTGTGGCGATTCCCGAAAGAACTAGAAATTGACCTTCCATATGACCCAGCAATTCCCTATTGGGAATATGCCCGGAGAAACTCAACTCATTCTACCAAAAAGATACCTGCACACGTGTTTGGTGCAGCTCTATTCACAATAGCAAAAACATGGAATCAACCATGTTGCCCATCGAAGCTGGACTGGATTTAAGAAAATGTGGTACGTATACACGATGGAATATTATGCAGTCATAAAGAAGGACAAATATATGGACTTTGCAGCAACTTGGATGGATTTGGAGTCGATCATACTCGGCAATTTATCACAGAAACAAAGAACAGAGTTCCATATGTTCTCACTCATAAACGGGACCTTGAACAATTACAATGCTATAAGAAAGCAATGTAGGAAAGTGGGAAACTGCCAGTGGAGGGAAGGGCATCAGCAAGGGTACCCACATGATCAATGTTTATACACCTAACCCCACATCTTTATAATAAAAAATTTTTAAAAATCAGGGCATATCTAAGGACTGAGCAAAACAAACTAGGAGTCAAATTTTATGACACCCATTAGCTGGCTTGTCAGGTAGTTTGCTTGTTTGCTCAGGGTTTCCAAAGGAAAGCTTCTTACTAAAAATAAGAGAAGCAACTTTGAGGTTTGGGATTCATGGAGAATGGTGGATTGGGGATGCTGGAAAATGCAAAAGAAAAAAAAGCCTTACTTCAATTAACAAGCAATACCAATGATGCAGGCAAGGCTGTGAGTCAGCACTCTGGAATGAATCAGGTAAGCATTTCCATGCCATTGTCTCAAAGAAACCAATAAGTACTATTTAGAGTTAGACTCAGACTCAGAAGGCAAATATGGCAAAATGGCATTACCTGCTCATTCTGGGTGGTCAATACATGATGTCTGTTATTAGAAGTTCAGAACTTGCATGTAGTTTAAATGCATGGTGACCATGATAAGGGTTAGTTTTTTTGGTTTTGTTTTGTTTTTTCCTGGAGACAGGGGTTTCATTATGTTTCCAGGCCTCATGTGGTCCTCCCACCTTGGTCTCCCAAAGTGCCGGGATTACAGGGATGAACCATCACACCTAGAGTTAGTTTTGATGCAGCAGGTGAGCTGCGTAGTCAAAGGGCAAGGACATTGAATCACAGTAGACCTAGGAACCAGGAAACCAAGGGAGTATATTTTGTCCATTTCTTTGGGGTTTTGGTCTTCCCAACATTATGTAGAAAAGTAAACCACTGACTTCACGATTCTCAGCCTTTCTCCAACCTTCCAAATATTCAGTTTCAAAGTTTGAGCTTGTTAAAGAGAAACCCTCTATCAGGAGCCCCCAACCCCTGTGCCACAGACTGGTACCAGTCCATGGCCTGTTAGGAACTGGGATGCACAGCAGGAGGTGAGTGGCAGGCTAGTAAGTGAAGCTTCATCTGTATTTACAGCCACTCCCCATCACTTGCATTACTGCCTGAGCTTGACCTTCTGTCAGATCAGCTGCAGCACTAGATTTTCATAGGCGCGCAAACCCTATTGTGAATTATACATGCAAGGGATATAAGCTGTGTGTTCCTTACGAGAATCTAATGCATGATTATCTGAGGTGGAGCTGAGGCACTGATGTCATATATTTCATTATATACTGCAATATAATAATAGTAGAAATAAAGTTTATAATAAATGTAATGCACTTGAATCATCCTGAAACCATTTCCCCATAACCCCAGTCTGTGAAAAAATTGTCTTCCATGAAATTAGTCCCTGATACTAAAAAGTCTGGGGACTGCTGCCCTATATGACCACATTGGTTTCTTTCAGTGCTTCTTCCTTTCCCTTCTCCATTGGATCCTTTATGGTTTTGTGATTGTGTTGGGAGACTTTCATGTCTGAGTACATTTTAGCACTTGACCCATTTATTTCTCAGAGTCCTTGACCAGGAGATTATGCCTATATTTTCACCTGAACAACTCTAAAGTCTGTTTTCCCAAACACCAAGGCACAAGTCAAACTATGTTGGTCATTTACTATTTACTGTATGTTTTAGATTCTAAAACTGTATGGCCACTTCCTCCCAGGGATTCTATCACTCTCACTTCACCAACCAATCAGCCCTTGTTCATCACAGCCAATTTCAGAGCAATATTTGATCTGCAGGATGAAATTTCCATAAAGAAAAGAGTTGATCAGATATTAAGTTTTTAGTTGGGTGAGACTTCCAGCAGATAGCCCATCACTAAATTCCCATATTACCAATAGACCAGGCCTCCATCCCAATTTTGTTATCTGTAGGTAAAAACTCATTATTCATTGTCTGGTCAGGCGATTTATTGTATATTCCTACATTATATTACTTTAGATTTTCTATCTCTTTTAAATTCCTTAGCAAATAATAACCCACACGCTTTCATGTGCAGATTTGAAGCTTTTTTTACAACTGTGTAATTTGCCAATATTCAGTATGTTTATCTTACCCTTTTATTAGTTGTGTCTTTTGAAATAATGACACCTGATCAAATGATAGTAGCCTGAGATATACGAGTAATGATAGATGTTGACTTACTTATAAGAAAAATCAGTTGTAAAGGTCTAAGTACAGGAAAGAAGTCCATAGGCAATTCATAGAAAATGACCATAATTAGAGGTAGGAAGAGGAACCAGACCAAATGGCAGGAGAGGGGTTAACTGACTTAATGTTAAGGTACACAATAGGAAGACATTGCAAACGATGAGGGGCCTAGAGATTTACAGGACACGTAGATTTTATTTCTCCATGTCTGAGTGATTTCATTCTGGGTCCTTCAAGGACACTGAGTATATGGTCATATAGTCCAACCACTGATTATAGTGTCATCTAGTAGAGTGATATAATGAGATGATCACCAACACCCCAGAGGGCAATAGGGCAATATTCACCTGCCATGGGTTCAAAGAAATATGACAAGATCTAGAAAAACATAACTTCCTAAAATATATATTCAGGCAGGAGGTGGGAATAGGGATTAACAGAAGTGGGCATGAAGACCCTCACTGGGTGATAAAAATGTTCCAAAACTGATTTATGGTGATGATCACACAACTTGCTAATTTAATAAAAACAATTGAATTGTACAACTAGGTAAACTAGATGCAATGTAAAATAGACCTCAAAAGACTTGTAAGCATGTTTGCCATCAAAATTATTTAAAGAAATGATTCTAGAGTAGCTGGGAATGTATGGAATTTCTTTAATTATTGAAAGAAGGCCTCCAAGAGTCACTATATTGATCTCTTCAATGGATCTAATCAAACATATAATTGGGTGCCACATATATTCCACAGACACCATTGTACTGGGGGATGCTTTAATATCCTATTAGTGGCTGGGCAGTTGCCAGGAGCACTTTTTGATGGAAAATAATTTGCAATTAGTCACTCAGCCACTTCTATGCTATTATGGCTAATAAAATCCCAAGTCACATCATTTATTGGCTGGATGCAAATGTGTTTGTTGATGATGAGGATGTGGAGTTGCAAGAGAGATCCTTTCACTGGATGTAAATTAGTATAATAAACCCAAAGATCACAGCTCCTGAAATAATTAGAATTTGAATATACCTAAGGTAATTGGCCACTGGTTCCATCCTCTTTCTAGTTCTGCACCCAGACCAGAGCAGGTTGGGACTGTGGTTGACATTTTGGGGGATAGGATGGAGGTAGATAGAAGACAGGCCAAGTGGCAAAAGATAGGTCAGAGTCCCCTCCTGGAGAACACTGAGTACCCACAGATCCTGTTTTCATCTGGCCCATCCTCCCAGTTCAGGCTGAGGAGCAGATTCAACTCACCAACTCAGGCATTCCTGGAATTGCTGCCACTATCCTGCAAGCCAGCCAGCTCCAGGTCACAGAACTACTCATATAGATTTTTAGGCCTTGATCAGAGAGAGCTGCTAACAGGTGGCACCAAACTGCAGTCACACCTGGATGTATTTGGATGGTACATCTGGACCCCAGGACTGTCCGCCAGCAGGCTTCAGGGGCCTCCAGATCATTTCATGGTCTTGCAATCATGTAACCTTCCATATCTTGTGACTGTCCCATTGTGCTGGAGAATGAGCAGCAACTGCCAAGCCATTAATAGGAAATGAAGCATTCTCCAGTGCAACGGTGTCTGTGGAATATGTGTGGTATCTAATTATATGGTTAGAGTCACTGGAGAGATCAATATAGTGACTCTTGGAGGCCTCCTTTAAAAAAGTAAAGAAATTCCATACATTTCCAGCTACTCTAGAACCATATCTCTAAATAATTTTGATGAAAAACTTTTGAGGTCTATTCTACATTACATCTAGTTCACCAAGTTGTACAATTCAATTTTTTAAAAAATTAAATTAGCAAGTTGTGCAATCATCACCATAAATCAGTTTTGGAACATTATCATCACCCAGTGAGGTTCTTCATGCCCACTTCTGTTAATCCCTATTCCCACCTCCTGCCTGAATACATATTTTAAGAAGTCAAGTTTTTCTAGATTTTGTCATATTTCTTTGAACCCATGGCAGGTGAATATTGTCCTATTGCCCTCTGGGGTGTTGGCAATCATTTGATTATATCACTCTACTAGATGACCCTATAATCAGTGATTGGACTATATGATCATATAATCAGTGTCCTTGAAGAACCCAGAACGAAATCACTCAGACATAGAGAAATAAAATATATGTGCCTTTGGAAACAAACCCCAAGCAGAAGAAATGCTCTCCTGCTGGCCTTAGTAACACCGACAGCCCTGTTATAAAATGCCTGTGGTGAAGGGTAGTCCCTGGAAGCTGAGGACTTCCAGCCTTCAGTAAGAAACTAAATTCTGCTAACAACTTGAATGAGCTTGGAAGAGGTGAGAACACAGTCAACACCTGGCCAACACCTTGATAGTAGCCTTGTGAGATTCTAAGCAGAAGATCCCATTCAGCCATGCTCAGACTCCTGACCCACAGTCATTGTAAGATCATCAATGCTTTTAGGCTTTAAGTTTGTGGTAATTTGCTCTGTAGTGATGATAACGACTATAGTACCTACTCTCAAATATACATAAAATAGTAATAACACTATAGAACTTAACCAGTACGTAAAGCCAAGTGCTTTCAAATACGTGTTGGCCTCTATTTGCAGCAATAGGTAGTAGTTATGGGTCATGTCAATCAGAGTTACAAAGAATTTCAGAAGGTAACCACCCCTGGTTCATGGCTTTTCCTTTGATTCTGTGAGTTTTCCACATATGCAACTGAGAAATCTCTTTCTATGTTTGAGCAAAGTTGCACTGCGTTTCTGTCACTTCCACCTACAAACCCTCTGAGTCATGCAACCTGCAAGCTCTAGGCACCTGCGATTGTAACCTCCTAGATTAAGTAATTAGTCCATCACTTGGGTTATTTGCAATTGGAAGTTCCTGGAACCCATTTCATATTGCTGACTATGGTGACTGCCTAGTACTATGTAAATTATTTGATATGCTCCCATTTGCCAACTAAGACAAATGGCTTTGTACAACCCTTTGCATGAGTCATGGATGCGGATGTCTGGCAATAAAGCAGGGTACAAACAAAACTTGACTCTGACACTCTCTATAAATTCTGGGGCTTATTTTTCCCACCTATAAACTGGGACTCAAAAATACCCACCTCAGAGGGTTGACATGAGAAAATAATTAAATGAATCAAAAGATGAGAAAGTGCTTTCTGTAAAATATAAGGCACTACACAAAGTTAAAGTAATGTGATGCTATAGACTAGTAGCCTAGACCAGTGGTTTTCCCTAGGGGCCACATTGACACCCAGTCTGAAGATATTTTCGGTTGTCACAAGTTGTGGGCAGTGCTACTGGTATCTAGTGAGTTGAGATACTACTAAACATTCTACAACACACAGGACAGTCAGACAACAGAGAATGATCTGGCCTCAAATATTGATAGTGTCAAGGTGGAGTACCCTACTCTAGGTCAAAGCCCCATATTAAAATGTTTTTTCTAGACCAGTGGGTCTCAGTCAGGGGAGAATTTGCCTTCCAGAGGACATTGGACAATGTTTGGAGTCATATTGGGCTGTCACAATTGGGAGGGAATTATTAGCTATCATCAGAGTCTGGGAAGGCTGCTAAACACCCCACAATGCACAGGGCAGCCACATTCCACAAAAGAGAATTATCCAGTCCTAAATATTAATTGTACCAAGAGTGAGAAACCCAAGTTCAGATGTACTCATTCTCACCAAAGAACAATTTTTCTTTCTTCTTAACTAACCAAATAAAGACTTGATGCTTTGTTTGTTTGTTTAATGGAATCTGGCCTTTCAAAAGTCAAGACAAGCTGGGCTCGGTGGCTCAGCCTATAATCCCTGCTTTGGGAGGTTGAGGTGAGTGGATTGCCTGAGCCCACGGGTTCGAGACCCGCCTGGGCAACTTGGTGAGACCTCATCTCTACAATAAATCAAAAAAAAAAAAAAAATTAGCCGGGCGTGGTAGCGCGCACCTGTAGTTCCAGCTACTTGGAAGGCTGAGGCAGAAGGATCACAGGAGCCCAGCAGGTGGAGGCTGTGGTGGCTGGGAGTGTGCCACTGTACTCCAGTCTGGGCAACAGAGTGAGACTCCAACTCAGAAAAAAAAAAAAAAAAGTCAAGACAAGCCTTTTGGTTCAGTATCTCCAGGGCACAGAGTTCCCAGGTTGGGTTACTGTGTCCCCCAACAGATTTGTATAAAGAGTTCTTTGCATCTTAGATGTTTGGGCTAAAAGGGAGAGTCTGGAAGCGGCTTACAATTGGTCACAGAGGCCAAAAGACACTGCTATTCTTCTTGACTTTTCTAGCTTAATTTTAGGTTCTTGAGCATTCTCAGATTGTTGTAAAGTTTAGAGAGTGCAGAAAAGTCATGAAGCTTTAAATAATGGAAGCTGCATCCAAGGATATATGGAAGCACATGATGATACCATAAATGGGGAAAACAAACAAACAGTACAACCATCATTGGATGGTCAAGTCATGATGTGTTAAGAATGGACCATTTTCCACTTGCAATCACGATCCCAGGTCCACAGTCTTGAAATGAAAACTTGTGGGACCAGGTGTGTTCAAAAATTCAGAATCTTTTGGATTTTAGAAGGTAATGGTGAATATCTCATATATAACACCTTGAGCAAAGTCTCAGACAGCAGCTGTTAATAGTTCTGCAGTGAAACCAAATGAATTAACCACATTCAGTGGGATGGACAAAGACTTTTCATCTTACGTTTGTTTTGTTAGTTGGTCCCAAATGTGTCACTACCCAATATGCTATAAAAACTCTTGGTTTTCAATATTTTTCTTTTCTTTTTTATTTTTGGTAATGGACAAAGGAGTGTAGACCTGTATTTCTGAAGACAGGACTTGAAAAGAAGTAGTGAAGTTCTGTGGGCTAAGAAGTCAAGTACTGGAGAAGTCACCTGTGCAGAACAGGACCTGGCCAAGTCATTTGAACATAGATAACTCCAGTTTCCTCACAGGTAGAAGAGGTGACAGGTTGGGATTCAGGGAACCCTTACCCAATGACCCAAGTCAAACCAGCTGTAACAGGTTCCAACAGAAACATAGAGCTGCCTGGCCAGTTGGAAAAAGACCTAAGAACAGATTCATAAAGGTGATCTCCACACCTCTTCAATGACCCCAGGTACTGACACTTGTCTGTTTCCAATTCGGTTGTTGTAAACCGTGGCAGTTTTGTCACCCAAGAAACGTTTCGCAATATCTGGAGACAAGTTTGGATGCTATAATTCAGCAGTGTGTGTGGGGTGGGGGGCAGTGTGTTGCTTCTGGAATCTAGTAGGTAGAGTCCAGGGGTGCTGCTAAACACTCTACAGCACACAGAAAAGCTCCCACTATAGAGAATGACCCAGCTCCAAATGTCCATACTACTGAGTCTGAAAAACCCCACTCTAAGTTCTGTCTTTATTTTAAATGCTTATTCCTGACCAGACAGAGACTGTCAGCCAGGAGGATGATTCTACCTACCAGGTGATTTTTGGCAACATTGGGAGATATTTTTGGTTGCTGGAACTCGGATGGGGGCTGAAGATATTGGCATCTAGTAGGTAGATGCTAATCATCCTACAATACACAGGACAGCCCCTACAGCAAAGAATCATCCAGTCTCAGTTATCAATAGTGGCTCAGAGAAATTCTGTAGACAAATTGACCGTAAAAGAGAACCTCCCAGTCTATCTCTAAACCAGAAATCTCCCAATCTTGGAACAACCAAGAGGAACCTGGGACCCTGGACCACCTCTGTTCCATCCCCAGGCTTTCTACCAGACCTTACAGTCGAAGGTGCTACTCCTAATTAGCCCAGTGCCAAGTCTGTGCCCTGCATTTCCTTCTCATAATAAGCATTTAATTATTATTGACATTGGCACCTGCAGTATTTATACTGAGTGTTTGTCTTCCTTCTTAGACAACACTCGAGGTGAGACAAGACTTCTGTTTCATCATCACCACATCCTCTGTTACTTGTGGCCCAGGGGCACTAGGGAAGTGCTTGTTGACTCAGTGGCCAAGTTTGACAGGGGTTAATTTCCAAACAAGGCTGGAATTTTAATGAGAAGACAAGATAGAAACAAAACAATGGCAATGGAGTCTGGTCTGGAGAGCTTGTCTCAGGGTTTTCACCTACTAACTTTTAATGCTTGTTTCATTCAACCTTTCAAAGGATGGCTGACATTTACTGTTTAGGTTTTTAAAGCAAACAAAAGTCATCTTCTTTTTTCATGCACTGAAAGCTTTTAGATTTATGTATCCTGATATTATCAGCAGTTATGTTATAATCTCATTATAAATGAATATGGGGCAATTTCTCCATTGGCAAATACTAATGTCACTATAGACACCAATTCACAGGGATATCCTGTAAAGCGTTATCACGTGTTTGTCAAAACGAAGAATACATGACTACAAAATAGAGCACTCTTTCTACAAAATAGATTCAACACTTAGTGACGTCATTTTCTATAAAAATTATTTTTAACATTCCTCTAATTCAATCTACAAGGGTTGGCACAGAAGACAAAATTGATGTATACATAAAACATGTTGATACCCAGAAAGAAATGAACTTTTTAATTCATTTTGATTACTCATAACATAGACGGTTTACTTGAAAAGGATTAAATGAATTTCCTAGCACTTTCTTTGAGGAAAAAAAATCATATATTTGCTTGCTTCAAAATTGGTAGATTATTTGGCATGCATTGCAAAAGGTAAGTGCTTTTTTGGATGCTCGTTTTCTGTAATTAATATAAATTTTCACAAAACAGTGGCCAATCACTGAACCACATACTCATTCCTTAGTTAGCCAAGTTCTCTCATACGGATGGTCTACATAGGCAAGCACATTGTAAACAGTGGAGTAGTAAATACCACATCTTAAAGCCAATGAAACCTGCTAACAAATGTTCGACTCCATGGTCCTGAACATAAGTTCAGCAGTCTATATGTATGCCCATCAATAAGGTGGGAATTTTTTAGGATTTCATTTTTTAAAAATATGTATTCAAGGTGTTCATAGCAAATTTTGAATCTATATATGTGAAAATGAAAAAAAGACATACAGGCAGCCAACAGACACATGGGAAAGTGCTCAGCCTCACTAATCATCAGAGAAATGAAAATCAAAACCACATTGAGATACCCACCTAACCCCAGTAAGAATGGCCATCATTAATAAAACAAAAAACAATAGGTGCTGGCACGGATACGGAGAAAAAGGAATGCTTCTACACTGCTGTTGGGAATGCAAACTAGTTTAACCTCTATGGAAAACAGTGTGGCGATTTCTAAATTAGAAATTGACCTTCCATGTGACCCGGCAATCCTCCAACTGGGAATATACCGGAAGGAATTCAAATTATTCTACAAAAAATATATCTGCACGTATATTTATTGCAGCAAATACAACAGCAAAAACATGGAACCAATCATGTACCCATCAAAACTGGACTGGATTTTTTAAAATGTGGTACATATAAACAATGGAATATTATGCAGCCATAAAGAAGGACAAAATTATGGACTTCACAGCAACTTGGATGGATTTAGAGTCTATAATACTCAGTGACCTATCACAGAAACAAAGAACTGAGTATCACATGTTCTCATTCATAAGCAAACCCTGAACATTTACCATAATACTATAAGAAAATGATTGGCAGTAGCCAGAAACTACCAGGGAGTGCAGGGGAGCACATCACATCAATAAGGGTACCTGATCTCAAACCAGGAGAAGTACGGACCAATGGGGGACCCAAATTTTACCTGTACGATGACCGCTTGTATACCTAATCCTGAATTGTACACCACATCTTTAAAATAAAATTTTAAAAATGAAAAAAATGCCAAAATGAATAAAAAGTAAAATAGTGAAACTACTATTAATTCCTTCTCAAATTTATTTTTTAGAAAAGCAATAAGTAATAAGCTTAGAATAGCACCAATCTTTCATGGATGCATTGGATAGCAAAGACGTCTATTTGTATACATTGTTGCCAACTCAGAGCAGTGGATTTAATATTTTGATATATAACATTAATTCATTCAACTTCTCTTTTGAGTAAGCCATAGCACAAAATGCACCTTTCCATTTTTCATTTTCTTTTCAGTTTCTTTTCTCTAAACTCTCCATTGTTCTTTTTACCAAAGTTGTGTTTTCAAATTATTGCTATAATCCAGGAAGCGAGGGAGGGAAAGAGGGAGGAGAGAAAGACTACTTTGCAATTACTTTCTTCTCCCTAAAGACCACTTTGTTTCAGGGTAAATGAACAAATGAAAACATATTAGATAAAATTTTGTAGGCAGTTTTACAGATATTTTCTTTAATGTAACACTACAGATAAAAATGTACAAACTTTCATTAGTCCCACAGAAGAGACTTTAAAACTCTACCTCCTATAACAAAGACTTAGCTCTTTCACTTATTTAATTAACCCGTATCCTACCTGTTCTTTAGCTATTCCAGAAAGAAATAGAAACCTTTAGACCTCCATCAAAGAAGTACGACTAAAATAAATACACCCAGTAGCCATTTTCTGTCATCATTTATCTCAATATCTTAGTGGCAGGGAAGCAAATTATTATTATTATTATTATTATTATCATAATCCAACTCACCAGTTCTTATGAGGCTGTCAGATAGAGCTTCTCACTGGGACACTGAGACACTTTGTGCCTTTCCTTCAAGATCTCAAACAGCTTTTCACATCAACACATTGGGCAGCACCCCAGCCAAATGCTCACGGTGTGTGAATAATCATTTGACAGCACAGGCAGTTATATCGGACCATCATTGGCAATAAAGTCATCACTGAGTAATTAGCAAAACTATCATAAAAAAGTTATTTAACTTCATGTGTTTCTCCACCTGGCCTTCCCCAATGCCCCACATGTTTCAGACATCAATCAGAAAGAAGTTAGACTTCCTTCATCAAGTCATCACATTGGAGGAGCTTTGTGTGTCAATTCTGAATACGTAACCACAATCCTAATTTACCTATTGGCTTCCTGACCTGGAAAAAACCAGAAGTTCACTCAGAGCATTTCCTGTGCACATTGGATTTTGTATTTCACTGTGAACAGCACGAAAAGGGAGTGTGTGTTCACAAAGAAGGGAGAAGCTATAAGACATTGGGGTGGCCAGACACATGGTGATGATTGTTTTCCCATCAATAAAAACACAGTTCACAGTTTAGGGTAGGAAAATAAGGGTTATGTTTTGAATGATCTGTCCAGATCGGATGTGCCAGAGCTCTGCCAGCCTGTTTGTTAAGTGATGGTACCCATACAACACAGCACAAAGAGCCTCGAGGAATTTATTCTCCTTGTCAACACAGCATTAGGCAATGGGCAAGGCCACCACTCAGCTCTGTGGGTGCTGAATGTTGAAGCAGGGAGGTGTCCCATCAATGTTGATGAAACAGCAAGGAGTCTTCTGACCTCACATCTTGAAGGAAAATCATACCACAGGAAAAATAATTTCCAATGTTTCTCTGTTTCTCTTTTATTTGTTTTCTCGTGTCATTTGTTTTTATTTCATTTAGAGAACAAGAGGGAAAAAAAGAAAGCCTAACTCTGGGTCTTTGCTTTCATTATTCTACTTTTATAAATAAAAAATTGTTTATTTCTAATTATTTTGTGTGCCTCTAGCTCTCAGTAGGCACTCAAATAATAAAGTGGCAGTGTTAACCTATTTTCCATTCTTAATAATAACAAAGGAATTGAGCAGGCTGAAACCTGAAAAATATTTTAACGTGAATAAGTATGTTTCGGATATCACCAAAAGGCAACATTTTATCCCTCAAGTCTCTATAAAACTTACTCATTGCAGAAATGTTACATATCAGCTAGTGGTCAAAATTCCAGCAAGTCCCATATTTCTGGTCACTGAATGCTTTTGAAGCTCAAAATCAAATGTCCAGTGCAATACCAAATCTCTGCAGTTTTAATTCCAGGGTAAGAATTCTTCCTCTCCTCCCCATCCCACCCCCAGCTGAGGCATGGTTTGCATGGTCCTGAAAGGAAGGGCATGTGGAAGGGAGCTCTGGCTTTCTCATTCGTCCTCTATCTTCACCCCCAGTTGTAGTTACTGATCCCTCCATACCTAGAGTATAAAGGGAAAGAAAGGCAAAAAGGGAAAAAAGGTTCGTCTCTCACTGGTGTTATCACGAGACAGTTTCAGGCAACCTAAAGGGCATTTTATTAGTTTCTTGAAAGCCATCCCAGCTGTATTTTCCCGTCTGCAACTCCTGAGATGTGGGCAGTATCATCTCTTCCTCCAGCTGGTTTTCTGGTGGTGTCTCTCCATTGGAGTCTCGCAGTAGATCTTATGAAGCAAGAGTTCAGACAGCTGCAAACCTTCTTCCTGTTGGTTTTCATCTGGTCATTAAGGTCATCTGGTCAGGCATATTTGTTTGAGGGACTCAGGGATTGCAGCCTATAGCAACCCACCCCCTACCCCTCACCAGCCTGTGACCTCAGGATTCTATACCTCTATAAGGCAAGAGTCAAGCACCAGCCCCTTAAGCCTCCAAGAAATGCACCATCAGATATTAACCTCTCTCAGGAATACCAATGCAGCTCCCTCACTGGTCTGAGGTCAAGAGAGATGCATCTCACTTACTGGGAAAGGCATAGGGCTTCAGTCCTACAGCATGCTCTTCAAAAGTCCCTTGTTCTCTCCTTGCTATGAGGCCAGAAATCCATAGGGTTCCTGGCTATCTACATGGAAGATTCCACTAGGACACCATTTCTTCACATCTCAGTCAACAATGCTATCAACTGAGTTTCCGGTTACAATATATTTTCTTTATAATTTATCTTAATAGGTGGAAGTAGGACTTTGGAGTCAGCTAGATACGAATCCAACCCTGATGCCAGCATTCACAAGCTGTATAACCTCATAAAAGTACTTAACCTCTTAGAGCACTACCTTATCTGCAAGGCAGGCAGAATAATACCTTCCAGTCAGGGTTATTGATCAGAGATAGTGGCCTAGGGTATGATGGTGTTTGGGGAAAAAAATTATATGTTCCTTTTTGGCAATATTTAGAGTAAATAGGTGAAGCAATTTTATTCTACCAAGCTATAAAAACCACTGTGCTTTGAAGTCATGAAAAGCAGGGACTCTGTGATATGAATCCATGTAGGTGCTTAGTGAAATTGTTCAGGGTATAACCTACCTGACTTACCTGATATTTGACATTCCTATAACTGTGCTGACCATCACAGTCATCACACCAGAACCCCCAAGCTAACATCAGGCATGCCTTCTTACTGGGACTCTACTCAGGGAGAACCCAGTGGAGAGACTGTTGGTGGAAAATCCTGGAGTCCCGTACAACGAGGGCACCATGCAATTCTTCACAGCTTAGCAAGCAAGGACTCACTCTCAAAGACTGGACATGCAGCAAATGCATGAGCAAGACCAAGTAAGGCTTGGTAATTAGGGCGCTGAATCAAAGAACAAGCATCTCAATGCAAATCAGGCAATTGAGATAAGAGCAACATGGTGCTCACAGAAGGGCTCTTCTCTTAGCCATATGGTGAGAAGAGGCCTGGAGTTCCAGAATCTAGTTTATAGCCTTCCTATTGTATCATCCATAACAGCATAGGATGAACAGCAGGGAGCTCTGTATACATCCAGGACAGGCTCAGCTATTCTCTACCAAGCCATTTGCCACCTTCTGAAAGTCCAGAAATGTGAAAACATGTCAAGCGGTCTCATATCTCTGATGTTGGAACCCTCCCCAGCTATTAAAATAAAAGTTATGGTGCAGCAGATGGCAAAAACACATGGGAAACCCCCTCCTAGAATTCCTCCTACAGGTGCAGATTAAAGAAGGAAGACAAAAAATTCTGAATCATTTCCAGGTAGTTATGTTCGGTTATTTGTGGTTTTTAATTATCATTCTCTTTCATTCTTCACTAGCAGGGCTAATCATGACCTTCTTGATAGATTGCATTTGGTGTTTCAAGTTATAGCTTTATTATTAAACCAAAAACTAGGTCCTAGTAAATTACCCTTCTTTAAATGGCATTCTAGTTTACTCCAGAAGGAAGGAGTCATGGAAATTGATTGCCTCTAAGATTTTTTCAGGGTAGTTTAAATGGCCCTAGGAAATTGAGCTGAAATATATGCTTTTCAAATGTTATGCTTTATATATTAATATAACAACAGTCAATAAACATATTCAATTGAAATGTGCCCACAAAAAAACCAAAATGTTTATAGTACCTGTTTATCCATCTACTTCACTTAGCCTATTATACAATTCTCAAGCCAGTACAATTGTGTGTGTGTATATGTGTGTGTGTATATATATATATATATATATATATATATATATATATTTTTTTTTTTTTTTTTTTTTTGAGTCGGAGTCTCACTCTGTTGTCCAGGCTGGAGGGCAGCGGCCGCTCCAGGCCACCGCAGCCTCGCCCTGCTGGGCTCCGGTGATCCTTCCGCCTCAGCCTTCCAAGTAGCTGGAACTACAGGTGCTTTACCACACCTGGCTAATTTTTTGATTTATTGTAGAGATGAGGTCTCACCAAGTTGCCCAGGTGGGTCTCGAACCCACGGACTCAGGCAATCCACTCACCTCAGCCTCCCAAGGCGCGGGATTACAGGCTGAGCCACCGAGCCCGGCTTATATATATATTATATATTATACATACATATACTATCTGGAAGAGGGAGCACCTAAAAAACCTGGAATTAATTTTTGGAGGGCAGGCCCCTTGAAGTACAGGCTTCCCCTGCCAGGTAAGTGTTCTAGGAACCCATCAGCATCAGTGTACCAGTCAGCGTTGCTGTGAGAGGGTTTGGCCTCAGTGAATTTTCTTTTGGGATTCTCTCAACTAGTTTGCCCATTTCACGATGGGTGATTTACATGAACAACCTGCCCACACTGCACTGAGTGTTCAGCAGTTTTTGACCAAAATCAGCATGGCTGCCATACTCCATCCTTCCTATTCACCTGATCTCACCCCAAGTGACTTTTTTTGATTTTTTCCCTGGATGAAAAATGTCCTCAAAGGGAAAAGTTTGCCAGTGTGGAAGAGGTGAAACAAAAAACAGCAGAAGCACTAAAAGGCAACTTTGATAGGTTCAAAAACTGTTTTGAGCAGTGGAAAAAGCATCTCAATAAGTATATTGCATCAAACGGAGAGTATTTTGAAGGTGACTGAAGTTTAAACATGTAAGAATATACAATTTTTTATAAATAAATTCTGGGTTTTTGTGGGTTCCCCTCATAAAACTCTTTCATCTTAAGTTTCTTAAAACCACACATGCAGCCAGGCTCAGTGGCTCAACCTGTAATCCCGCACTTTGGGAGACTGAGGTGAGTGAATTGTCTGAGTCCGTGGGTTCGAGACTCGCCTGGGCAACCTCATCTCTACAATAAATCAAAAAATTAGCCGGGCATGGTAGTGCGCACCTGTAGTTCCAGCTACTTGGAAGGCTGAGGCGGAAGGATCGCCGGAGCCCAGCAGGTCGAGGCTGCAGTGGCCAGGAGCGTGCCACTGCACTCCAGTCTGGGTGACAGCGTAAGACTCCAACTCAAAAAAAAAAAAAAAAAGAAAAGAAAAGAAAACCACACATGCATACATCTATATATACTCTATATAAGTAAATTAAATATCTTTAAATTATATAAACAGTATAAGTCCTCACTTAACACTGTTGCCTCTTTGAAATTGCAACTTTAAGAAAAATGACATATGGCAGGTCCTTGAATAACGTTGTTTCATTCAACATAATTTTGTTATAATGTTTATGAGAAAAAAATTGACTTTATTATATGTGGTTTTCCTTAAAGTCCCAGTTTCCAAGAATGTATTGACAATGTTAAATGAGGACTTACTGTAATGATCTTTACTCTTAACTTTCTTAAAGATACAAACGCACATTATCTTTTATAAAATATATACATTTTATAAAATATATAAATTTGTGCATACATACAAATCAAAAATATTTAAATTATATAAAAGATATTTACTCTTAAGTTTCTTAATATGCACCAATATATTATTTAAATATATATAACATGTGTGTATACATATATGTAAACATGTATCATTGCTTTTAAGATTCTTAAAATCTTAACTATTTGCGGTACTTAATAAGATTTGCATTCGGTTACTTTTACTATGTAAATTTACTCTGCTATTCCACTGCTTTTGGTGTCACAGAGGGAGAAGGGGGAGAGGGAGAGGAGAGGAGGGGGAGAGGGAGAGAGAGAGAGGGGGAGAAAGGGGGAGAGGAAGAGAGGGGGAGAGGGAGAGAGGGAGACAGGGAAAGAGAAGACCATCATTGACTGCAGGAATGAGAGTGTTTCAAGTAAACATGAGGTTTGTGGGTTGAGAGGCATGGATCTATAAAGCATGCTCAGGTGTATGTGACCACAGGGAAGTTGAAGGAGGAGCCTATGCAACTAGCTTTCTGCTCCCTCAAGATGTCTGCATGCACCAGGAAACACAGGATTTGGGCACAAGTAAAATAAAGGAAAACCTTGCAATTCTAGAATTGACTGGTTGATTGTGGTATTGCTGCCATTCCAAACTAGCATCAGAATTGCAGGGGAGAAAAGTTTCTTCTTGTTTATTTTTTGAAGCTTCTTTTTTTCTTTTTTCTAGTTGTTTCTAGAATAATTTACTCTTATTTGTACAATTATTATCGTATCGGATTTTCATATTAACTATCTATTCAGGTTATTATTATTGTTGTTATTATTTTTGTATTTTTGAGTCGAGGTCTCACTCTGTCACCCAGGCTGGAGTGCAGTGGCACAATCATGGCTCACCACAGCCTCAAACTCCTGAGCTCTGGCAAGCCTTCTGCTTCAGCCCCTCAAGTAGCTGGGGCACACACCTGGCTAGCTTTTTGATTTGTTTTGTTTATGTATTTTTTGTAGATACAGAGTCTTGCTATGTTACCTAAGCTGATCTCTAACTCCTAGGCTCAATCAATGTTCCCCCACTGGCCACCCAAAAAGATTATAAGTGTGAACCACTGTGCACAGTCTTAGGTTATAGTTTTGATTCCTACCCACAATATGAGAAATTTTTAAACACATAACATATAAAAATGGATAGTTTTTGTTTTTTGGCTTCTTTTAGAAAAAGTAAAATCAGCTGAGGTTTAACTCTCCATCCTGTTCCTTTTAGGTGTATTACCTGCAGCAAGATACTTAACTTCCCTCAAGGTCTAGTTCCTTATTTCTATGAGAACCGCACTCACAACCTTGCAAGGTGTTGAGATAATGAAATCCAAATATGGTTTATAATATTGTGAGTATGTCCTAATCATTTGAGGGCTTGTGGCTACTATTACAGTTGTTATGAAGCAAAGAGCCAACTTTATCAACGAACAACTGATCATTCTTTAATCTCGGGCACTGCACGAGCTCTTCATAAATAATTCGGAGGCCCTACCAGAGTACTATGCTACTTGTAGAAGATGCAACATGAAATCAAAACTTTTCAGGTGAGCAAGTGGTTTAAAGAGAAGCAGCAATTATGTAAGACACATGTTAGAGACAGCACTCTGTGCGGTGAGGTCAAGCTGTGAGTCTCTCAAGGAGAAAAGGTTCAGTGGGCAGGGCCCATGAGCACCTCTCTTTGTGAATCTGGTGAAAGACTCAGCAAAGGCCCAAGAAGCCAACATCCTCAGTCCTATCCATTATGGGTACAACTACCCCAACAGGTCCTGGAGAAAGGGGGCTAGGCCAGTGGAAAAGTCAGAAGAGTAAGAAGAAGGTAAGAGAGAGAGGAAAGGAGAGAGAAAATGAAGGGGAGAGGAAGGGAAGAAAGGAGAGAGGGAGGGAGTTACAAAAAACAGGAACAAGGAAAGACAGGAAAAGAGAGGAGGACGGGAAAGGAGGAAGCAAAGAGGGAAGGAAGGGGGCAAGCAAGGAAGGAACTGTTTCAAATCAGGAACCCTGAATCATAGAACAATACAATGATGAGCAGTGGGGTGTGATGAAGCCCTCCCACAGATATCTAGTCATATCTTGTTGGTGAGGATCCTAAGGGAAGAGTGGAAATTCTGCAGCATGGTAGAGTTTTACCCTGTGCCTCGCTCCTCCCTCCATATATGCTGTTTCATAATAGTGTATATCTACTCATGCACAAACACCATGAATATTACAAAACATTTTTTTCCATCATTAGTGAAGGCTAATATTAAAGTTTCTATTTTCTTGTTATTAACTGGAACCTGCACTTTATTGTTTTCACGGGCATTACTTTAAACTCTCTGTCCCTTTTGTGAGAGTTAGTTTAAAAATTAAATAATACAAGCTGCAAATACACTTTACCTAATATGTACGTTGCGTTATGCTGAAATCAAATAAAACAGTTAAGGGCAATTATGTCTCCCCCGCTACCCAAAGATACAGGGAGAACTGACCAGGACACAAGACCATTCATCAGTGTCCATACAGATGCTAGTAAAGCTTAACATATTTCCTGTTTCTTTACATTAAAATAGTAAGTAGAGATTCTCATATGTCCTTACCCCAAAATTAAATAGCTGGTGTACCCCATGAGGAGACCAGTGTCCTAGACCACCTGGGGACCTGGGTAAAAGGCAGATGTGAGTAAGTGGATCTGGGGGTGGGAGGGCTGGGTTTCTGCATTTCTAGCAAGCTTCCTAAGGATGCTGATACCACTGTTCCAGATCCACATCTGTTGTCCACCACAGCAGAGTGGCAAACCCGACCTCTCTCTCAGATTTTACTCTGATGGCAGAGAAGGCCAAGAACAATGACCCTCCCTACCAAAATACCACATATATCCTGGAGTCCACAGCCAGGAATGGCAAATTCAGCACTCTCTGTCAGGCTCCCAAGCAGAGCTCATTGGGCTTGGGGGAAACCAGTGGGAGGAGGTGAGGAAATTCAACGCTTCTCCAGCAAGCAGCTCCCCTAGATCCCCATTACAACACCAACCACATGGGGGGGGGGGAAGGTTAATTTGCAATGAGGAGCTAAAATTGAAGCCCCATCAGATAGAAGTCAGAGCTTTCTGGTTTCTCAGCATGGTTAAGAAAAGTGGCATGTGGATGCCACTGAAAAAGATGGTCCCCAGTCCTGTCACCATTGATCTATGCTGGGGGGGATCTGTACCCCAGAGAAATAAAGTGAAGACTGAGGCAAAGGAGGGTCATGAAAAACAGATATAGCATATTGTGAACCAAATACAAACAAAAGCACAAGCATATAGACACAGGAACCAAGACAGCAAAATAAGAAAATTGAAATAAGCTAAGATTCTATAAAGGATGGCATATATACATATTTACAATAAATGGCATGTTTACATTTATATATTGTATAAGAAAGGATAATCTGTTTATTTGTTCCATCAGCTGTTAATGTGTTTTTGACACCATTGTACTGTAGTTCACTGGATCTTCTCAGTTATATTTTAATGTTGTCAGGAAAAGTAAGCTATTGTCCCACAGGGAAAACACAATTGTGCAAAAATAAACTGTAATTCATGGAAGAAAATGTATCCTCATTCGGCATAGAAGTTGTCCATCTTTGGCTGTTAGAAGAATTATGGAAAGCTAAAGGGAAACTTGTTACTTGTATACAAACCATAATACTGGAACAAAATTTCATTCTTTTCCTATATAGCTTATGATAAAAAAGCATCCACGTACCCAGTTTTTTTTTTTTTTTTTTTTTACTTAAGTGAAGGGATATTTTTCATTTTATGCATGCAAGAGCTGTTTCTGAAGAGTGTGGAAAATAAGACTTAAAAAAATGATGTGAACCATGTTTTCCCATCTGTGGAGAGCTGAAGTCCATACGGTTCCCCAATGGCTCTCTTTTGCAATTGCTGTGAGACTGTCATTTTCAGCAAATGGTGCTGGGGCCTTTTTCCCTTTCAAAAATACTCTTTTATGTAATTAATAAACAAAACTGTGAGGTTGTTACAATAGGAAAAA
This sequence comes from Cephalopachus bancanus, assembly GCA_027257055.1. NCBI lineage: Eukaryota > Metazoa > Chordata > Mammalia > Primates > Tarsiidae > Cephalopachus > Cephalopachus bancanus. The sequence goes on from JAPVLO010000832.1 coordinate 44,918, forward strand.
AGTAACTCTCTCATTTGTGTATTCATTTGTTTCCCAAGAATGAAAACAACCTGGGAGTGAGAATTCTAAAGACTACAGCTGGCCGGTACTGGCATACTGCAGGTCCACACCGATGTTTCTGGAGTGAATCTGTTATGGGTTGAATTGTGTACCCTCAAAAAAATTTGTTGGATTTCTCACCCCTACTACCTCAGAATTTGATCTTATTTGGAAATAAGGGTCTTAATAGAGGTAATAAAGTTAAAATGTGATCATTAGGGTGGTCTTTAATCCAGTATGACAGGTATTCGGAGACACAAACAGAGGGAAGACGATATGATGAGATACAGAGAAAAGAAAAAAACAGCCACGTACAAGCTGGAGAGAGGTCTGAAATAGATCCTTTTCTCACAGTCCTCAGAAGGACACCTTGATTTAGAACTTTTGGTCCCCAGAACTATAAGACGACACATACCTGCTGTTTAGGCCACTCAGTTTGTGGTACCTTGTTATGACAGCTGCAGAAAATTAATATAGAAACCATAAATGACTACATTTTGGCCACAATCCCCTTCCTAATTTGCTCATGAATTGCTTTCTCTGAAATCCAGTGTCCTCAAAGGAAAATAACGATTATTACGGGTTTGAGCTGCTTTGCCTTATTTTTTGTTTGTTTGTTTGTTTTCTTTGCCTTTTTTAACACCTCCATTGTACCCAGGAGGAAACTGAGACACAGAGGTTCAATGTCTATCATAGATGATAATCGATTTTGCTGAATCTAGGTGTGTCCCTGTCCACCATCTATGCACTTAACCAGAAATACACCCTCATGTTTTAAAAGTCTCTGAAAGTTTATTTCTCTTTCTTTTCCAAGGTCCCATCCTTGCCCTTAAACGTGCATATACAACGAAGATAAACACTAAATAGAAACGGGGGGCAGGCCGGGCTCGGTGGCTCAGCCTGTAATCCCGCGCTTTGGGAGGCCGAGGTGAGTGGATTGCCTGAGCCCGCGGGTTCGAGACCCGCCTTGGAAAGTTGGCGAGACCTCGTCTCTACAATAAATCAAAAACTAGCCGGGCGTGGTAGCGCGCGCGCCTGTAGTTCCGGCCACTTGGAAGGCTGAGGCGGAAGGATCGCCGGAGCCCAGTGGGTCGAGGCTGCGGTGGCCGGCAGCGGCCACTGCACTCCAGTCTGGGCGACGGAGTGAGACTCCAACTCAAAAAAAAAAAAAAAAGAAACAGGGGCAAAGAGGTATTGTTCTGATAATGTCCCCCCCCAAAGTTGTTTAGGGTTACACTCTAAAAGGTTAAAAAAGGAAGAAAACTCAGAGTAGTCAAAAGATAGATAAGACGTAAGAAGGCAAACACGGCAAGACATTTTTAAAAATTAGTATTATTTCAGCACCCTCCTTGCGTACCCTTCCTACTAGTTTTCCGCCTCATCTTAGCGTTGGGAAAATGCACCAGACAGGGGTGCTCAGAGACGCCGGCGCCAAGGCGCGCATCCCGCCTCCCCCCCCACCAGTCCGCGTACTGCGCATGCGCTGTGCGGCTGCCAGCTCCGGTCCAGGACCAGGACCAGGATTGCTGAGGCAGTCGAAACCGAAAGGGAAACCCACCCGGGGTCCAGGGACTGGTGCTCCGGGCTCAAACCCGTGACCAAAACTATTTAGCTGCAACCTGGTGGCTTGTAGTGATGCCACCATGAGCATCTTCAAGCCCCCTCTCCCCACGTCATAGCCCCTTGTACGGTTCCTCCTTCCTCATTCTCGTCCTTTATCCAAACTCAAACCTCGAATTTGGCACCAGACTAAGGATTTGGCTCTGTGTGTCTCCTGGATGAGCCCGTTTCCACGTGTGAAGTAAAAGAGGATCCACGCGGGGAAACGTGTCGCACCCCAGGCGGAGGCGCGCGGCCTCGGAGAGGTGCGTGCGCAGAGCGGCCGCGGGTGCGCGAGGAGGCCCAGAGCGCGCGTGCGCTGGGCAGGCGGGTGCGCGCGCAACCTCTTCCTCGCCCCCACCCCGACCAAGGCGGAACTATGGCAGCGCCCCCGTCTGTGCCCCCGCCGCGGCCAGCCACCCACCTCATCTTTGACATGGACGGCCTTCTTCTGGGTGGGTAGTCTGCGGCCGCTGCCTCCCACAAGGGCTGTCACGAACGGGCCTGGAGACGGGGTCAGGGTGGGGTCCTTCAGGGCCGGGGTCCCGCGGTTGGGCCGTGTCCGGGAGGGGACCGTCGGGCGCCCTCGCGCTCTGCCCTGGGCCGGCCCTGAAGTCGGGCGGCGGTCGGCGCCCGCGGGCCCATGTCCAAGCTGGCCGGCGCGCGTGGCTGCGGCATCTACGCGGCCTCAGCACTCGCTTCCGGTGGGCTGGCCGCGCGTGGGGCTGGAGCACGTGGGGCGCGGTCCCTGGGGACCACCGGGCGGGCACGCAGCTCCGGGTTCTCACTGCAGAGAGCGTTGCAGCGGAACCCCCGCCCTCCTTTCCATTACCCACCCGTGCGACCTTGAACGGTGTCCAGCCTCAGTTTCCCTATCTGCAAAATAGCCTCAAGGATACCTGCCTGCCTGTTTCACTGTTGCTGCTGTGGGCGCGCCTTAATTGTAGCATCCTATGTGGTAGTGGTTCTTCACCCAGCGATCGTCCCCCCCCCCGGGCATCTAGCAATGTCTGGAGACATTTGAGGTGTCACACCTGGAGTAGGGGAGTTACTGGCTTTTAGTGGGGTTTATGCCAGGGATACTGCTAAACTTCTGCAATGCACAAGAGCGCCCTATGCCACGACAAGGACTTATCCCGCCCCAACTGTCAATAGTGTGGAGGTGCAGAAGTTATGTCAGGTGGCCTGGCTGCTCAGTGACCAGCACCATGGGCATCACCTGGGAGCTGCTCGAAAATGTAAAAGCTGGGCCCCATCCCTGCTCAATCAGAATATGCATTTTAACGAAAGTGCATGAAAATTTGAGAAGTACAGCTCTGTGGATCTGAGGCATTAACGAATCCTTGGCAATGTACTAAATTGTCAGATAATCAATCATGGTAGATGTGAACTTCGCTAGCCAAGAGGAATTCAAGTAGTATTTAAGTAATAAGACAGTTTAACTCAAGAAAGAACTATGCTGAATTCTATCCCAAGACTCAACAGAATTAACACTAACCATGTTCCAACCTCATGTCTATCAGAAGGCTTCACATGTCTGCTTACTTTATATAGACTGCTGACCTGCTGGTTTACATATGTTATTGCTTCATCTTAAAACCCTGCAATGTAGGAGGAAGTATTTGCATTTGACTAATAAAAGAAGAAGAAATCCTGCAGCTCAGAGAGGTAAAGGTACTTGCCCAAGGTCACACAGCTAATAAGCTAAGTTGAGAAATGATTCTAGATCGATCTGGTTCTAAATATAAATGATGTTGAGCTCATCTTAAATTGTGAATGTGACCTTGTTCCAGCTCATCATATTGCTGGGTAGTTCAGTAGCTATGATTTTTTAGAATGGCACACAAAACCCAGTCTATTTTATGGACACAGAGATATAAACTGATGAATTCCAAAGGGGAAAAAAAAAAATCCCCACAGAGGTCACTAATTGAATGGAACAGTGTATGCAGCTACTAAATTTGAAATGACTCAATTTCAAAAAGCTACTGGGATTCATAAGTATAGTTTGTAGACATGAATTTTCCTACTCAGGTGGTCAAGTTTAAATTGTCAAATAAATTCCATACCTTCTAAGGAAAGGTCCAGAGAATCTGTTCTGGGAGTCTCATGAATTTTAATGCCAACCAAGATGTCTCATTAAAATTAAATTTATTAAACTTCTAAATAAGCTTGATGCCTAATTCTGATTCTACATTCGCACATAACCATGCCCTGAAGTGATGAATGTGACTTAAATAGCAATACAAGCATTGACCTGACACTGTAACCCAATCCTCTGATCTGGTCAGATAACCCAAGAGTTGTGCTATTTGGAAAGATAAGTCCTAGCTCTTTCTCTCCCCTCATTTTCTGCCCTTTTCCTCCCTTCCTGCCCCAGCTCTCCTTTGAAATGAGAAGGCCTGGCAGAACTTTCTCAGAAATTCACCTTTGCTTACTCTGTTCTTTCACAAAATGTATAAAACACAGCTTTCCAAAATGTGCCATTTTATCTCATCTAATCTTTCAAATTATGCCTGCTATAAATCTTTAGCACCTTACTTCAGTATATCTGTTGTTTGCATAACAGCATATCAATTTATAATGAGTTCTTTTGCAGCAGGTCTGTGTATTGAAATTTTGAATGCATTTCCCCAAGAAGTTCTATTTGTTGATGTAGCCCCAATACTTGAGTTCTCAGGGAAGTAAAGTAGAAAACAAATAGTTTCATGGAGAATTTTTATATTACAGGGAAAGCTTGTTTAATCAGAGAAGAATGAGGAAGTAAATGAAGATTTTAGAGGAAATGTTGACAAGGAAGAAAGCCGGGCCACTTTCTGATACTTTTGAAATGTGTGATACTGTTAGTTGTCCTTTCCCACAAAAACACTTTTGGATTTTGTTTTCCTTGACACAAAAACCATCAATCAGCTATGAGTTAGGTAATAATTTTGGCTTTCAAATGCCATTTAGAGAAAGGGAAAAGAGAACTAAGGTTATTTATAAACTGGGACAAGAATTTAAAAGAAGTTGGCAAATATTAAACGGTATTTTAGCACCTGAGTAGGGAAGATTATCCAGTTTATGAATAACTGAAATTAGAAGCACAGAAGATGGTCCCAATTTCTTTTTTTTTTTTTTTTTTTTTTGAGTTGGAGTCTCACTCTGTCGCCCAGACTGGAGTGCAATGGCCGCTCCCGGCCACCGCAGCCTCGACCTGCTGGGCTCCGGCGATCCTTCCGCCTCAGCCTTCCAAGTAGCTGGAACTACAGGCGTGCGCTACCACCCCCGGCTAATTTTTTGATTTATTGTAGAGATGAAGTCTCACCAAGTTGCCCGGAGCGGGTCTCGAACCTGCGGACTCAGGCAATCCACTCACCTCGGCCTCCCAAAGTGGTGGGATTACAGGCTGAGCCACCGAGCCCGGCCCCCAATTTCTTTAAAAGGGAAGGCAGTTTGTTGTCAAGAGCAGCTGTGTCTCATAGAATAGAATTGAGCCCGGTAAGCAACTTTAAAAAAACAAAAAGAGATAAAATCAATTTGGGGCTGGGCTCGGTGGCTCAGCCTGTAATCCCAGCACTTTGGGAGGCCAAGGCGAGTGGATTGCCTGAGCCCGTGGGTTCGAGACCTGCCCAGGCAAATTGGCAAGACCTCGTCTCTACAATAAATAAAAAATTAGCTGGGCACGGTAGTGCACGCCTGTAGTTCTGGCTACTTGGAAGGCTGAGGCGGGAGGATTGCCTGAGCCCAGCATGTCAAGGCTGCGGTGGCCAGGAGCGTGCCACTGCTCTCCAGTCTGGGCGACAGAGTGTGACGCCAACTCAAAAAAAAAAAGAGAAATCAATTTGAATGATGCATTTTTTGTAACCTGATGTATCCAAAGTATTGTTATTCAATACACATTCAATTTCAGAAAATCATTGAGATATTTGACATTCACCTTGATACTAGGTTCTCACAACACATCTCAGTTTGAAGTAGCCTCATTTCAAGTGCTTAATAGCCACATTTGGTGAGTGACTCCTGGCTTGGACAGTACAGATCTAGATCTTTGTGGAACAACCCATGTTTGCCGTTAATAGCAGCTGTGGTAGGGTAGCCAGGCAGAGGGTGGTTGTTAAGAATATTCAGAAGTAGGAATTTTGGTCTATGTAAAATGTACTATGTATAAAATGTGTTTTTTAGGAATTTGATATAGTAGTTATTTAAAATTCTTAAAACAGCAAAGAAAAAAATAAGCTTATTTTCCAATTCTTAAAAAAATCATCAGAAAATAATGAGGTAAATCTGTAGGGGGAAATAAGAGTATTTGCAGTATTAATTATAACATGCCATGCTTCCGTAAATGTATACAGGTTGCAGGATTTTAATGAGTGACTGGTAACTTCTACTTGACCTTCATAAAGTAGAATAAAGATATGTTCTGTGCCTTTTCACACTCCAACAGCTTCCTTCTTGCTAAATAATAGCACTTGAGACTGTTTAGAAGTGCCTGCTTCACTATCTGGGCCCCACGAGTCACTAGAAGGTCCCGGAGGCAGGGTGTCTGTAGTGTTCACCAAGCCTAGCACCAAGAGGATCATAGGCTGCCTGAGCCAGTTGATAGTGGTGTTCAGTCTGGTCAGAATCCCACAGACACAGCATGAGTGTGTCTCACGCTATCATTCTTTTGTTAACTTCACCTAGGCTATTTTTTTAGATTCTGCAGCATCCATAAAGCTGAAGACAAAAATAGATTTTCTTTATATAATATTAGTGCATGCCCTAGATAAATTTTTGGAAGATCCTATACACATTGTCATTTGACCCTGTGTAATACATCTGGGGTTTGAAAGTAGAGATGACAAGCTTTTTGTGTCAATTGGTTCTTATTACTTAATGTTATCAAGTCATTCATTCCAAGTGGGGCTTCTAAGAGTTTGGGCATAATTCTCAGGAAGGTAGAGCAAAATAAAGGATCATTCCATACGCCTCCCTATGTGGTTACTGTTCAGCCTCAGAAACTGCAGAGGTCCTAGTTGGAATGAGAAATAATCACATGCTCTTCATTTTGGAGAGAACCTTGCCCCGTTCCCTCATATGTATTGGGTTTGGTTCTGGATCTTAGAGCAACTCTGCGGTAGTAAATTCACATTGTGTCTTTACCTTGGTCCCCCTGAAAGCTAATAGTTCACCCTTGGATTTTATTTCACCTTGTGTGGTAAAATTTAGGTTCCCTTCCATACTTGCAAAGGAGATGGCTGAAATTTGTTGGGACAGAGGCAAGCCTAGGTCTGAGGGGCTATGACTGGCCTTCTCATTACAGTGTAATCAGTGAGTAATGTGTTGTTTCCAAAAACCAGAAAGGTTTGTGGGATATAACAAGCACAGAACACATGTATTCATATTAAGGGTCCAAAGAGATTTGGAGTAAGATACTATATTGTACGTTAGAGGAAAAGCATCAAATTATGGACTCAGCTCACTTTGGCTCTGTTTTCTAATAGAGCTGAGCCATGCCAACCTTAAGTGTGTTCTTGTAGTTAGTGGTTGGTTGTCCGTTGCAGCTGTTCCTATTTCTAGAATAATTGAGAAGGGGGCGAGATTTAAATTGCAAAATTCTGCAGATAAATGAGAGTTTTGTCCAGCTGGCAATATGACTAAAAATATTCAGCAGATTTCTGGGTGTGCAGGTGTAAAATGTCCTTATATTTTCCTGTTTCTCTCCCTCACACTGTGGTTTTATTTGGAATCTTTAAACAAACTGGATATAAGCATACCTTGGAGATATTGCAAGCTCAGTTCCAGACCATTGCAGTAAAGCAAATATTGCAATAAAGTCAGTTGCATGAATTTTTTGGTTTCCCATTGCATATAAAGGTTATGTTTACACTATACTGTAGCCTCTAAGTATGAACTAGCATTATAACTAAACAATGTACATACCTTGATTTAAAAATATATTATTGCTAAAAAATGCTGACATTTGAGCCTTCGGTGAATTATAATCTTTTTGTTGGTGGAGGGTCTTGCCTTAATATTGGTGACTGCTGAAGGTTGAGAGGACTGTGTAATTTCTTAAAATTAGACAACAGTGAAGTTTGTTGCATCAGTTGACACTTTTGCAAAAATTTTCTCTGTAGCATGTGATTCTGTTTGATAACATTTGACCCACAGTGGAACTTCTTTCAAAATTAGAGTCAGTCCTCTAAAACCCTGCTGTTGCTTTATCAACTGAGTTTATGTAATACTCTAATTCCTTTTTTGTCATGTGGAATGTTCACAGCATCTTCACCAGGAAGATTCTATTTCCAGAAACTACTTTATATACTCACCTATAAGAAGCAAGCCTTCGCCGGGCTTGGTGGCTCAGCCTGTAATCCCGCGCCTTTGGGAGGCTTAAGTGAGTGGATTGCCTGAGCCCGCGGGTTCAAGACCCGCCTGAGCAGGCGAGACCTCATCTCTACAATAAAATCAAAAAAATTAGCCGGGTGTGGTAGCGCGCACCTGTAATTCCGGCTACTCGGAAGGCTGAGGCGGAAGGATCGCCGGAGCCCTGCAGGTCGAGGCTGCAGTGGCTGGGAGCGGCGCTGGGAGCGGCCACTGCACTCTAGTCTGCGTGACAGAATGAGACTCCAACTCAAAAAAAAAAAAAAAGAAGCAATCCTTTATCCATTCAAGATTGATCATGAGATTGTAGCCATTCATTCATATCCTCAGACTCCACTTCTAGTTCTCTTGCTATTTTCACCACATCTGCAGTTACTTCATCTAGTGAAGGCTTTAACTCCTCAAAGTCATCCATGAGAATTGGAGTCACCATCTTCCAGGTTCCTGTTAGTGTTGATATTTTGACCTCCTCCTGTGAATACAAATGTTCTAATGGCATCTAGAATGTGAATCCTTTCCAGAAGGTTTTTAATTTACATTGCCCAAATCCATTCAAGAAATCACTGTGACAGCTGTAGCTTTACAAAATTTATTTCTTAAGAAGACTTGAAAGTTGAAATGACTCCTTGATCCATGAGCTGCAGGATGGATGTTGTATTAGCAGGCATGAACACAACATTAATCTCCTTGTACATCTTTATCAGAGCTCTTAGGTGACCAGATACATTGTTAGTGAGCAATAATATTTTGAGAGGAATTTTATTTTCTGAGCAGTGGGGTTGAAATATTCAGTAAACCATGTTGTAAACAGATATGTTGTCATCTCGGTTTTGTTGTTCCATTTATAGAGCACAGGCAAAGTAGAATTAGCATAATTCTTAAGGGCCCTAGGAGTTTCAGAATAATTAATGAGCATTGGTTTCAACTTAAAGTTACCAGTATATTATTAGCCTCTAACAAGAGAGTCAACCTGTCCTTTGAAGCTTTGAAGCCAGGGCTTGACTTCTCCTCTCTAGCTCTGAAAATCCTAGATGGCATCTTTTTCCAGTAGAAGGTTGTTTTATCTATGTTGAAAACATTTGTTTATTATAGCCACCTTCATCAATGATGCTAGCTAGATCTTCTGGATGACTTGCTACAGCTTCTCCATCTGCTTCTCCTGCTGCTGCTCCTTGCACTTTTATGTTGTAGAGACGGCTTTCTTCCTTAAACCTCATGAACCAACCTCTGCTAGGTTCAAATTTTTCTTCTGAAACTTCCTCACCTCGCTCAGCCTTCATAGAATTGAAGAGTTAGGGCCCTGCTCTGGATTAGGCTTGTCTTAAGGGAATGTTGTGACTGCTGTGATCTTCCAGACCACTCAAACTTTATTCATATCAGCAATTAGGCCTTTTACTTTCTTATCATTCATGTGTTCACTGGAGTAGCACTTTTAATTTCCTTCAATAACTTTTTCTTGGCATTCACAAGCTGGCTGTCTGTTTGGCACAAGAGGCCTAGCTTTTGGACTATCTTGGCTTTCAGTATGCCCTCCTCACTAAGCTTAATCATTCTATCTTTTGATTTAAAGTGAGAGATGTGAGACTCTTCACTTGAACACTTAGTGGCCATTGTAGGGTTATTAATTGGCCTGATTTCAATGATGTTGTGTCTCAGGGAATAGGGAAGCCTGAGAAGAGGGAGAGAGACAGGGAATGGCTGGTCCATGGAGCAGAGAACACACACACCACTGATGAAATTTGCTATGTTATGTGGGTGCAGTTCATGGCACCCCAAAACAATTGTAATATCAAAGATCACTAATCACAGATTACTATAAGAAATATAATAATAATGAAATAGTTTGAAATAGTGTGAGAATTACCAAAATGTGAGAGACATGAGGTGAGCACATGCTCTTGGAAAAATGGCACAGTTAGACTTGCTCAATGCAGGGTTGCCACAAACCTTCAATTGGCAAACAAAACAAACAAAAAAACACAGTATCTAGGAAGTGCAATAAAACAAGGTAGCCTGTATAATCATGATAGAACAGTAATTTTTTTTTAGAACCAGTTTGCTTTGCTTTCCTTTTGAAAAGCCATGTATTAGATATAATTTGGCCCTTTTTATCTTTGTGATTATTTGCTCTTTATTTTGATTGCAATTTTTAAAGCTATAATTTAAATATTATTTTCTGTGATTTTTTTAGGGGTGGGTAGAGTTTTAAAACAATGTAAAGGAGCAAGGTAAATAATACCTCTCAGAAATGTCCCCTGAAAGCACTCTTAATGTAGATGCCCAGGTGACCTGTCAGATATTTGAAAAGCAATTGATACACAGCCTATAACTGGAAAGTATAATAGTGTTATCCCAGAATGAATTGCATTTGAAGATAAAGTTCCTGTTGTCAGCTATAAGAGAATACCAATGACTAATAAATTGAGCATTTAATATATTAAAAGCTTTATTTAATTGTGTTAAAATAGTGAAGGAGCAGCTTGGTTTTGTGGTAAAGATATTTGTGGTTTCAAATTACCTTGTTTGTGCTTAAGGAGAATTTCTTTGAAAAGGTAATAATCCGGACACATGGATTTCTCCTATGTAAGAGCACAAAAGGAAGACTGTGTTGTCCCCTTGGCTTTGCCAGGGTGGACCATCCTTGTAACTTCTCTTAACATAGCTTTTGAGCAATGTTTGGCTAGTGGATCACTATCTTCCCAGATCCTCCTTTCCCTCACCTCTCTCATGTTTTTTGCTATAATGTCGACAGTCGGTAGCTAAGTTGTTGAGTATAGTGTGGTCACTTGGTAGGTACTCATGGATGGCATGGAAATGGACATCTCGTCAGTACCTTTGCTTGGCAGGTAGTTCCATGGTATTGTTCATGGCATTGATCTGGGCCCTTAACTCCCCTTGACTCTCTTCTCTGAGCCCTGGGAGCTGGGCTGAATGATGTGCTCTTTTGAGATTGATGATGCTCTAATTTTAAAAGTGCTGTAGATGATGACACAGCTAGTCTGGGACAGATGAAGGAGCAAACCAAAGTTTGTTTAACTCCCAATAGACTGTCCACTCTGTCTATGAAGTGAGAGCAAACAATCATAGTTTGCACATCTAAGCTTATCTAAAGCCTTGAGACAAAAGCCAAAATAAGCACCTGGCCTCCCTCCCACTCAGATGACACAGCATGCACATGGAAGAAAGGTGTGGTTGTCCTTGATGAGAACTGTATACCTGTTTGCTCTCTAGCCCTGTACTCCTTCAGGCCTTTCTGCCATGGTGGAAATGATCTGTATCTGCACTGCCTCCGATGGAGCCACTGTTGGAAACTGGGCCAATAAGATGTGGCTCATGCAACCGAGGACCTGTACTTTTCATGTTATTTACTTTTGCTTAACTTAAATTTAAATAGCCTCTAGTGGCTAGTCACTATCATAGTGGACAGCACAACCCTAGGGGAATGAGTTCACTCATCCTTCATCTGTTTAGAAAATATTATGCTGGGTGCTGTATGAACTTCAAAATTAGTGTCTCCTTTTGGAATCTTAGAATACATTTGGGACCTAAAACATGATTGGTGAAATCTGTGAATAATTGCTGGTGATATATGGTGAGGGCCTGTTTATGACAGCAGTATTTTGAACTGAAACCACGTGAGGATGCGGGGAAACATATTGTCAAGCATAGATAGGAGCCAAGAATAGAAATGGATATTCCAGACTAGCAAAAGAAATGGCTGAGCAGTAAGCATGCCTTCTAAAGCATAGAAGGTTGTTCTTTTTATCAAGCAAAGACTTTGTATTTTTTAAAAAGAGAGATCTTGGCAATGATTACATTGAAATGTAGAGGGGAGCAGCCTTGTTGTCAGACTGAGATTTGCTCTAGCTTTTCTCAAACTAAGTTCCAGTTGGTACTTAAGTCCCGTTAGCCTATTTTAAACTAGAAAATCCTACTTCATCCTGCAACCACACACCCTGTGTTCTTTCTCATGAGGGTGTCCACTTTTTGAAGAGTCTGGGAAAGTTAGCATGAGATTTCTGTTTGTTTTCACGTGCTTCCACCCTACTTGTTCCTCTATCCCTTGGTTTCCTCTAATCTAGAAATTGTGCCTAGTGTCTCAGTTGGACTCAAGGCTAGTTGCTTTTGGCAAGAATAATACTGCATTCCTATAACGCCTTTTTGAGGAGGTTTTTTTTTCTTCTTTTTTTTTAATTTTAGAGATAGGGTTTCAGTCTGCCGCCCAGGCCGGAGTGCAATGACATGGTCATAGCTCCCCTACAGTCTGAAACTCCTGGTTCAAGTGATCCTCCTACCTCAACCTCCCAAATAGTTGGGAGTACAGATATGCACCACTTTGCCCAGTCAAATTTTTATTTTTTGCATAGACAGAGTATTGCTGTGTTGCTTAGGCTGGTCTCGAATTCCTAACCTCAAGTGATCCTCCGTCTTGGCCTTTCTTATTTTTTTCTTATTTATTTATTTTTTTTTTTTTGAGTTGGAGTCTCACTCCGTTGCCCAGACTGGAGTGCAGTGGCACGCTTCAGCCACCACAGCCTTGACCTGCTGGGCTCCGGCGATCCTTCTGCCTCAGCCTTCCAAGTAGCCGGAACTACAGGCGTGTGCTACCACATCCGGCTAATTTTTGATTTATTGTAGAGACGAGGTTTTACCAAGTTGCCCAGGCGGGTCTCGAACCCATGGGCTCAGGCAGTCCACTAGCCTTAGCCTCCCAAAGTGCTGGGATTACAGGCTGAGCCACCGAGCCCGGCTTCCCTTCTTGGCCTTTCAAAGCACTGGGATTATAGCAGTCACTCACTGCTCCTGGCCAGGAAGAGATGCTAATAAACTGTCATACAGGGTCAGTATCCTCATGCTAGCCCCAGCCCTGCTGAGGAGTCTTGTCAGGAAAGTTGTTGAGCTGATTCTCGTTTTCTGTGGTGGCACATGGAACATTTTAGTGAGAAGTCCAGAGCCCAAGAGACCAGTTGCAGATGGTGGTGATAATGCCTGTGTGTGTGGACAGCCTGAACCATTAGGCAGGAAGATGAGGCAGTGGGTGGTGGAGAGTAGAGGTGTGCCCTGCTGCTGTTTTTTTTGGAGAGAGGTGCTCCTAGGAGCCTAAGTAGGATTTAAGGTTCATTTCCATGCAGTGTGATGCCGGAAAGAAAGAGTGACCACACAGATCAGACTATTTTTAGATCACATGCCATGATGTCTCTGAGTGGGGTTTGCTGATGATATCTGAAGACATTCACAGCTTTGACATAAGATACCTTAGAAAGCATAGATTTATTAGGAGCAAATGCAATTGCCTACATTTGCAATTGTCTGATTTTGGAAACTAAATGTTTCAGACTTAGGTGTGTGTTTGTCAATGGAGTCCTTTATTCTGTACAATTTGTAAACAATCTGTAGATCTACTTCACCACACAGAGCAATACTCATGAGTACTTAAAAGAAATTAAATACTTGGTTTCTAAACATTATGCCTGACTTAGTCCATTTTGTGTTGCTATAAGGGAATACCTGAGGCTGAGTAATTTATGAAGAAAACAGGTTTATTTGGCTTATGGTTCTGAAGGCTGTACAAGAAGCATGGCTCCAATATCTCCATCTGATGAGAGCCTCAGGCTGCTTCCACTCATGGCCAAAGGGGAAAGGGCACTGACATGTGCAGATATTGTATGGGGAGAGAGGAAGGAAGAGGGATAGGGAGATGCTAGGCTCTAACACTCAGCTCTCACAGGAACTAATAACATTAGTAACATGAGAACTCACTCACACCTCCTTCCCACCAAGTGCATTAATCTATTAATAAGGGACCTATTCCCCTGGACCCAAACACCTCCATTAGGCCCTACCTTCAACAATGGGATCATATTTCAATATGAGATTTGGAGGAATCAAACATCCCAACTATAGCCATGACCGATGAAAGGAACCAACACATTGAGGAGACATGGCTGATTCCAGGTCCAGTTCTAGTAAAATACAAGATGAGCACAGGACACCTTCTTATGCCAGAATGCAGGGAAGGGGTTCCACTGGCAAGATACAGAACTTTTTTTATTTTTTTTTAGTTGGAGTTTCACTCTGTCACCCAGACTGGAGTGCAGTGGCCGCTCCTGGCCACCACAGCCTCAACCTGCTGGGCTCCGGCGATCCTTCCGCCTCAGCCTTCCAAGTAGCTGGAACTACAGACGCGCGCTACCACGCCCAGCTGATTTTTTGATTTATTGTAGAGATGAGGCCTCGCCAAGTTGCCCAGGCAATATTTTTTAATCAAAAGAATAATGATTATAATAGAGCATAGAACTCCAAATATTTTAAAAAATGAAATCTATATGTCATAATTCTCAGAAGAGACAGGGTGGCAGCAGAGAAGCTCTTTTACAGAAGAATGTCAATTGATAAATATGGAAAAAATGGTAGAGTTAGTCGTTTCGGAATCCCCACTGTAAATGGTTGGGACAAGCATCACCAATGGAAGCCAAGACCATTGAGGTAAATGAGGGCACAAGGATGCCCACACAGTGCCATACTACACTCACTGATTCATAACAGGCAAACAGGTGCCTTCACAGCAGGCAGTTCTGGGGCCACAACTGACCCACAGACCTGACTAAGTTTACAATTTACTAACTTTACAGTTTTCTTTTGGTAGTATCTTAATTGGAAGCCTATATTTTGTCAGGATGTCACACTCAAAAACAGGAGTAAAAGCTTCCTAAAGTTCTTCAGAAAGTAGCCCCTGATACCTCTGTCTCACGTCTTACGCTGATGAGACTTGGCAGAAAATGTCCCTAAGTAACCTCATCAGTTGATCCCTCTTGTGAATGATCTCTTAGGGTACCTCTCAGCTGACTTCTACCTGTGGGTATGTCTCATCCCTTCTTACCCAGGGGCTACCAAGGTCTTAGGAAATGGAAGACTAGAGCTTGAAGTGATTGAAGTGATGAAATGACTTCTTAAATTGATGCCTGCATCTTATTTATGTTCTCTTGGACCCACTTTTATCCCTCGCATTAAAGCCCTGGAGGTTACTTCTTTATACATACACAGAATTATATTTCTCTTATGTACCTCAATTTCAGTAGCTTAAAAACCATTTAGCCTGTGCTTTTTAAAAAAGAAGATCATTTGGTTATCATAGAAACATTTTGAACAGTAAAGTGTTACTCCTATTTTTGTTCAGGCCACAAACAATCATGGATTTCATTAAATGCTAAACATTTGGCTGATTTCAGTACAGCCTTTTAGTGCAGCCTTATTTTCTTTCCGCATCTCTTAATTTATTTCTCTTATTTATCTTAACATAAAACATTCCCTTTAGTTAAATAGAGAACGTATATGTGTTTTGTTTTTTTTTTCTTTTTGCATAAGTACTGCATATAAATAAGTCCAGGTAAGTTTTTGCCTTTCAATCCTACACATCAGCTTTTATGTGGTATGTTTAGGTGACAAGCTTTTAAAAGTAGAATCATAATGGAATTTGAGATTTGGAATTGAAACAACTTGTTCTCTTTTCAAAGAAACAGACATGACAACCTGGGGAGCTAGATGGAAGAGCCCAATGCAAATCTAGCACTCTTAACTCCTAGCTGCATCACTTGCAGTCGTCGGCTGTCTTGGTACCATTTGTTCACACTTGAAAATACGTCTGGGACTTCCTTGCTGGGTACAGGTGCAATTGTAGATCCTAAAAGATCCACCAGCTGACTTCTAGTGATTTAATTTTATTTCATCAGTGATTTACCAAGAAGTGGTATCAATGATCCAACCCACTTTAGTGTAGGTGAAACATCAGCTGCATTCTTAATTGAAGCCTGACACATCTCATCACCAGTTTACTTGCTATACCGATTTAGTAAAATTGCCCATCCCCAGTGTCCCTGAGTACAGTTTGTGCATATCACAGATGATGCATGACACCTTCCAGTGTATTGGAAGCTAATCAAAATATAAAAATAATCAGATTGAAGACCATGTTAACCCTTTGCACTCAAAGACATCTTGTGAATCACCTTCCAGCAACTCAACTGCATTATTTTACAAAATAGTGAAGACCAAATCACTTCATATTAGATAGTATAGCACTGGAACCAATTATTTTATTGTCATGATATTTGGCTTATCATGGTATTTTGGACATTGAGAAACTTATTTATGACAAAAAAAATCAAAATTTTGTATTTTTCTAATGTGTGGTAACGTGTGAAACAGTAACTGACATGCATTACAGGTTCATTGATCCATGTTATGCAGTAGTAGTTTGTTTGATGTCTTTCACCTGGTGTTTTTCTTTTTTTTTCTTTATGGCTGTGTAATATTCCATTGTGTATATGTACCACATTTTTTTAATATCTTTTTTTAAATTTTGATATTGTGGGGTACAGTTAAGGGTTAGGTATACAAATATGCTTCATTCGGTCACCCTTGTTGATAAGGGGTGTCTCCCCGTCCCCAGACAGATATTGACTACCGTTAATCCTACCTCCCTTCCCCTCCCCCCCCATAATTTCCCACCACTGTCAGTCCTTTTCTTATAGTATTACGATGGATGCTCAAGGTCACTTGGTGTTTTTCTATTTGAGCAAACAATGCAATCTCATTTTCTTCCTCCCACATTCATAATGGAAATTTATTGTCCAGTCTGTTGTTTGAAGAAGAAATGGAATGACGCACTCATGATTCCTGAAAACCACTTCTCAACTGGTCGATCAGAAGCTTGACAGATTTCAGATGGGACATAGGTTTTTCTTTTTGGCTGCTTGATACAGTATATAGGAATTAGGACAACTGGAATAAAAGCTAAAAATTCCTGTTGGTCAATGTCATGATACTTAGGCCAAATTGATTTTTGTGACAGCTGCTTTTTCCTTATTTTTTCCATCTGCATAATGATTTGTTTATTTTATTACGCTATGCACTAATTCATTTGTAAAATACAGAGTAAAATAGTCAATCAGTTCTCTTATATTACTTGCTATTTGTGGGACTGTTGTTTGAGAATGTACAACACAATTTATTCTCACTGGAGGATCATCTTTTTCTGTAACATCTTCCCATTCTTCACTTTACAATACATTGTCTTCGAACTTTTTCGAAACTACTAACACTTTCATCACTATCACTTTCTATTACCCTCACCTGTTTTCTTCTTGGTGGAATGATATCTGTCGCTACTATAATTTTCTTTCACATCAATGTTTATTTTTTCTAATTTATCTGTATAAAAATCTAAATCTAACTCATCTTCTCTGCTGCTTACAACTCTCACTTTTATCCTTTTCATCTTGCCATTGTTCTACAAACTAAATAAATAGATTTAAAAAATTTCTGCCCAGTTGAGGTGGCTCAAGCCTGTAATCCCAGCACTTTGGGAGGCCAAGGTGAGGGGACTGCCTGAGCCCACTGGTTCGAGAACAGCCTGGGCAACTTGGTGAGACCTCATCTCTACAATAAATCAAAAAATTAGCCAAGCATGGTAGCTCACACCTGTAGTTCTGGCTACTTGGAAGGCTGAGGCGGAAGGATCGCCTGAGCCCAGCAGGTAGACGCTAGGGTGTCTGTGAGCATGCCACTGCACTCCAGCCTGGGTGACGGAGTAAGACTTCAACTCAAATAAAAAAAAGAAAAAAATTTTTTTGATTTTAAATTACAAAATCATGAAATGAAAGTTTTCAAAGGAATGTTACTTTTCCAATTTTACTTTTCCAACATAGTACAGGTAGATATATTTGATTTGTGCTGCTTGATAGTTCAATAGGATCTTCCTTCAACTTGGAATGTCTCTTTCTTTTAAGGCTATAGTAACTTGCTTATCTATCTTTTCAAGTTATACCATATGATACAAAGTGTATACCTACAGCTGCATTTCTCATACAAATGCTCTTTATCACTACCTTCTGTTACAAAGAAGTGTCAGTACCACTGTGAAAGCACTTCACACATTTTCTTTCTACATAATGCCAGCTGATATTTTTTTATGTATATCTCAGTATATATTCCACCTCTGTATTTGCTTTTTTGTGTAATATGAATGGAAAGCTTCAAGGAAACATATTTTTGAAAAATTTACACTTGCCTAAGTTTGTCCTGTATAATCACCAGCAATCTCCTTATGTCCCCTGAGAGGAAATATCTGAGTGGTTTGCTAGATTTATGGTGTCCCCTCAGGGGACATTCAAGTGCAAAGGGTAAATGTCTAACCCAAGCCCCTCACTGTACTGTTTAACGTGATTTTGCAAAAGAGATGTAATCATTTGCATGTTTTATGCATCCCTTCTTTACACCATTGATGTTTATTATCAGGTCAAGTAAAGTCATATTCCCACTTTATAAGAGGACAGTGAAGTAGCCTGAAGAACTTAGCATCTTTATATGATCACATCTGTAATTATTAATGATAAATCCATTGTACCTATTGCCATATTTATTGTTTCTACCAGCTAGGACTACTTAATGTACTGATTTGGAGGATATACTTTGAAACTGGCTTTTCTCTCTTTCTGCTTCCATTCTCAGCCAAGCTTGTTGAAAAAGCTAGCTACATTTTCTGTCCCTACTCCCTCATTTCCTTTCCCTCACTGTGAACTGTCTTTTCAGCCCTGCAGCTCACAGAAATTGTTCTGGCAGAGACAGCGGTGACGTCCGTGTTGCCAGATGCAGTAGGTGCCCTTTTCTTGTATTTCCAGGATTGCTGGCTTCCTTTGATGCTCCCCTTCTCTTTCCTTGGAAATCTTTTCTCTAACTTCACTGATATCTTCCTCTTCGCATCTGTTTGGTGTCCCTATGACTTTATCTTGGGCCCTCTTCTCTCTCCTAAGAAAGACCTCTTCTGAGCCCATGGATTTTGGCACATGCTTGTGCTCTGATGACCTCTGGACCTCCATGGCCTCTGGACCTCCTCACCTCTCTCAAGTTTCCATATGGATTTCCAGGATACCATGGGCTCTTCCTTCTTGAGTGGCCCAGTGGCAGTGCTGAACCACCTTGTTTTAAATGGAGCCTTTAATTCTCTGTTAGATCTATTCTTCTCTTGCATTTGACTGACACCAAGAGCTGTATTGCAGAAGCAGGGAATTGTCTTCCAATCTTCAATTCCTTGCCACCCCCACCCCAATATTCCAGGCACTCATTCATTTATAAATAGTTCAAAACCACTTTTGTAAGCCACTTTTGTGCCATTCCATCTGCCGTTTCTTTCTTTAGGCTCTCGGGCACTTTTAAAATCTAATAACAGTATTTCTTGAAAACCTTTACTGTATAGTTCTGTTACCTGCAGAAAGGTCAGTGGTGCTGTGGGGTTTGATGCTCACATGGGTGAAACTGCAAACATTGTTCTGGGGCCCAGGTACATTTGGATGAAGGCTGCTTTGGTGAGAGGGTAGACTTCACCAGGAGGTTTTGGTTTTGCCTCCTCCAGTGTATTTTCCTGGATTCCTTTGTCAAAGGAGTTTGGTCATAAATTGGTCCTTAAATACTTTCCAAGAGAAGGATTGTTCATGTAGATACAAGTAACCTTGGACTTTATCTGTGTCGTCATTGCTGTCCTTTCCTGTGTGCTGGTGTTTCCACACTTGGCTCTGACTTCTTAATGCAAACATGTGAGTTATCCTTGGGTGTGGCTCCATGACTTGTTCCTTCTGAACACTCTGGCCTTATCTCAGCCCTCATCTTGTTAAACCAGTTGTGCTGACCTTACCCAGGAAGAGAGCAGCCTGATAAAAGCATTTAAAGTCACCCAGTTTCAAGTCATTTGAGCAATACAGGTAGCCAGCTATTAGAAGCAGGTAAATTAAATGACTTAATAATACTCCCAGCATTTAGTGGTTCCATTCAGATGGCTGAAGACAGGTGGTACTTTCTGCTCTTCAGAGTTTGGAGAGAGAACTTTAAGTTCAAAAGGAATTTAGGCAAAGCATGAAAAGATGGATCCATTTTTGAGGAGACATTGGGATTTCCAGGGTGTTTCTTCAATTCTTAAGCTTGACAGACTTTTATAGTGGGTCTGCTAGTTGCTAGGCAGTGAGATGACTGTGGTGAGTGAATTTTACCCCATTCCTGCCCTTCAGGGGACTACAGGCAGGGGTGCCATGGGGCATGTGTTGAGGGGAGATAGACATGTTTTGTTCTAGTGCATCATCATTATTCACCTGCTAAAAATGACTCAGTTTTCATGGAAGCTAGGAAGAGGAAGTTGGCTGACCAGATATGCCTCACAGAAGAACACAAGCGTCCTGAATGAGCCACAGACTAGAATTGGGAGTAAGTGAGGTGGAGAAGAAGGAAGGGTGGAGAGTATTCCAGGCCAGGAAGATGTGTGCAAAGGGAGAAGAGAAGGGTGTGGAGAAAAGTTGGCCTTTGTGTGACTGGAGTGCAGGTTACTCAGTGAGCGATGGGGCAAAGGTAGAAAGGCACACTAGGGGCAGATGATGGCAAACCTGTGCCACACTAGAGAATGATGATCTTATCTCACAGCCATTGCGCAGTCTGGCAGGCATAGGCTGTATAGGAAAGCGTTTCTGATGATGTAGACGGTTGAAGCTTAGACACCAGAGACTGTCTGGGAGGCTGTTGCAGCTATCTAGTTGAATGACATAAGGGCTATATGAGTTTCCCACAAACTGGGGGACTTAAAATAACAGAATATTCTCTCCCAGTTCTGGAAGCCAGAAGTCTGAAATCACAGGGTCAGCAGAGCTGCGTTTTCTCCAAAGGTTCTAGGGGAGGATACTTCCTTGGCTTGTGGCTGCATCACTTCAAGTTCTGCTTCTCTTCACGTGGCCTTCTCTCCTTTCAAGACCCCTGTCATAGGATTCAGGGCCCACACGAACAATATAGAACAATGCCATTGCCAGATCCCTAACTTTATCATATCTGCAAAAGACTCTTTTTCCAAATAATGTCTCATTCACAGGTCCCGGGGATTAGGACCTGGACATACACTTTTTGGGGCCACCATTCAACCTACTACAATGACCTGTGGAAGAGCCATTTTAAACTTATTTTGAAAAGGAGACACTTGATTCAGAGACTGTTCAGCTGACATCTAGGTTTGGAGGGATAAAAGGGAGAAGGCATATGGCCAGGACTTCCATCTGATCCAGGAGGGTAACAGTGGCTTTCCCTAAAATCAAGACTAGAAGCAGCAGCGAGGCTTGAGAAGAAGGATGAGTTCTGTTTGAGGCACTTGTACATGTTGAAGTGACTCAATGTCTGGGCACTTCGTAGGTTGACATCATAAATGGAAACTACCATGATTTCCCATTTAAAACAGACAAACCCCCCCCTCCCTTTTTTTTTTGAGTTGGAGTCTCACTCTGTCGCCCAGACTGGAGTGCAGTGGCACGCTCCCAGCTGCCGCAGCCTCAACCTGCTGGGCTCCGGCGATCCTTCCGCCTCAGCCTTCCAAGTAGCCGGAACTACAGGCACGCACTACCACGCCCAGCTAGTTTTTGATTTATTGTAGAGACAAGGTCTCGCCAAGTTGCCCAGACGGGTCTCGAACCCGCGGGCTCAGGCAATCTGTTGCCTCAGCCTCCCAAAGTGCTGGGATTACAGGCTGAGCCACCGAGCCTGGCCCAGACAAAGCTGTTGGTGCTGTCATCCCACAAAGAAAGCTGAAATAGATGTCCATTGACCTAGACCCATCTTTGGACAGCAGTTGCCTAAAACTATTTTAATCTTATTTTGAAGGCCCCTTCACTATAGATAATTTGCACCTGCATGCTCATGCACAAACACACACAGAGTTAGATGACTGGTCTAGTAGAAATTTAGCTGTATTGACTAATGCCCACCATGTTTTGTCCTTTTTTTTTCCCGCATAGAAATAGAGAAAAATTCAGTAGAAAGCCAGAAGCCAGGAGGTGAATGTGCCACACTCATAGGGAGCAGGCCCTGGATCCTTAGTCATTCTCCAGTTAGCCCCTGATTCCCTCATTCCCCATGTCCAAACCTGTCATTTCAGGTGTAATCTTTGTTGACATGTAGGTGTGCCATAATTTACAACACTAAAGTCCTTTCATTCCATTCCTCCTCCTTTCCTTCTTGTTCCAGCTCAGTTGCAAACATCAGGAAGGAGTAGAGGGAATAGTTCCACCTAGCATGAAGAGTATTTAATGGTAGGATGCACCATAATTTCCAAACACAAGGAGTTGATTTTCCAGAGAAGGGAGAGAAAAGAAAATGCTTTGGAATAAATATTGAAACCCATTCACCGTGCCCAGAATAAACTTGGAAAATAACCATTTATGACATGGTGCTCTGTGCTGCGTATTATACCGCATGGTTTTACACCCAGTGTCATCTACTTGCCAGTCAATTTTTGTCAGATCAGAATAGCACCATGCACGCTTTGTGCTGAATATGTTTCTTGTGGTAAGGAAGGTTAGGAGGCTCCTTTCTTTGCCTTCACCAAAGTTCTCTTGCCTAGACATGGGATCTTTAAAAGGTCAATGTCCTTGAATAAGGAGCGAAATCATATTCTAAAATAAAAGTCCACAGAGTTAGACAATAAAATAAAACGTAAACGGTACTTCCCAGAGAGGCAGTGGTCACTGGTTTTGGTTTTTGCATCCTGTTACTCTTTTCTTCAGGGAATATTCTGCAGGGTAGGTGAAATGCTCACAATGCTCTGAAGGCACAGAAGAGTTATGCCTTACTCTTCTGGGACTGGGAGCAAAACCTTGAGCAAACATTGGGTTCCAGAAAATGTCTTCCACGGAGGCCTGTATCTAGGCCTGTTCTGTTGACAGCTGGAGTCTCACCTCTCGGAACATGGCCTGGCACAGTGTGTTTATTGACAGAGAAGCTCCAATCAACATTTATCTGTTTGAATGAACGCACATGCGTGACGTGACAGCGCAGGGACTAGATGGAGCCAATATATTAGATTTGCTTCTCCACACTTCATTTTTGATGCAGTGTAGGCAATATGAGAATATAAAATGGAAGGAAAGAAGGAATATCATTTTGTGTGTGCCCTATGATCTTTAAATGTTATTAAACGTTAATGAAATGCTGTGGTATAACTAATTATATCCTGGCACCTCTTTCTCACATACTTGCATTCTCTAATTATGTCCAAAGCAGTGGTTGCTAAAACTGCCAAAGGCTGAGGGTACTCTCTTCCTGTTTTCTCCCGAAAGGACTGTGTTTTAACTTGTAATTTCACCTGTAGCAGTTCATAGTCCAGTTGCATTGAAGTACAATATACTTTATTAACAGTAACTAATAACAGAAAAGAGAGATTGTGGGGGTTTGGGCTAGGTATTTATAATCTCACATATAAATAAGAATTCTTATTTATGGAATTATCATCTTGGGCTCCTCTGTTTCATCTGATGGCTGACTGAATTTTATCCATATCATCATTCATTAGCATCCACGCTAGAGTGTAAACAAAGGGCTCAGAATAGTTTCAGTGTTCATTACTTGGATGTTTACAACACATTTTCCCAGATAAAACTGTTGAAAACAGATACGACACCCATAATCAGAAGACCCTTCCTGCACCTACAAAACTGTCATAGTTCTGAATGTCCCTGAGCACCTCTTATTCATTATGAGCAACTCTATCTGAGTACCAACTTGGAATGCCAGGAGTGTATTCTGCTCCAGGACAGCAACTCTCCTGCCAGTACATTGGATCCCAGCCCCTTTTCAGGATTGCTTTCTGATTAGCTTACGCACACAGGAATGATGTGTTACAGGTGCTTAGTATTACTGATGGGACTTCTTGTATTCTGAATTCACCACTGTACACTTTAGTTTTTAAAAATGTGTAAACTACTAGAGATTCAAAAACTTTCTTATTCCCTAATCTTTTAATTTCTACTTATTCTGTTTGTAAGTCTAGTTAATTTTAACAATCACTGTTCAGAGGTCATAACAGTATTTTACTCCATTTACAAATTTTTTATAAACTTCACCTTTTTTGCTTGTTAAGCCACACTTGTAAAACGAATACATTTTATTTCTTTGTTGAGTACTTCAGTTGTCTGAATTAACTATTGAAACCCTTTTGAATACCCAGTGGTCACCTTAAGCCTAATAAGTGAAGTTTATAAAAATGATGAGCCTAAAGTTCTTAATGTTCCAATAGAGTTCTGATAATGTTGTCTTAAATTGCAAGTGCATATCAGATATACATTTAAATGTTTATTTATAGCATTGTAGCCCTCATAGGCCAAATTCAATTAAAGAAGACAAGTAATAAAATAATAAGTAACACAGGAAATGTATTCCATTGTCTTGCTTCTGTTAAACATCTCTCTAAATGTTTTGGGAGTTGAGACATATCTATCATTAAGAAAAACAGTTACCCTCCCAGGTACCTGCAATTCCCATCCAGGTGATTAGATTTTTTGATTTCTTAACATATGTAAATATCTTTCCACTTAAATCCAATACTTTTTGAACTTGACAAGAATTCTACATTTTTTCATTATGCTTTCCAGGTCAGTACCAGTCCTAGGGACAGCTATTAAGAGGATATCTGATTGAATTCTGGATATCTTTTATGTAGTTTGTCTGATTGACTTACAGTAAAACCTCATAATGCCATATTACCGACATAGTTAGAAAATGAATATCGAGCCAACCTTAATTATGTGTCTACCAAGCCCCTACCTGTACAAAGAAAAGATAGGCTTTTACCAGCTGTCCTTCCCTGGTAATTGGAGCTGTGGAATAAAGGTCAGTTGCTCTTTGAGAGCATGAGTGAACATTTCTGATTCCTCATCCTTCAGAGCCCCCACATATGGAAGGCTTGGTAAATTGAGCTATGCCTATGCCTGTGGTTATAAGCTGTGCCTCCTTTTGTCAATACAAGTCCTCCTTCACTGCTTTTGGGTACCAGAACTATACTCTGCATAGGAGGGAACCATACCATGTGCTTTTTGGCTCTTTCCAGAAATCCTAGGTACATGTATGAACCAATTTATACATACTATGCAAATATAGATTCTTTAAAAAAGGATCTTGACCTTTATGTCTTAGTATTTTCTTTATCCCTTTCCCTCAACAAACAAGACATGTAAGGATAATTTTAACAGGCTGCTCTTGCCTTTTCCAAAAAGAAATACTGAGTAGATGAAGATCTGTAACCTTATGTCTTAGTCTGAATTGTGTCCTCACAAAAATTCATATATTGAAATTCTAATCCCTAGTACCTCAGCATATGACTGTATTTGGAGATAGGGCTTTTTTTTTTTTTTTGAGTTGGAGTCTCACTCTGTCGCCCAAACTCGACCTGCTGGGCTCTGGCGATCCTTCCGCCTCAGCCTTCCGCCTTAGCCTTCCAAGTAGCCGGAATTACAGGCATGTGCTACCACGCCTGGCTGATTTTTTTGCTTTATTGTAGAGTTGAGGTCTCGCTGCCCAGGCGGGTCTCGAACCCGCGGGCTCAGGCAATCCACCCACTTCAGCCTCCCAAAGGCGCGGGATTACACCAAGCTCGGCTGGAGACAGGGCTACAATAAATCAAAAATTAGCCGGGCGTGGTAGCGCACTCCTGTAGTTCCAGCTACTTGGAAGGCTGAGGCGGAAGGATCACCAGAGCCCAGCAGGTTGAGGCTGCGGTGGCCGGGAGCGGCCACTGCACTCCAGTCTGGGTGACAGAGTGAGACTCTAACTCAAAAAAATAAAAATAAAAAAATAAAAAGGTGATTACGGTAACATGAGGTCATTAGGATACAACCTGATCTAATAGGATTGGTATCCTTATACGAAGAGGAGATTAGGACATAGACACACACTGAGGGAAGACCATGTGAGGACACAGCAGTCATCTACAAGCCAAGGAAAGAGACTTCTGGAGAAACCTGCCCTGCTAACAACACTCTGATCTTGAATTTCCAGCCTCCAGAATTGTAAGGAAATATTTTATTGTTTAAGCCAGCCAGTCTGGTATATTGTTATGGCAGCCCTAGCAGACTATTACTCACAGGAATTTAACATTTTTGATTCTGTGAGGGGATCAAACCATCTAGAACAATGTTTTACAGATTGTCTGGGCAAACCTTTCCAGGAAGGTGGGCAGTGAATGGCCCAGGGCTGTTCAATTAGTGTCTGAGCCAGCAGGATTACCACAGAAGTTTCTCCAATCTTAACTCTTGTTGTCTTTTTACAATTGAGTTTTCTGACATTCTTCCATCCCTATGAACACAAAAATATAAATAACTGAACAACAAAAAAATGCTATAGCAGGTAAAGGAATATGGCTGTGATGTGACCACCTATGTTTTTTAGAAGAGAAGCACTTTGAACTACTTATCACTGTTTTCATTCTTAACACATTTCCTAGATTTCATAATAATTTGCATCGCTCTACATTTTTTAAAAATGAAATTTTGGTATTGTGTCCATACTAATGCATACATCCCCGGTGGTAAATCCCAGCAGGTTCTCATAGGAGATGCCAACAATAAGTATAGAAATGGAAGGGTAACTGAAGTCCCCTAAAAAGAGACCCTGAGAAAGAATAGAAGCCATTGAGTTGGCTGGGAAAGATTGTGCATGTTGTGGAGGACGGTTGGTGGATTTCATTCATTCAAAAGATCTAGAGACATGTGGATTCAGCAATAATCTCTAAAGCCTGAGACATTGGAAACTAACTCTGAAGAGGGTTTGGACAAATTTACATCCAGCCCTATGATTGTATACTTAGCTCTTAAAATACAAGAAGAATTTAAAATATTGGCATTAGCTAAATGGAAGCATCAGGGTGTATTAATATGAAATAGAAAACGATATAAACAGTAATCAATAGGATTTATACACATATGATTATTCTGTAACAAAAACAAAGGCCTAGCATTTTGTTTGTTAATAAATTGGTAGGCTGCTTCAGAAACTGCCATGCATAGTTCTATAAACTATGCCTATAGCTCTCATTGGTCTTCAGTTGTGAATGAAAGATTAAGAAGTTTACTTTTGTTTGTGTTTTTGATGTCTGAGAATCATTGTATAGAAGCCTGATTGAAGCGGGGCAGGGGGAGGTTAAGAAAATTTCTTAATGCATCCTTTTTCTATTGCTTCAGTAACACACTACCTCAACGTGAGACTTAAAACAACACAAATATATTATGTTTCAGTTCTGCAGATCAGAAGTCTTACACCAATCCCATGGTAAAATCAAAGTGTAGGCAGGGTTTTTTTCATTTCTGAAAGTTCTAGGGGAGTATCTTTTCTTGCCTTTTCCAGCTATTAGAGGCCACCCACATTTCTGGCCTCATCTTCAGAGCTAGCCATGTTTTAACTCTGACCTTTTTTTTTTTTTTTTTAGTGTAGGCATTTGTAGACATAAACTTCCCTGTGAGCACTGATTTTACTACATCCTATAAATTTTGCTATATTGTGTTTCTGTTTCCATTCATCTCAAAATATCTTCTAATTTTGCTCATGATTTTTTCTTTCATCCATGTATATTTAGGAGTGTGGCATTTAATTTCTACATTATTTCTGAGTTCCCAAATTTTCTTCTATTACTGATTTCTAATTTCATTTTATTGTTGATTGGGGAAATATTTTGCATGACTTCAGTTCTTTGTACATTTATAGAGATTTATTTTATGATCTAGTGTATGCCTATCCTGAATAATTTTTCATGTGCACTTGAGAATAATATATATTCTATTATCGTTAGGTGGGATGTTCTATAGATGTCTGTAAAGTCTAGTTGGTTTACAGTGTGTAAATGGTTTAAGTCAAGTCATATTTCTTTGTGAATCTTCAGCGTAGTTGTTCTATTCATTATCAAAGCTATGGTATTGACATCTCCAACTACTATTGTTGAATTAGCTCTCTCTCAATTCTGTCAGTTTTGACTTCATGTATTTTGGGGCTCTATGGTTAGGTCCAGATATGTTTATAATTGCTGCATCTTCTTAATAGAGTGACCCTTTTATTACTATAAGGTGTTTCTATTAAATGTTTTGATTTTTTTCTAGCAAAAATGTTTGTCCTAAGTTTACTTTGTCTGGTATTACACTAGCCACTCCAGCTCTCTTTGGGTTACTGTTTGCATGAAATATCCTTTCCATCCTTTTTGTGCACCATTCAATTTAAAGTTTGTCTCTTGTAGACAGCATATAGTTGGATCATGTTTTTTGAAATAAAACTAACTATTCTGCCAAGCTCTACCTTTTAACTGGAGTGTTTCATCTATTTACATAAAATGCCATTATTGATGATAGGATTTAAGTGTAGCATCGTGTTACCCAGGCTGGAGTGCAGTTGCATGATCACAGCTTACCACAGCTTCCACCTCCGTGCTCACACATTCCTTCTGCCTTAGTCTCCCAAGTAACTGGAACTACAGGCGCCCACCATTACACCCAGCTAATTTATTTTTTGTAGAGACGAGGTCTCACTATGTTGCCTAGGCTGGTCTCAAACTCCTGGTCTCAAGCAATCAATCCTCCTGCCTTGGCCTTCCAAAGGGTTGGGATTACAGGCATGAGCCATTGTGTCTAACCTAAATTTTTATTTATTTAATTTTCTGTAGAGACTGGGTTTCACTTTCCTACCTAGGCTGGTCTCAAACTCCTGGGTTCAAGCAGTCATCCTGCCTCGGCTTCCCAAAGTGCTGGGATTACTGGTATGAGCCACCACGCCCGGCTTGGTTTTTTATTCCTTTATTACGGCCTTTTTTTCTTTTAAACTTCAGATATTTTCTAGTATGCCATTTTATTTCTTTTGTCATTTCTTTTACTGTATTGCTTAGCAGTTCTGTGGAATATGATAAACATCTTAACTAACTTATTTTAAATAGTTCACAAAATCTTTGCTCCTATATAGTGCTATCCTCACCCCCATTATTTGTGTTGTTGTCATACAAATTACATCTGTATACCTTGTTTGCCCATCAAAAGAGATTAAAATTTTTGCTTCCTGCAGGGTTTTTTGTTGTTGTTGTTTTTTATTTTTTTGGCGTAGGGAACAGGAGTTAAAAAAAAAAGATTTACAAACAAAAAATACATTTAGACCATCTTTTATGTCTCTCACGGGGCAAAAATCAATGCCCAATTGTAAACCATCACCTTAAAGTAAGTATAAAGAAGAAAGTAGTGTTACAGCATCACTATTCTTTATCGCATTTTAAAGTAACTCAGCACAGTTTAGAAAGAAAAAAAATGTTTTTGAATTTGTCATTGAATGATCCCCCAAAAATTCACATACAAAAGGTGTTACAGTTTTAAGTATTTCCAGGCACGGCTTAATGATATTTTTCGGGAAAAAAAGTGAAAATTTATATCAATTTTTTGGGTTAAGTAGCACCTTCAAGTTTTTATGTTTTTAATTTTTTGATTCCTGAATCTCCATTCACATATTGAAAGCAATGTTGATTGAGAAGGGAAATATATACAAGCGCATAATGTAACTCTAGTAATAATCTCAAAGAATTTGACCTGGGGGAAATACTTTTTAGAGAAAGCTGCATGTAATTGGGTGATGAGAATCTGAATCCCAGCATGCTGTGTTGGCACGTTCTTTATAAATCATCCCTAACATTCAGAGTGATGCCCAGGACAGGTGTTGGCCCTGGCAAAAAGACTTCAGCAGAGTGATTCTTGCTGATGGAGCCCAGATTCAAAATGGAGGTGGGGGGGTGAGAGGGCAGATAAATCTGTTGTTTCATATATCTGCTGCCTTCTTAAAGGAAATAGAAAAACATACTTTTATCACAATCTGCATCATCTGAGATCCTGCCTTGAAAAATCATGTAAGAAAAGTGAGAAGGAAAGGAGATAAATAGGAAAGGAAGATGTGATTCATCTCTGTAACCAGAAAAAAATATTTTAGAAGGCCTTTTTGTACATGTGATCAACTGCCAAAAGGGTGTTTTTAAAGAAAGAAAACAATATGCATGTAGATAGGGATATTATTCAGTGTCATCCTGGGTTCTTTCCTCTTTATTATGCTTATCAGCCTCTTTTGCAAATGAATGTAAACATGCTCTTTTAGTTCCAATATCTGCAGAATTTATGACTCTCCCTTGGTAGCTCAACTTAAAGATCTTGTAGCTCTCTTGAATCTATAAATCCAGGTCAACAGCTTTTTATCCTCTCAACCTACCCCCCCATCCTTATGGCTGTAGAAAGGGCCCAGCACACAAAATGTCAGTTAGAAAGCCCAAGCCGGGCTCTCGGTGGCTCAGCCTGTAATCACGCGCCTTTGGGAGGCTGAGGTGAGTGAATTGCCTGAGCCCGCGGGTTCGAGACCCGCCTGGGCAGCGAGACCTCATCTCTACAATAAATCAAAAAAATCAGCTGGGCATGGTGGCGCATGCCTGTAATTCCGGCTACTCGGAAGGCTGAGGCGGAAGGATCGCCGGAGCCCAGCAGGCCGAGGCTGCGGTGGCCGGGAGCGGCCACTGCACTACAGTCTGGGCGACAGAGTGAGACTCCAACTCAAAAAAAAAAAAAAAAGAAAGCCCTAGCCCTGACCCCAGGATCCTCCCCTCTGCCTGCACCCTGTGGCCTCCTACCTGTGATGGTCTTTTCCCTCTGGACGCTCTTCGTTCGTTCTCTGTGTTTGGAACAGGCTGTCACCTTCTGTGAACCAGGGTACCTTGCATGTCTTCTAAATTAATCCTTCACTCCCTCCTTCCCCATAATTAAACATAAAACAGGAGTGGAACCTGCTTTTATCCAGCAGATAGTGTGGGTGTGGAGGGGAAGAGTCCCAAAGCTCCGTGGAGGGAATGGTATCACACTCTGTCTCTGCTCACCTGTGCCCCAGGAAGAATGGGATAGGGCACAAGAGCCTGAAAAACACAGGGCATCCCTTCCTTCCTGAGAAGGCTCAGCAGAGGGCTCCCTTCAAGAATTCTTCAATGGTCATCAGGTATTTTAAAAATCATTCTAGGCTACTTCTTTTTGTTATAATTGCAACAATTTGTTTTTCTCCAACCTTGTAAAGTTTGGGGTTTTTTTTCCCCTTTTAAAACAACTTTATGGAGGTATGATTGGAGTACAATAAACTGCACATATTTAAAGTGCAGAGTGTGACCAGTTTTGGCATGCAGCTAACCGTGACATGAGTCCCACACTGGAAATTACAAACGTCACCGTAACCCCCAGATGTCTTCTCATGTCCTTCCACAGTCCCTCCTTCTCTCCACCCCCACCAAGGGAACTGCCAATCTGCTTCTGCAACTACAGATTATTTGCATTTCCTAGAATTTTTATATGAACCATACAGTATATAGTCCTTCTCTATCTGGCTCCTTTCATTGAACGTAATTTTAGGGAATTCATTCATGTTGTCATGTGTACCAATAGCTTTTATGCTTTTTATTGCTGCATAGTATCTCACTGTGTGGAGGCACTACAGTTGGAATATCCATGCACCTGATGATGGTCTATTGGGTTGTTTACAGCTATTACAAATAAAACTGCTATGAATACCCTCGCATAAGTCTTAGTGTGACCATATGCTTTCATTTCTCTTGGGTAAACACCTAGCACTGGAACAACTCCTTCCTAATGGCTATGTGGTAGGTGTATACTTAACTTTTTTTTTAACTTTAAAATTTTTTATTTTAAAATTGTGGGGTACAATTCAGGATTAGGTATACATATACTTAACTTTTTAAAAACCTGCTAAAATGGTTTTTATGCTGGGTTATGCATTAGTTTTTTATTACTGTGTAATGAATTATCATAAACATAGTGGCTTAAAACAACAGACACGTATTATCTTACAGTTCTGGAGGCCAGAATTGGTCTGGGGTAAAATCAAGGTGTCGGCAGGGCTGCATTCCTTTCTGGGGAGTCTAGGGGCAAATTTGTTTCCTTGCCTCTCTAACTTCTAGAGTGGGCTGTATTCCTGGGCTGTTAGTTTGTATCACTCTACCACTTCCCTCTTCGCATCTTCTTTTCTGACTGACTCTCCTGCCCTCCTCTTATAAGGACCCTGTAATTGTATTGGGCCCACCCTGATAATCCATGATAGCATTCCCATCTCAAGACTTGTAACTTAATCACTTTTGCAGTCTCCTTTTTGCCATGGAACTTAATGTATTTAAAGGTTCTAGGGACTAGGACTTGGACATCTTTGGGGGGGCCAT
Source organism: Cephalopachus bancanus (assembly GCA_027257055.1). Taxonomy (NCBI): domain Eukaryota; kingdom Metazoa; phylum Chordata; class Mammalia; order Primates; family Tarsiidae; genus Cephalopachus; species Cephalopachus bancanus. Next base: position 76,968 of record JAPVLO010000832.1, read on the forward strand.
TATTCTGTCTACTGCAGGTTGTCTCGTCACTGAGTTGTAAAGTTCAGTTCTTTATGTATTCTGAATACGTGTGTGTGTGTGTGTTTGTGTGTGTGTGTGTGTATGTGTTTTCAATATTTTCTTGCAATCTGTGGCTTACCCTTCGTTTTCATATTCATATCTTTTAATTTTGAAGAAAGCCCCTTTATTCATGTTTTCTTATAGCTCTTGCTTTTTGTCTTCTATGAAACTTACACATAATCCAAGGATTCAAGGATTTTCTTCTGTTGAATTGGTTCATTTTTGTAGTGATTTTAAAATTTAATATTTATCAGAAAAAAATTATTAGACCAATTGTCATACATAATAAATGGAATTGCTAGTATCAGTGAATTATGCCAAATACTAATCAGAGGTTTTACTTTGCAAATGATTACTCAATTAAATTATCTTTAGTGATCTTTATTTTAAGCAATATTATTTTTTTTACAGTTAAAAAAATGACAGCTTATAGCCACAGGAAGGGATATATCAAATACTTAGTCTTTTTCTAAGCCCACTAGAGCTAGTTCTAACTTGAAGCAAATATTACTGATATTACTGAAACTCATAATTTCATGCTTGTTAATTACTCATTTCAGTTTTTTCAATTCCTAAACACAAGCAAGCACTACCTTTTACATGCAAGCTTATCTGTAAAGGTTAAACCAGTGGTCCCCAACCTGGCATCGGACTAGTTTCATGAAAGACAGTTTTACCGGGGTGGGGAGGGGCGGATGGTTTCGGGAGGATTCAAGTGCATTACATTTATTATGCACTTTATTTTTATTATTATTACATTGTAATATATAATGAAATAATTTTATAACTCACCATAATGCATAATCAGTCGAAGCCTTGAGCTTGTTTTCTGCAATTAGACAGTCCCATCTGGGGGTGATAGGAGACAGTGATACCTGAAGTGTGCTGCTTCTGTCCAGTCTACTTTGTAATCCCATTTCGGTTGCTGTCACTGCAGAAAACCCTGCTTCACAAAGATATGTTGGAAATGCAAGCAGGCTTTTCAGTGCTGCTCAGGCAGTAATGCAAGCCAAGGGGAGTGGCTGTAAATACAAATGAAGCTTCTCTTGCTAGCCTGCCACTCACATCCTGATGTGTGTGGCCCCGTTCCTAGCAAATCAAGGACTGGTCTGGGGTTGGGGAACCCTGGGTTAAACCTCTACAGCAGAGTACTATGGAAATCTCTCTCCTGTGTATATAAAGCACGAAAAATGTTAATGGTTTTGGGAGAAAACACTTCAGTGCTCTCAGCGTGTTAAGAACTTGCAATACTTGTTGAAGACTAGATCATTGCACTTCTCTTCATCTTACTTTCTCATCATCTTGTCTTCTTCTCCCTCCCCGTACTGCTGGGAATTTGTATTTGGCTTCTAAGTTTCCACCTGACTTCTACTTTCAGGTCTTTGGGGAAATTTCTTGGATAATAGGTCACTGAAGTTAGTTAGGTGAAGGTGACATAGTAAGTCCTCAAGTGAAAGAAACATTCTGATTTATATAGTGACATTTTCTTAATCACTCTTTTTTGCAAGGTGTTGCTTTTGCAGGTAACATATATTTCGTTCAATAAATATTAATGAACTTTTAATTCTGCACCTGATTTATTAACTTTTCAAGGCCTGTTTTGGTCTCAGTTATCACACTTTTCTCAGTGCCTAGCACAAACTAGGTACCCAGTAAACATTTGTTTAATTGAAGTGATTGTATTCTGAGCATGTGCCATTTCTGCATGCCCACAATTGCTATCTGGCTTCTGAAGATTGCTTATCTATGATTCTAATCAATATTACATGCTATGTTTACTTTTGTGACACAGGATGTTCCCAACTTATATGTATATGTTCTAGAAGGGCCTGTGTGCTTAGTCATTTGAAACCTAGACTGAATTGTAATGTGGGGGGAAAATAATTTTAGGTTGGTTTGGATTTATACCATTGTAATTTTGTTTTTTTGATATCCAAAGCATAAATAAACTAATGTGGCAGTGAAGATCAGTGAGCCAGTCATACTGTTGCAGTACAGTTCTTGTCATTTAGCAAAACAAACCATCCAAGTAAATATTGAACCAGGTAGGTTTGTTTTTTGTCATAGTTTATAGACTGGTATTTATTCACAAAAGACATGTTGAATGGAGATTTCAGAAAGCCAAGAAGACAGGAACATTTTTTGTGTTTGTGGGCTTTGACGGCACTAGATTTTGACACCTGTCTTACTTTTGTTTTCTTTTCCTGTGACATACTTACATCAGATTTTTGTTCACTCTCAGCCTCACGGTTCTATGGTTTTGGAGTGTTTCCCAAAAATCACAGTGTTTTTGTGATACATATTGGGATAAGAGAACATATATACAGAGGATGCCCAAAAATGTATACATATTTTAAGAATGGAAAAAAACCATGTCAAAATTATAATAATATATACTGATAACAAAAGATGAATACAAGTCACACTTGGTAGATGGTTGCACTGGTTCTACTGTCCTGCCTGTTGATAAGTTCAATGTGACTGGCTACCACCAAAGGTGGGACAGAGGTATGGTTAAGGATATAAGAGTGCCTATGGAATATGAACCAGGCTAGGCAGGGCTGGGGGCCCAGTGACCCTAGAAAAGTACCTGGTGCACTGCCGGCTGGGAACATGCTTAGGGTTTGCTTGTGGATGGCTGAAGTTGTTGAGAAGAGACCAGGGGCAGGCTGAAGGGTGGCCATACACCTCCTGGCTGTCTAGCTGGTGGTCCTTGGCCAGCTAAGTGACCGTCTCCTTTAATGGGACTTGATTGTGTCTGACATTTCTGCAGAATGTCCACTGCCGAAAGCCAAATATACTCCCCAAGCCAATTCCATGGGACACCTCACTTGTAGTGAGCCTCATCCACCATCCCCACACCAGTAGCCTCCAATCAGGGCCCACTTGAAGCCTCCTTTTCCCACTACAAAGTTTTCCTGCTTCTTGCCTGCCTTTAAGCTCAGCCAAGGGCAAGTGATGGTGGCCGACTCTCTTGCTATACAAGCTCTGAATGAACAGTCTCTGCTTGTTTTCATTTGGAGGGATCTTTACAAACTTTCACACATGTACCGGATCTTTGTAATTTAACTCAATGCTTCCTCTTTTATGAAAATCTGATATTTTCATATGCTTCTCCTCCTTTCTTCCTCCAAATTTAATAATGCTTTCTACGACACTGGGGTGACCAAGAAAGTTATCGTTCACACAGGGATGCTTTGAGCAGATGTACTCTTCCAGTCCGTGGAAGGAGGTGGTTTGGTTTGGCCTTGCTACTCACTGATGCACGCTCTGGCCGGCTCCCCCCCCCACAGCCATGCGCATGGAAGCAGCTCTGAGAGTAAAACAGCGCTGCAGACAGGATCTGGCCTCTGTTGCCAGGAGCGTAAAGAGCTGTGTTGAACAGCTGTTGCTCACAGTGACCTTCCAAAACAGTTTTTGCCATTAGGGTTCTAGGAATTATTAAGCAAGCTTGGCTGCGTAAGAAGGTCAAAAAGAGCCCAAGGCAACCCCAGATATTATGTCTAGCCATTTCAGAAGTCTCAAACATTTCTCCTGTGAAGGACTGGGTTTCCAGGCTCATGTAATTCAGAGCTCAATTTTTTAGGATAGCTGTGCTACTGACCAAATAGTCGATTTTTGGACATGGACTTTTATTTTTCTGATAATATCCTTCATAATGATGGAAATGAGAAAGAGGATCCCACACTAGAAAATACATATATAGCAAATATGTAAAAGTTTCAGTAGTTATTCTCAAAAGAAGGTCACCAAGGATAACTGTGATTTCATACGTAATGATACTAATACTAGAAAATGTTTTTTTCCTGATTTCCGTTTAAAAAAAATGAGCCAATTAACTAATCCTTTAAATGTAGTATGTCCCATTAAGTTGTCAATGTTTTTATTCTAAGATATATGTTTCTTAAAAAGAACTAGCTTACTAGGGTGTCTTTTCATACGAGCTTTACCCTTGCCATGTTTATAAGAATGCTGTGCATAATTTTCATTGAAATCCACATCTCATTTGATTCAGTGTTACCTAATTAACTTCGATTAATTGAGAACGCCAATTTACTGGAATCATTTGCAACAATTAACTTGAGAAAGAATGGGGCTTATTTGGGGTCCTTATTTTTTAAATCTTGCATTCTTTACAAATGTTAACATAAGTCTGATTTGAGGGTGAGAGAAGAAAACAGGAAAATAAATGCAACTTAATGTCATAATGGGGTGCAGTATATACCTTATTATGTAAATATTAGGGTGAATGCCATCATTCTTTTTTTATTTAACTTGTAGTAATAAATGTATATGTAAATTAAACATTTCTTAGTTAAGATTTATCTATTTTTAAAATTGCTGACTTTATAGTGTACAGTTCTTCAGTGAAAACGTAATGCCAGATCATTGTTTCTCCACTTGAGCACACATCCAAATCACTGGGAGGGCAAGATAAAACACACATTGCTGGTCCCCACCCCAGTTACTGATTCTGTAGATCTAGGGTGGGGCCTGCTGTGGTTTGAATGTTTGTCCCTTCTGAAACTCACGTTGTTGAAACTTAATCCCCAATGTGGCAGTATTGAGAGGTGGGGCCTTTAAAAGGTGATTGGGTCATGAGGGCTCTGCCCTCATAAATGGATTAATTTATGGATTAATAGATTAATGAGTCAGTGGATTAATGAGTTATCATGGAAGGGGGACTAGTGGCTTTAAAAGAAGAGAGAGACCTGAGCTAACACACTCAGCCCCCTTGCCCTGTGATGCCCTGTGCCACCTCAGGACTCTGCCCAGAGTCCCCATCAGCAAGAAGACCCTCACCAGATACGACTCCTCTACCTTGAACTTATCAGCTTTCATAACTGTTATTTTCTTTATAAATTACCCAGTTTCAGGCATTCTGTTTTAAGCAACAGAAAATGGAGTAAGACAGGGTCCAAGAATTTGTAGTTTGGACAGTTCTCATGTGGTACTGATGCTGCTGGTCCAGAGACCACACTTGAGAAACAGTTAGGGAAACAAGTGGTAGAATATCTTGTATCTTAGGTGAACAAAATTTATGGATTTACATTTTAAATCTATTCAATAATTACCAATTACCTACTATGTACTCTCAAAATATTTTAGAAAAATTGTACCATGCTTTTATCAAAATGTACTATAGGCTGAGTTTTTAATTAAAGCAACTTCCCATTTAAAAATATGTACTTTTCAGCTCATTCAGAAACACCACTCTTGCCCTTTCTTCAGTTGTGCCAAGGTGCTCAGTCCTTTTGAGGAAGTTAGGGCTACACTGGGGTGACTCCATCACTTATCTGGTGACTGGCGCCATGCTCGCATATGCCATGGCCTCTGTCTCCAAGCTTGCCTGCATCTACTTGGCCCTCATTCTGCTCCACATGAGGTGACCATCACAAGATCAATGCCATCATTAAAGTGGCTGGTGTAAACGTTGAACCTTTTTGGTCTGGCTTGTCTGCAAAGGCCTGGCCAGTGTTGACATCGGGAGCCTCACCTGCATGGTAGGGGCTGGGGGACATGTTCCAGCAGGTGGTCCTGCCCTCCCTCACCACTATCCCAGAAGAATCAGAGGAGTCTGATAAGGACATGGCCTCTGGTGGTTTTGACTAAACCTCTTTTGTAACATGCTCAATAAAAGGCTGAACTCAAAAAATTCTGCATTTCTGGGTGAGAGAAAGCATGCAGTCAGCTAACATCCTGATAACTGCCAGATTGTGACAATTTGATTTTCATTTATGATCAACCCTTCTTGTAGTTTATTTTATATCTTTAAGGAACCAACCTAACACAAAATAGTGACCTTAGGTTTTTCTTCTTTTTTTTTTGTAGTTAGAAATAATTAAAATAAAATGATGTTCAAGATATATTAACATAAGTTTTGGAAGATATTCAATGAACTTGTTCAAGTTGTGCAACATGCACATTCTAACTTCACTAGTAAGCAATAATAAACTCGGGTTCACAGTCCCTTATCCTAAATCTGTGGAGCTAGATGTATTTAGATTTTTTAATTATTATTTTAAAAAGTAATAGAATGAATATGTTCCATGATCTCTAACACTCTCGGGGGGGTCTTGGGCAGCACCTATGATCAAAGCCATTAATATTTCCACAGGGAAGTACATGAAGGGCCACACTGTGTGTGATAAATGTGAAACATTAAAACCTCCTCTTGCCAGCCCAAGTCAGCTTTTACGGCTAAAGGAAAACATTTCCGGAAGTTTTTGGATTATGGAATTAGGGACAACAGTTTATGCTCCTGAACCAGGCTGGGCTGTTAATAAATGTTTATCAAGCTAGTTTCATGTGCCTGGCAGGTATGATGCATTGGTGAATTCTAAATAGTTCATAGTTTGGGTTTGTTTTTTTTAGAAAAATATTTGGTAGGATTCACTTTAATTTCTCAAACATCTGTTTGCTGTTCTTGGAACATTGGTATACAAAAAGAAAGCACATCTTGTCTTGTCATTTCCTCTGAAGTTACAGTTACTAAAACATTTCCTGACAGTTCCACATCATGATGCTTGGAGATAACTCTGGGCCAAGTGCTGTGCTAAGAGTGCTGCTCAGATAATTTCACTCAGTGGATGCAACAGCTTAGTAGGTGAGTAACCTGATTAAATGATTAGTATCCCATTTTACAGATAAGCAAGCCAAGATCCAGCAGGCTTTTAGGGTACGTAGTATGATTAGTATCCCCATTTTACAGATCCTTAATCCAAGGCTGCAAGTTTCTGGAGATAGCACAGCTAGTAAGTTGCAGAGAAGGGGTTCAAACCCAGGTCACTTGGCTTCAGAGGCCTGCTGCCTCCCACACCTAGAACCTCCTAGAGTCTTCACAGCCACCTCCCCATGCAGGCTAGCAACTATTTACATTTCCCCAACAGGTACCATAAGTCAGAGACATTAAGAAATACGCAGCTAAAAAAGCAGCTGAGCTGGGAGTTTACTGCTTATCGCTCAGCTCCCCGAAGCCCTAGGTCTTATATGAAAATGGAGGTGGAGTGCTAAATGAGGTCTTAAAATATATGCTCATTAGTGACAGACGGGTTGATCAGATGTTTCACTGTTAAGTGATGCAACTCAAGGGTTTAAAATTGGAGTTAGGTGCCTGTTTGCGTGGTAAGGGGGTGCAGATTCCTGAAAGAGAAGTGAAGGAAAATCCTCGCCTCTTGTATCTTTATTGGGTAAAACAAAGCCTGATATTGTCCACTGGACCCCAGGGATGGACTCAGCCAGCATTTAGATGCATTTTCAATGATAAAAGATGTGAATTTGTTAGAATTACACAGCCTCAGCCTTAGAGGGAAACTTAGATGCCTTGGCGTAGCTTTCCTCCAGGTGCAGCGATTCCTTCTGAACAGTTTAATTAATTTAAGCTGGAATGCCTCACATTTGTCCCCTGGGGACCCAGCCTGCTGCTCAGGATGAAAACACCAGCCTTTGGCCCCTGCCCTGAGCATCCTACACCATCTTCCACTCTGCCCGCTCCTGCCCTGCTCACTCAATGCCCACCCTGCAGCTGCTGCCCTGAAGCTGCTCTCACATGCCACAAGGATTCCAGCCAGGAGAGAGGTTCAGGTTTACACAGTGTGTTTTTCTAACTCACCTAAGGAAGGTCGGGGCTGTAGCGTGTTAAAAACAATATTGAGTTTCCTGGTAAAAATAACACTGAAGTAATCTGAAAAGCTTAAAGCTCGTTAGCAAGCAGGCAAGATTATGCATCTCATAGCTTGGCACAGCTATTTTATGCTCGTTTATTTTATTTTAGTTTTTTTCCTTTCACAATGCTGTCCCTTTAAGTGTGCTGTCATCAGCAGGTGTAGTCATCTTTTGATCTGAGGGGTTTAATTACTTGTTTAGATCCTTCCTATTCCATGGAGGATTTAGGATGATTTTATCTAAATTGTGAAGAAAAGTAGCTGTCTGCACAGTTTCCTACAGATTTATAATCTGGCAGTTCTGTATCTTTTAAATTAAAAGCTCTATGACATTTTACACTTTAAATGAAGCTGTTTAAAGCATTTGTAGAGGATACAGCTATTTTTCTGGCTTTTTCCACACTCCCTCCTTCCTCCTGCACACTTACCTCAGCAGCAGTCCTGAGTAGTGGGGCTTCCACCATCCCCCTGGCCTTTGCTGCTTTGCTTTCTTTAAAAACCCAACAGTAGTTTCTCACTTGCTTGGTGCATGCAATTTCTTTTCATCAGACTTCCTCTCTCAACTACTCGAAGAAAACCTCAAGTTAAAGTAAGATGTGTCGCCTCACTGTAATCCATCCATCTCCTTGCCCTGAGAGCCCTGGTTCTTTGTCCCCCTCCTGGGGAAGAAGACAATGAAAGGTGCGCTCATTACAGGGTAACCTCCATCAGAGGAGGCTTTCCACTGTTCTGATGTAGAGGAGGAGAGAGGGCCAGCCCCTCTCTCTGTTGTATAACTCCTTTAGGGAGACCTTGAATGCCTCAGGTTATTATCCAGACTGCAGTTTCTGCAACCCACTCCAGGACGACTTTTAGATTCCAATTATCTTTCATGCCCCCAGAAGGGCATTTATTCCTCAGTTAAAGGATCCATGCCTTAGCAATCTCAAATATCCAGAAGGGTAGAGATTCTGACATTTGTCTTGTGCGTTTTACAGCATCTCAATAAAATGCAGCTTGTGGTAGAAAAGAAGAAAAATAGCCAAAGTGCTAAAGATGAAATTGTACCTAACACGTGGCTAGGTGTGGTTTTGCCATGAAAAGCAGAGAAGGAATAAGGGAGGGCTCTTTTATTGCTGGTAATCCTCAAAGCCAAAGCATCCACATAGAGGCTGAGCATCCAGGACCTACTGCAGGGAAGAAGGCCGCAGAGGAGACTCAATGCACACATTGGGCAGTGGTGGAGAGTGCAGGGCAACAGTGGTGGCCCATTCCAAAAGCCCAGGAAAGAGCCCAGTTCACACAGACCAGCCCATGCTGGTCCCCACTGCCTATACTGGATAGGTCAAAGGGGCTGCCTCAACTACGTTCCATGGAGGAAAAGCCAGAGTTCCCCAGGCAAGTGCAGTGAATCCAGGAACCAGGAAGGAAACATGCACCAGGTAAAGTCCACACCATGGCAGCCAAAGTGATCACCACGTCCAGTCCATTGAGTGCAGAGCAGTGAGAGCCACAGCAGACACCTCGGGTGTAGCCATGGGATGCAGTTTGGGTGCCACTGAACAAAGAGGGTGCAGGGCCCATGTGGAAGATGTCTGTTTATAACAGAGCTGCTCTCCACCTTCGGTTCACTCAGAAATTTTGTATCTGGTGGTAGATATGGTAGACTGCTCAGGCCTTGTGACTACACAGGCGTCCCTTCACCTTCCGTGGGAGAAATGCAGAAGATAAAGAGCAGGTGGCACTGTTATTGCATCGGCTCAGGAGAGATGGTCCTGGCTTCTTCCATGTGCAGTGCAGACACAGCAGATCCCATCCTGTGGTACAGGTGGCCCTCCTGATGCCTATCTGTGGAGAAGCAGACATTTTGGAGTTAAAACCTGCCAGAACTCCCTTTCAGTCATAAACAGTTTGGACCCTGAAGACTTTAAAAATGGATCTAGGCAATTATAGACAAGCATGTGTGCGTATGTGCATGTAAATGTATATGAACATGTGTATGATGTGAATACTTATATGCCTCATGGATTCACAAGGCTTCTGTGTCCACATTTTATTTACCTGTGTTTACTGGGCTTTCCAGATATTATTATTACTATTATTATTATTACTACTACTACTACTACTATTGAGACAGGGTCTTTCTCTGTTGCCCAGGCTGGAGAGCAGTGGTATCCTCATAGCTCACTGTAGCCGCAACCTGCTGAGCTCAAGTGATTCTCCCACCTCAGCATCCCAAGTAACTGGGACCACAGGTGCATGCCCCATCTGCAGCTCCTTGGGTTCAAGGATGGCCTCTGTCAGTGCCACCGCAGACAAAAGACGAGGGCCTGCCCAGGCCTCAAGACCTAGCCTTTCTGCCTTCACTGGTGCACTTAGGTAGGTTATCACCAAGAAGTAGTCAGCTGCCTGTGACTTACCTCATTTTGAAGTTGTTGTATTTGGCAGTCATTCCTCAGTTTTTAAGTGCCATGCTTCATTGTGAATCATGCCTCCTAGCAGGTTATGTGGTTAGTTTTTCAGTGAAGTGATCTTTCTAGGCCCATGAATGACAGTATACAATGACAGTATAGAAAGGTCAGCTAGTGTGTAACAAGCACACCCTACCAGGCCCATGCTGTCCTGAGAATGTTGCTTATGTGTTCTGAAGTATTCTGTGTCAATACAATAGGAATGTTGTACTATTGTAGCACCATCAGTAGCACCATTACTGGTAGTATTAGAGATACTGATACTATGTGTACATCAAATATACATATAGAAAAAGAACACATAAATAGAAATGAATGTAAATGGGATAGTGCTATTACAGTGTATGTAACATAAGATACCATATATTAGTGGTGTTAGTACTATTGTTACCAGTACTCCTGTTTACTTTGTGTAAGGGGGAGGAAAAAAACAGGCACCAGGAGGGTCATTACATCATCGAGGCTGTGCCCCTATCCAAGTGCTAAGCTGGGAGCGAATTCTCGGGCAACCGTTCACCATCCCATGATACAGCCCATATGTAAGTGTCCTGTCCTCGCCTGGGAGCTTCACAGCAGCATCATGGCCAGGCATTCTGTGGTTGGGTGTCATCCTGCCGAGCAGTGGAAATGTCCTTAGTAGCAGCTGGCCGCACATGAGACAGTGCCAGATGAAGCTGTCTTTAGTGCCCTTGGGATACCTAGTAATTATGTCATGTGCCATTGGATGGAATTTGCCATCCCAAGTATATATGGAGACACAGATATATATGTGTGAATAGCAAACACGATAATACAGACCTCATTTCACTCCTGATTTCTAACTTTCCAGATCACAGCTCCAAAGATAATTCCTGCAAACTTGACAGGAGGCTGTCTAGGGTATTATCATTTAGTGAGAATGACCTGCAAACATTTTCATCGTTTACTTAGGTCTCCAGGAAAGCCTTTTTTCATGGAATGCAGCCTACATGGTTTGTGTTTATGCTGATCTGATACAGATTTACTGTTATAGTATGCATTCTAAAAATCTTTGTACCTTTGTCTCATTTTGTCTTGGCAGATACTGAACGCCTGTATTCAGTGGTGTTTCAAGAAATATGTGATCGCTATGAAAAGAAATACACCTGGGAGGTAAAGTCCCTGGTTATGGGTAAAAAGGCATTAGAAGCGGCGCAGATTATAATAGACGTCCTGCAGCTCCCGATGTCCAAAGAGGAGCTGGTGGAAGAAAGCCAGATGAAGTTAAAGGAAGTGTTCCCCACGGCTGCTCTCATGCCAGGTGCAGTCTTCTCGCCGTTTTCAGGATTATATTCGTGAATATTAGCAATGTTGGTGTAAATCACTTTGAAAGTCTAGCACAGGCCATGCTTAGTCTGTCTTCTTTTATTAATTCTCAAAACTGATTCTCTCCTTGGTGCTCCCAAGAGAATTTGGTTGGCACTGCGGGATGCTGTGATTCAATTTTCTCTTTAAGGGCTTCTTAAAATAACATGCATTAGTTTCACAGATTTCTGGGGTCCAAAACCATTTGAGTTTTGTTTATATTAATATCTATAAAGATTACGCTCATGACAATTGCTTCAAAGTTTAACTTTAATAGATGGTTTTGCCTTTTTCTTTTCAAAATCAGATATAGGATTAATATATCAGCAACTATTCAGACTTTAACAAATTGATAAGCAGCTAAATCTCTCCAAAGAAGCTTATTTTTTTTTTTAAGTAAAAAGCCAAATTCATTTTTAGCCTGTTTGTATGCCATTCAGCCCTTTCTTTACTTGTATGCAGTTTTCTTTTGAAAGGAAAGACTACTTTGTTCCCTCGGGCCTGTTAACTGACAGTCAGACCTGGATTGCTTCTTGCTAAAAATGAGAAGGTCAATAATGTTCTAGATTACAGACCAAAAACTGCTTGAAAACAGAATATTTTAAAATTCTTCTAGGACAATAAGGTGAATACTCTGTCTTTAGAATTTCTAGTGCTAAGGGAGGAAAAAAATTGTAGTTATAGCAGTAATGTTGGATTTAAAATTGCATTAATATGAAGCATGACTTTTTGAAATGTATGTTATTATATCTATTTATACATATGTACAAACATTTGGATTGAATATTCCTGGGTACTAGAGAATATTCTTGCCAGGCCCCTACTAAGGGCAGGGCCTGTTGTCACACAGAAACCACATGGGCTGTTCTTGGATTAAATATACACACAGGCACACAGATGCAAATGCACACCCTTTGTAAGCATTTTGTCTGCATCGGCTGCAAATGGTAGTGTTTGTGAATCTCAGGCATGGGTACAAGCACCATGATAACTCAGTTATCTACAGCTTGTGTCTTTCTGCACCATTTGCACGTGAAGTTATCCTGACAAGTCTCAGTGAAACACAGCCATACGGTTACTATGTTTATTTTAAATTGTGGTTAAAAACTTACACACTTGGCTCTCCAAGTGACCAGATATCAGATTAAGTAAGGTACCAATCATAGAAAATTGTAGAAGATGAACAACTAGCCAGGAGCTAGTTATTCAAAGATAGTTCAGTCCTACAGAACTTACCTAGATGGCTCTCTTTTCTTTCTCTACTACTTTTTTTACTTCTAGGTGAGAATGTTAAAGGAACGAGTTTTTTGTTTTTGATTGAACAAATTTTGGTTTTTACCATAAGATTTTTTGTATTTGTTTTAATTAGCCTCACAGTTGCAAGTAAGTACTTATCAATGAAAGCAAAAGTCTGTCTTTGAAAATATGAGATCATATCTACACACAAGGTACATAATTAGCTCTGTTTTGACAGAGCGGTGAGCAGAACATGCGGAAGACTTGAAGAGTAAAAGAAAAGCCCAAGATAATGCTGGAGGAGAAACTTAAAATCATGCTGAGATGCTGGGTCAAACTAGGGACAGCAGTCAGATGATGTGCTGCTTTGATATTTTGAAATGAGTTAGGTAGAATAAGACAAATGATAGAAGTATTACTTAAAGGGGAAGAAAACCACAGAAGAAACATGTGGACCGAATGTATAGATCAGAAAGAAAGGCTGTGCTCATACCTTCTAATCCAGAAACATGTTTTTCCTTAGGGTTTTTGCTCAATAATATGCCAGTTGCAAAAATAAGAATAAAACAGGTCTTCTGATCTAAAAGGACAACTTTGGGACCTAGCTTCCATCCATTCTGCATTCCTCCCATCTCCTCTTTCATCGGAGCCAAACCTAAATTCCCCTGCAAAGGTGGCCTTATCACTGCTCTGGTGCCTAGATTCAGAGAAAGTTGCCACTGGTCCCTGTCTTGTTCTAGGTGTTCATTTTGCTCCCTTACTACATCGTTCCTATTTTTAAGCTGTGGATGATAACATAATCCTTGACTTTATATTTTTTTCTGGAAGTATTTTCTGGTAAGGTATTTTAGGTTATGGAAGTCACCTTGAGCTCATTAGAAAAGACGGCTGTCTGTAGAGAGGGTTTATTATTAACTCAACATCATTCTTTTTCACATGCTTTCAAAGCGGCAGCTGTGGCCCAAGCAGGTATTTAGCAAGTTAAATTAAAGGAGTGAATGGTAGATCACCAGGGGAAGCAGCCCCCTGATTGTGCTGCAGGGGCAAGTCTTTGCTGTGATTATGCTGCAGAGATGTCTGCCTGGGCTAGTCACCTGCGAAACAGCTTGATTGTTCCTGCAGGGGTGAGTCTGCCCTGATTCTGCTGCAGGGGCGTGTCTCTGCCTAATTATGATGCAGGGGTGTGTCTGCTTGACCCTGGTGCAGGAGATGTCCCTTTGCACTGATTATGATGCAAGAGGCGTGTGGCCTAACAGGTATAGGTGCTGTCTCTGCACTTGGTTCAGTGGAGCCATAAAGACAGGGTGGTCCTAATGGTCTTGAAATCTGAGGCAGAACAGACCTGAAGCGCTCTCATATCAGCTGCTTAATTGCTAACAGTTCTGGAAGTCTCTCCCCATGAAAAGATGAGTCAAAAATGTCATCAGTGGGAAATTCTTTTGAGCATTGAGTTTTGAGGTATTTACTACATGACTTAATGTTTAAATGTAAACTATCGGTCAGCCAAGTGCTAAGTTATTTTAAGAAAATAAGCCTATCTTTTAAATTGTGGCACAAATTTATGGAAAAAAATACATGTGGTTGGAACACCATGCCCAATAACTGGCTCCTAGCAGGCACCTGTGTCACTTCCTCATCCAGGAGGAGCCGGTCTTCACTCTTAACTCCCCCCCCCCCCCCCCCCCCCGCAAGGCATTAGTAAATTTGTTCTCTGCTCAACTTCATGGAAAAGCAAAAAACAGCCATGACATGGATACTACTCACACGATGTAGCCTGTGGTCCCATTTTTTCCCAAGTCAGTTTCTTTTTTGCCAGACTGACTTATATGTAATTATGTCGTTGTTGTTTTCATCTTCCTGCTTTAAAAAAAAAACAACTTTGCTCTTGATTTGTTTTCTTAATGCATCCCCTGTGGCTGATAACACACGCATCACCACCCTTTCTTTTAGGAGCATGCTTTCCACCCTCCATCCCGCAAGAAGGTGTCTGTTCTCTGGAAGTCAGCTTACAGCTTTCCCCTTTTCTTACAGAATCCTTGTGCATCTAGTCCTGAATGGGTGCTCAGGGGAACACAGAAGACAGGCTTCTTTCCTAATGGAATGTGTAATCAATCCAGGGAGAAGAGACTTGCATATCTATGATATTTAAGAGAAAATCCATAGTAGCATATAGTTACATGTCAACATGAGAAATTCAGGATAACGTTGCTAAAGGCACATAGCAGAAAGTAAAGCTAGTTATTCTAGGAGTGCTGACAACCTTGGTGGGGGGCAGGGAATGTGAACCCAGATATGGAAGATAGGGATGGGGGAAGTTATGCCAAATAGAACATGGCACATGTGGAAGATTCCACTCGGCAAACACATACGCTTCTATTACAATGTGAAGCTGAGCTTCGCATTGCTGTACTTGAGAGATAGGCAGGCATTTTGGCTCTGTGAATTAAGGTCCTTAATCCTGAGCTACTATGTCTGCTTTTCCTGATAGTGGAGAACCATTGGGATTTTTGAAGTGGAGTTGTGCCAGAGTGGAGCCCATACTTGGGAAGAATCCTCTGGGTTTGTGGAACACAATAATTAGCACCTGGAAGACACAGACTCAGACTAAATTGTACCACTGGCCTTCCAGGACTCCAGCATACAGATGGCAGATTGTAGGAATTCTCAGCCTCCATAATCATTGCACCAGTTCCTCATAATAAGAATATCTATATCTCCTATTGGTTCTATTTGTCTGGAGAGCCCTGATTAATACCCCCAGGACATACGGATATAACCTACAGTGGAGTGAGTTACAAGGTCTGAGTGGACCACAAGCCCGTGCCAGGTGACAATGTGAGATGTTGCTAGCAAAAATTAAAACTCAGCTAAGAGACCAGTACTGGAACAAAAATTGCAGGATTTGTTACTTGAGCTTTGAGGCTCCAGAATTGCAAAGATTAAAAGAATCTCTAATTACTGCAGTAGAGAGCATATAAAAAAGAAAGTCAGCCGGGCTCAGTGGCTCAGCCTGTAATCCCGCGCTTTGGGAGGCTGAGGTGAGTGGATTGCTTGAGCCCACGGGTTCGAGACCCACCTGGGCAACTTGGCAAGACCTCATCTCTACAATAAATCAAAAAATTAGCCGGGTGTGGTAACGCGTGCCTGTAATTGCAGCTACTTGGAAGACTGAGGCAGAAGGATCGCCAGAGCCCAGCAGGTCGAGGCTGCGGTGGCCGGGAGCGGCCACTGCACTCCAGTCTGGATGACCAAGTGAGACTCCAACTCAAAAAAAAAAAAAAGAAAAAGAAAGAGTCTCAGGATTGACAGTTTTTAGAATCATGAAATTCACCACTAGAGGGATGAATGGACAGTATTAAGTAGGGAGACTGTCCTTTCATGGTAAACCACAACTAGGATGTCACTCCTTTAAAAAAAATTACACAAATGGCACTTCACACAATACAAAAATGTATGGAGTTAAAACTGGAAGCCCCTCTAGCTCCCACTCCCTGGAGGTAACCCGTACCCAGTCTTAAATTATTTAGGTTACCTCATTCCAGCCTTTTATGTTGCCTCTGTTTGTTTGTAGTTTAATGCCCCCCCACACACAAACATGAGCGCACAGACATGCTTGCCCACACCCAGCCACGAGCACTTTTATGGAATGAGGCAGTTCACATAATTCACCAAAACTCAAAGCAAGCACATACATGATTCATAGGACCAGAATCCCAAGTTTTTTAATTAAATTGTTAGACCATTATTTTTGTAAAGAGACAGGTCTACAGAAAGTGAGGACATTTTTCCCTTGGCTCTTAGGCAGATCCCCATTATGGCTTCTGCAATGCAGGGTATCTCTTGGGAGCTAGAAGGTGCTTAGAGTACTTCCTGCCTGGGAGCATTTCTAAGATTGTTTTAATCTGCTTCTGAGGTATTAACATGATTCTTGTCAGGGACAGTTTCAAGAAGATGTCGGCAAGCTGTGTTACTTTGGTTTCTCCTCCTTAGTGACGGAGGACTTCACAGGAAATGGCAGGGTTCAAGTTATTTGCCCTGAGTCACATAGCCTCTCATTATAGAGGCTGACCTCGAGCCCTGGTGGGGAATACAGAATCCACAGTTCTTAGCCACAATGCTCTACCGCCCCAGATGATGTAGGCGGTGACCTTAGGTCGCGGTAGACAGCAGCAAAGTAAAAAGGTAAAAGGATGTGTTCTCACATAGTCCACAATAATCAGCCCTTCAGAGTAGTACTTAATCTGTACAGAGAAGTCTATACAGCAGTTTAAGGAATCTGCCTTGAAAGGCTCTCTGTTTCTGGTGGTGGTTTGATTTGGGGACACTTGGCCAATTCTTGATTATTTTTCTTTTTTAGAGATGAGGTCTCCCTCTGATGCCCAGGCCGGAATACAGTGGTACAACCACAGCTCTCTGTAACCTCGAACTCCTGGGCTCAAGCCACCCTTCCTCCTCACCCTTTTGAGTAGCTGACTATGGGTGCACCCCACCATGCCTGGATAATTTTTTTTTAAGACAAATCTTCATTGTTGCCCAGGCTTCATTTGTATTTTTAGAGACAAGATCTTGCTCTTTCTACTAGGCTGGAGTGCAGTGGTGCAATCCGTAATCGCTGGAGAGGCACTACTGGCTAAGCCGGGAGTCCAGTGGTTTTTAATTAGGCTTATTGTACTCATTGGGCAACCGCACAGTTAAAGGGCACACATAACAAGTGAAAAGGAAAATTGTAGGCTAACAATCATGATAATACATTCACTTACACTGCGCTCTCTTTCTATTTAACAAATCAAAATTAGTCCCATGCCCAGAAAAATTTATGACTGGGCAGGGGGAGTTGCCTTAGAAACAGACTATTTGTTGGTCAGATATAAGTGATAAGCTCTTAAAATTTTTACCCTTTTTTTCCCTTTAAAATACCAGCTTATGTGATGACGAATATACACATTATCTCTTTTTTGCTGGTTTAAACATTGCAGCATTCATAGACGCCTAATTTTATTTATTTAGTAAATTGTAATGAAATCTTAGACAAGGGAAATGAGATCGAAATCTTTGCTTCCGATCATCCTAGATATTACATAACTGCATGTAAAGATTTTTCTCAAAGAATTACAATTTCTGCTTTTAAATGTGTGGCTGTTCTCCAGTGGATTTCTTCTAAGTCTTTGGGCGTATAAAGATAATGAATAAAAGAAATCCTTACCTTAACAGTTTCTCAACTCGGCGGAGAGAAAATGGGTAGATAGGTGACCACGACGGATTGAACCAAGTCGTCGTATTCCAAGAGAGTGCCGCAGCATAGGACAGCGCGGAGCGGCAGACGGGCTCTGGGGTTGTTCGATGCTGTATGTTCCCGGTTCAGGCGCAGTCTGGACGAGTGAGTGTGCTGAACGGCGGTGGACACCCTCCGCGCAAGCGCAGTCAGGACAGGTGGGGGGTGGGGGTGGGAGGGGGTACATTCTCTGCGCAGGCGCAGTCAGGATTTGGTTGAGGGTGGTGCATTCTCCACAAAGGCGCGGTCTGGACATGGAGTGGGGGGCAGTCTCCATGTTAGCGCAGTTAGGACATGTATGGGATACAATCTCTGCAAAGGTGTGGTCAGGATGGGAAGGTACTCTCTGCAAAGGCACGGTCAGGATATGGGGTAGAGGGCAGTCTCCATTTGGCGCAGTAAGGACATGGATGATGTACATCCTCTGCAAAGGTGCAGTCAGGTTGTGGAGATGCAGTCTCCGCAAAGGCGTGGTCAGGTCACGGTTGGAGGACAGTCTCCATGTTGGTGCAGTAAGGACGTGTATGGGGGTACATTCTCTGCAAAGGTGTGGTCAGGATTTGAGGGGCACTTTTTGCAAAGGCGTGGTCGGGATGTGGGGGGGCACTCTCCGCATTGGCGCAGTAGGACTATGGACCCAGTATATTCCACAAAGACGCGGTCAGAATGTGGGGGAGGGGACAGTCTCCACACAGGCGCAGTAAGGACATTGTGGGGGTACACCATCTGCAAAGGCGCAGTCAGGACATGGGGGGGTCGATCTCCACACAGGCGTAAGGACAGGGAAGGGGTACACTGTCTGCAAAGGCGCAGTCAGGACATGGGGGGGCGCTCTTTGCAAAGGCGCAGTCAGGAATGGGGGGGTGGGGAACATCTCTGCGCAGGCGCTGTCAGGATATGGAGAGCATCTGCAGGGAGCAGGGAGGATCCTATTGTGCAGATGAACAGCCAGGCACAGAAACTGCCCAATTTGCCCAGAATCTCACTGTCCACGTACAGCCTCTCAACAATGACAAGATATGCACATATAATATGGCATTGTTATTTTCAATCTGGAAAAGTCTACTCATAACAATATTTCAGGAATATATTACACAACTGACAAAATATTTCAACGGAGGATTGGTTATTGTTTTCAGGCAATAAAAAATTATAGATATATTTTAAGTGAAAACAGGATCTTGAAGCAATATTTGTGCACCTGTGTTTATAGCAGCATTTCACAGTAGCCAAAAGGTGGAAGCGACACATGTATCCATCAGTGAATGAATGGATCAAGAAATTGTGGTGCATACAGTGGCATATGATTCAATCTTAAAAAGGAAGGAAATTCAGACATATACTACAACATGAACCTTGAGGACATTATGCTCAGTGAGAGAAGCCGTGCACATAAGAGAGATATTGTGTGATTCTACTTATGTGAGGTCCCTAAAGTTGTTATATTCATAGGACAGAAAGAATGGTGGGTATCAGAGGCTGAGGGAGGGGGATGGGGAGTTAGTATTTAATGGGTACAGAGTTTCATCTTGAAGAGATGAACACATTCTGAAGACGGATGGTGGTGATGGCTACACAACAGTGTGAATGTACCTAATGCCACAGAACTGTACACTGACAAATGGTTAAAATAATAAATTTCATATTACATGTGTCTTACCACAATAAAAAGAAAAAAATCATGATTCTTTTTTAAACTGCAAGAAGTCATTTGAGGATTATAGAACAGTGTTTTGGCAGAGCTCCTGGGCAGGCAAGGTAGAACGTAGTGATGTGTAGATACAACTATGGATTGTCACATAAATGTAGATATGCTTGTTTCCCCTCCTCCAGACAGGATCACACACCCCATTAGGGAAGAGGCTTTTCTCGTGTGTCCCTGAAGCACCCATTCCCTGGTGACTTGGGCCTAGTGTCATGGCAGGTTTCAATGAAGTCAGGAGTGCCCTGATGTCATCATGCACACTTTCCTGTACTGGCCTTCTCAAAGAGGGGACAACTTAGGGGATGGTTTTTGCACCATCTTCCATACATGGTGGCTTTTCATCTCTATAGCAGAGTAGACACAAGAATATAGGGAAATTCTAAATGTTTCCTTTCTAGAGGATTCTTCAAAGCATAGCCTCTCATAGCAGGACTTTTTTCCATTCATTCGTGTATTTATTTTTGAGTCAGAGGTCTCACTTTGTCACCCAGTTTGGTCTTGAATTCCTGGCCTTAAGTAATCTTCCTGCCTCAACCTCCCAAGAGGCTGGAATTACAGGTGTGAGCCAATGAAAAGGAAGACTTTTATATTCAAGATAATTGAAAGAAGGTAACCGCAACAGAAACTCAAAAATCTGACCACAGAATTGAAATTTCTGCAGAATGTTAACAAAAAAAAAATGAGAAACTATTATATTTTACTGTAGTAGGCTACAGTTTGGTTTAATAACTTTCAAATCAGTTTGGGATTACCATAGCTTAAGGTACACTGTTATTTTTGTTTGTTGTTAATTGCATAAGGCAAAAGGAATCCATTTTTTGATATAAGTTATTTAAAGGGAGCATGCTTTTCTATTACCTTATATTTGTGTGGAAATTGAAAACTGAGTATCTTTCCTACATCTCTATATCATTTGCAGCTTTATACTGGTGAAGTAGGCAGGGCTGGTCTTATTTGTATTTTATATAGGTAAGGATACAGTTTAGAGAAGCGACGAGTGAGTAATTTGACCTCTGGACTTGTAGACCATTACTAGGCTACTTTTATTGAGAACCTCAAGTGCGGCATTCTCTACCATGAATTAATGCCTTATTTCAGATGTGGTTTTGCAACACTCTTGGTGCTTGTTTAGTTAAGTGAACTTAAATTGTTTTAACATATAGAGAGCTATAATAAAGACTCAGGAAAATTCAATGAGCTATTAACATTCTAGTTTATATTTCTCTCTTTGGCTATTAATAAGCTATTTAGATACCTGTTTTGTACATTGATTTTTGTACTGACAGGTCTTTAGAAGCAGCAACTTTAAAAGTGATTCAAAGTAAAGGAAATTAGAACTTTAAGCAGTTTTCAGGCAAATAAATGAAGATACAAAATAAACTATTTTTTTCAGAATTGTCAGTGTTTAGAAATGGTCATTTTCTTCAAGTCTTAAGAAAGTCAATGGAAGAAAAAGTCCCAGTTGAACATGCCTTTCCTTTGAGTTTCCAGATCTTTCTGGATTCTTCTGAAACACAGAAAATCTGAATTACCCCCGTCAGGTGATGAACTAAGTGTATGTTGATCAGAATAAAATACCACTATTCTGTTTCTTTCCCTTTTTTTCCTTTACTATTGACAACTTACAATACATATCACAAAATCTGAAAGAATAGAAAGAATGCTGTGGTGTTTCTGAAAGGACAGGAACCCTCTGATGATTATAAAGTCTTTTTAATTGAGTTGCCCATGATACTTTAGAAGTGTTCAGTGCCACATCTTTTTCATATCAAAGTGAAACTTGGCAAAGTCACTGTCCTCCTGCCTCATCATAACACACAAGAACACATTGTACTTGATTTTGAAGTCAAAGGGAGCAGATCCTGAAACTAAACCTGATAGGGGATTTCCACAATGGACTCATAATTTGTAAATGGGAACCTGTGTCACCTGGGGATGGAATACAAGATTGGGTCGGGCCTGGTGGAGGGGGAGGGGAGTGGTGTGAGCCTCCTTGGAAGCCTCCAGTGTCTGTATTGTAAGAACATAAGAGTTTCCTGTGTAGAAACTGGATGTTACTGTAAAACTGAGACTAGATGTGAGACTATGATCAAAGAAGGGTCGCTTATTAGCTAGCTTGAAGGGAATGGATAAATGTCCCACATTTCCAAAAATGATGTGAAACTTCCAAGTCAGATACTATCTGGGTAGTGTGAATCTTATTTAACTAATTTTTTTTTGTACTGTGCACAGCCTATTGGAAAGGCAGTTTAAAAATGATATTTTAAGCATGTTGGTACAGTATGTAAAATTGATTTAATCTTTGTATACATGCTGTTTGTGTATTAGGTATTTCTGTGAACTCAGTTTCATAGGACTAAGACAATTCTCTAATTTAAAAATGTCTATCCCTTTCTGGTTGCATTGAAATTATGGACCTATGGTTAATAAAACATCCTATATATGGTAAACGAACAACTATCCATAATTGGGTTTAGTTATATAGTACAGGAATTGAACAGTAGACATTAGTAAACTTGTATGTATATATTTTTCCATGAGATATATATTATTATAAAGTACATACTATATATACTTTAAAATTTCAACATTATTTTGATAATTTGCTCTAATAATACTGTAATACTTCAAGCATAATTGTTAAATGGATGATGGAAGAAAGTTCTTAGGGATTTTGTACTCAATTTCTAGGATGGTAGTTCTCTAATGAGGTTCATTTCCTATCTGGTCTGTGCATCAGTTTCTTGAAGAATTCATATTGATTACAGTTCTACTCAGTGTCACAGACAAGGGGATGGGGAGTTTAGAAGCCAATGCCTCGCTGACTTCCTGCACTACAAAATTTAACTCTTATTTTTCTATTTTTCCTGATGTTATCTTTGTCTCTCGCATGCACTCTCTCTCTTTTTTAAATCTCTTGTGCATAGATTTATTTACTATCTAGCAAGGCCAGCAAACTTCTCTGTTTTCAGTTTTGCACACCATACAATGTCTATCTTGAGCCTTCAGTTTTGCCATTTTTACAGGAAACCAACATTAGACAGTGTACAAGTAGGTGGCCATGACTATGCTGTGATAAAACTGTCTCCCTGGACACTGAATGTTGAATTTCATATCATTTTCACATGTTATGAAATCTTCTTTTGACTCTCTTTCCTTTCAAAAAGAGATAGTGGACTGGATTTGTGCTTAAAGGAAGGCAGGATCAAACAAACAGCTAAGTAAAACAACTGGACGGTTTGAAATCCCAGATATGAAGTAGTTGAGCCCCTAGACCTGCCATCCTGGGCAGAAAACAGGATGTTTATTCTGTTGATAAGTAGAACCAGAGAGACTTCATATCTCGAGTGATCAGGAAGACTGGAGGATGCAGATAAAATTGGAGATGCAAGAAATGTCTGCACTTTGAGCTGTTAGACCAACAGGTCCCTTCATCTCACCTTCTTTTTATGCACAATCATACAAAGATACTGGGAAACTCTTTGGGGAAAGAAGTTACTTCATGACAAAGACTTTCAAATACTGACGTTTTGAGGTTCACCAATGCAAAGGCCAACTACAGGTAGCAACATCCAGCTTGAGAAAGCTTCCCACCAGTGCCCCAAGCTGGCATCATGTGGCTCACTGAGTCTCTACCTAGCCACTTGAGTCTCACTCATCTATTATGGGAACCTAAATCTGGAATCTTGTCCTCTCTAAAGGGCACATCCATGCTCTCTAGACACCCTGTAATCTATATATTCATTCCTTCCTTTCAATAGGCTTGGAACCTACACTTCAATCAGGTCACAACACATATAGGGAAGGAAACGTTTTCTTTCATTTATAGCTGTTGTCTTGGGTCTCTGGCAGCCATTTTTATTGATAACATTATACGATCCTAGTATAACTGTTCTCTATCATCTAACATCATGGGCTAGTACCTGATGTTAGAGTCAGAGGGCAATTTGCATGCAAGTTGTCACAAAGGTAAATCTAGAATGCAGGGAAACTCTTCTGCAATTCCATGCTTTTAGTAAAATGGCATTTTACTGTGAAGTCCTAGTCTTGTCATTCTCTGTTGGGGTAAAAACAAGTGATCAGGGATCAGTACCACATGCACACAAATTGTTACAGAGGCAAATCTGGAACACCAAGAAACTCGCATGTATCCTATGCTATTAACGATATGGCATTTTATTGTAAAGTCCTACTCTAGTCATTCGTCAAAAGAGAAACAAACAGGGATCAAGGATCAGTATGCCATGCTGGTTAGAGGTAAGTTTCTGTGTAAGTTGTTAAAAACGCAAATCTATAACACAAGGATATTTCAGTTCCGTTTTTAAGATTTCATGACCTGCTTGAAGGAGAGACAAATTAAGGTCAATAGGATCAGGTTGAGAGCCCTTCCATCTAAAGTCTTGGTTCTAAGCGAAGGAATGAGCGAGACCAGAGGCTCATTCTCATTATCACACTGCATTCTTACACGGATTTTATAGAAGAAAATGTAGAATTTTAACATTTATTTTCCTAAAGTAAAAATTCTACATTATGCTCAATGTTAGCTTGACTATTTTATTTTCGGTGACCAAAAAAAAAAATAATAACTTTAACTTATATTTGATCAACCTATAACTACCAGGCATCACTCGATGGTTTGAGTTGCCCTCATGGGCTTTCTGTTTTAATCTAAAATTCTGTTATAAGTTAAGTCTATGAAATTGGGCCAATATACAAACTGTACCATACATGATACTGCTAGATTCTAGAGAAAGGTGATTGTTTGGTTGACCAGTAACAATAGACAGGCTGCTAAAACATTCTGGTGACCCTGGAGAACTATAGACAATGTTTGTCCTTGCAGAGTAAGTGGACAGCTGTGGGTAGAACTGCAGTGCCTTTAAAGGCAGTCTGATCCTCATTCCCTGTATCATCCCCAGGAACAACCGGGAAGTCAGATAAACAAAAACTGGCCTCCTTGAACAGTTCTTTTGACGATTAGAAGGGAGTTAGTTTACATTTATTTTCACAACTGCTTTCCTTCTGTCACTGATGTTTGTCAAAGAAGAATACACAGGTTTAATGCACTGTCTTCTCCTATCAAGTATCACAAATTTATCTGTCAAGTACCAGAACTTTAGAAAGGAGAGGTAATGTGCTTTAAGGTCATCTCACAGATAGAACCTGAATCCATCCATGTTTTCTCTTACATAATCAACTCATTGTATTAATTTCCTAGGTGTTCCATAAAAAATTAACACATTGGGTAGCTTAAAACAACAGAAATTCCTCATCTGACACTTCAGAAGCCTAGAAGTCCAAAATCAAGGTGTTGGCAGGGCCATGCTCCCTCCACAGGCTCTAGAGGAGGTTCCTTCCTTGCTTCTTCCAGCTTCTGAAAACCATCCTTGGTGTTCCTTGGCATGTAACTGCATGTCCCCAATCTCTGCCCCAGTCTTCACAGGCCATCTCTGTCTCCATATGTGCCTCTCCTTTCTCTTATAAAGAAATCAGTCGTTGGATTCTAGGTCCAAGCTTAACTCAGATGGCCTAATATTAACTTGATTGTATCTGCAATGACCCTATTTTTAAATAAGGTCTCATTCTCAGGCTTCAGGTGAACATGAGCTGAGACACGGGGTCAGCCACATCCATTTGCAAGAATGTCTAGGAATTCCTACCAATCTCCACTGCTGGCATCTCACTCCTCCTCCAACCCCTCAACCCAATTCCTTTCTCTTGTTTTTCTTTCTTTCACACCACCACACTGCCTCTCACCCATGACATAACTGAGTTGCTCAGTTCCCAAAGACAGACCCAGTTTCGCAAGCAGTTGTGATCCTTGATATTAGCTTTGACTTGGTACAAGGTCCTCAGTAAATTAGGTCTGTAGAGCTTCTGAACACAGCCCAGGGCCCTCTCCCTCACAGCAAGCACCTTTTCAAAGCACCAACATTCATTTGGAATGCCTGGAAAAAGGAAAGAGGTTCTCTGCCAAAATCACTGATGTCTAAGAAAGACGCACATTCCCAGGAGCTTCGAGACTGTCTGAAAGTTGATGGCCCGAGGCCTGGCTCTGGAGTAAATTATTAAAAGCCAAGCACTGACAGCAGCTGTGGCTAATGCAAGTTTCCTGTAAAACTTGCAAAATTAAAAAGCAAACAGTAGTGTTTCTAAGTGATGACTCCATTTTAATGGATAAATATATAGAACTTATAAAAAATTAAATCTTTGTATTAGCCAGATTCCTTAAGGTATGTAATATTTCTTTTAAAATCATAAAGTTACAGTTGAAACAACTGTACACGTGAATATGAGTACTATATGCTTCCGGGGTGTTGATTTGGGTTATTTTCTAGTGTCAAAGAAAAAGCAGTACACTAAAGTGATCAGCACAGATGTTCATCAATAATGTACTACCTCAAGAGGGGCAAGAGTCCAATGTGAAACTAGGCTCATCTTTGATCTGCACAGAGGGGACTGGGCATTTTAAGGGGATGTTCAGGAAGTAGGGAGGCAGACCAACAGGAGCTCAGTAAAGTCGGAAGTAAAAATTACAGAAAGTGGGAAGAGAGTTGGGCCATGTGAACCCATCTTCGTTTGCCAACTGGTGCTTATAAAGTTAGGTCCCTGCCCTCCCACTGAAGTTGGGAGACAGGGCCCTGTCAGCAGGTGTTGACTGAAACCAACAATTAGTTATTTTGGCAACCTTGATTTTTCTCAGACAGGTACTGTAAGGGGGCTATGGTCATCTAGGGATGTGACCTGAGCTGTTAGAAACTATGTTGGTGTTTGTTCAAGACTTTTTTTTTTTTTTTTGAGTTGGAGTACTCACTCTGTCGCTCAGACTGGAGTGCAGTGGCCGCTCCTGGCCACCGCAGCCTTGACCTGCTGGGCTCTGGCGATCCTCCCACCTCAGCCTTCCAAGTAGCTGGAATTACAGGCGCGCGCTACCACACCTGGCTAATTTTTGATTTATTGTAGAGATAAGGTCTCACCAAGTTGCCCCGGCGGGTCTCGAACCCACAGGCTCAGGCGATTCACTCACCTCAGCCTCCCAAAGCGCTGGGATTACAGGCTGAGCCACCAAGCCCGACCTTGTTCAAGACTTTATAGGCCATTGTTGGGGCCTCATAGAGAAGGTTCAGAAGAGCCTGGCCAGAGTTTGGTTCAGGAGACACTCTTGTCACTAAGTATGGCTACATCTGTTTCTCACAATACTGACAAGCTATCCTCACAAAATTATTTTTTCTTCAACAAATCTTGAGATAAATAAATGCACCAGCATATGTTTTTTCAAAAGTTAGGTGTATGTTAAAGCTTAAGTTAGCTAAAGTCCATTTCATAGACCCCTGGGTGAATACCTGACCTACACAGCTCACCTCTTATTATTTGAATTTAACTGGTATCCATTTTATGGGGTCCCAGGTGCCTGTTTGACCTATGTAAGTCTGCCTCCATTCTTGGTTACCCACTCAGCACTTCAACTTTTCATACTTGCACAGCCTTTCTGCTTGTGGCCCCTGACTGTCCATTAATGACTGAACACTCCTTGACTTACAAAGTTGCCCGAATGAGATCCAGGGTTCAGGGACAAAGACAAACCCTTGCATTCTGAAGTGCCAGAAAGCTTTGCATTCGGAAGCACAGAGTTGTTCAGAACAGAGTTAATCTGTGATGTCACATGTGACATTTGTGAAGAACTTGGAATAGACGCTGTCTTAGGAAGCATTGCAAGAGTACATGGTTCCAGCTCACTCAAGCAAGGTCATCTAGGTGAGAAATAAGAATGGAAACCCTGTATTACTCCATCAGATTTTGAAGATATTCTCTTGAATAAATGTGTCCGTCAGTCAATCTAATCACACATTCTGCCTAGGTGTGACAGCGAAGTCCACTGGAGCATGTTTGCGCCCCAGATGAACATTTGCCAGTAGGCAGTATTTTATTACAAAGATTAACAAGTTTGCAATGTATAGAGGGTGCTGACATATTCATGAAAGCCCCCCCATGAACTCAAATAACTGAATATTATTTTTTAAATTTTACTTATTTTTTAATTGGTAAATAAACATTGGATCTATTTATCACATACAACATGATGTTCTGAAATATGCACACATTATGGAATGGCTAAATCAAGCTAATTAACATGACTATCACCTCACATACTTATTACTTATGGGGAGAACACTTAAAATCTAGTCTCTGAGCAATTTTCAAGTAGCTGAATGCTATTTTTAATGACCTTTACTTTAATTGTCCATTCAGTGTAGACCTTAGACATTTATTGAGGGCCCAGCATGTGCCACCTGAATGTGGCCTCCTAATGCAAAATGCAAATCCTAGGAAACCCTGAACATTGTCTAGCTTAGGGACCATCTTCACACCTTCCACAACCTGCTTAATCACAGCTTGCTTCATAAGTAGTTGATGTAACCAAAAGAAAATGAGTTCACTTTCCAAATCTTTAAGTCACTTTCTTTCTGTTCCATGTGTTGACCAAATGTACTACATGAAAAAAAAGGAATGATCCCTGCCCCCACCACCATCCTTCTTTCTTAAGAAGGGAGAGGAAGGAGGACAAGGAGAACCGAGGACCAGAAATTAACCATTCAGTAGATACTTGTGAGTGTTGCGAGTACAGAGGTTAGGATTTGTCCTTGAGTGGCAGCTTATAACCATAAATGTACAACTCAGAATAATTGCAGCCAGGTGCTAGGGGTGTTCTGGATAAGCCCAAGGGGTTACAAAGACTGGAATGGCCCCATGTGCCTGAGGAGAAAGGGTCTTAAAAAGTTTCCAGGAAGTGATGCAAATAAGCTAAGTCTTCACCCACAAAGAAGCAGGAAACAGCCCTGATTCTGAGCCTTAGCCAAGGTGGGGAGGGAGAAGATGACGTGACTGAAACCTGGGATGTCTGCAGAGGAAAGAGGATGTCAGGGTTTCTCGGCAACCCTGAAGAAGTGAAAGTACCTTACAGGAAATAAAGCAATATCAACCAGGCAGTTTTTTCAAGTTATATTTTAGTATTTTCGGTGTTTTAAAAATCAAACATAACATTTCTAAAGCAAGAGAGAAAGAGAGAGCAGCCTTCTGTCCACCACCCACCTCCTAAACTCCTAGACCAGTATCCCAAACAGAACTTGATCTAATTGCTGAGTTTTCCTATTTCAAGTCTCCTGTACTGATTTTATCTTATTTTGAACCTTCACATGTTATTTCTTCTTCTGAGTGTTGCATTCTGTTCTTGTTTTAAGGACTCAGTAACTTCTGTGTCCCTATTAACACTAATTCTCATTATGGCTATTGCTTCCTTACCCACTTTTCCCTGGATTATTTTTATTTTCAGCAGCTTCCTCTTTTTTGACTGTTTGAGTCTTCTTTCACATTTGAGACTTTCCACAAGTACCTGGCAATGTCTGTTTGCTCATTCACATTCAAGAACAGAGGACTTGTGTATTCATTCCTTGGGGCTGCCTGCCATAACAAGGTGACTTCTCATAACAAATTTATCATCTCCTAGTTCTGGAGACCAGAAGTCTGAAATCCAGATTTGGGCAGAGTGTACTACTTCTATAGGCTCTAGGGAGAGGATACTTCCTGCCTCCTAGTGGCTCTAGGCATCCCTTGGTTTGTGGCCACATCCCTTCAATCTCTGTCTCTGTCTTCACATGGTCTTCTTCTCTCTGCTTGTGTCTTCTCTTCTGTTTCTTATAATGTCACCAATTATTAGATTTAGGGTCCACCCTAAATTCAGACCGATCTCTTCTCAAGATTCTTAACTTAATTACATCAAAGATCCATTTTCCAAACAAGGCCATGCTCAGAAGTACCATGGGTTAGGACTTGGATGTGTTTTTTTCGGGGGCCACCACTCAACCCACTGCACTTAGCCTCAGAACTTTTGAGGTGTAACACCATGATGTTAGTGAACTCGCCTTTCAGGTGATTGCAAAAGTAAGAAGGCAGTGGTATGCTAAAGCACCTGACACACAGGAGGGTCACATGAGAAGAGGCCCATGCCCACAGCATGCCTATGTAGGAGATGGATGCTAGTCAGACTCCTACAAGGTGTATCTGGTCCCAGGACAGTGTCAGTGTCTGTTCTGCTTAAGAGTAGCTGAGTAGCATCCATCAACTGACCACATGGTCTACCCCAGTGGCATGGGCCGTCTTCTTCATCTCACTCTGTAGAGATAGACTTAGTGCCAGGACACGGTTCTCAACATACATGGCACTAATGGTGTGGACAGTCCTGGGTGTTTTTCTCTCCCCCTTCGTATTGTCAGCTCTCGGTAGCCCATGCTTCCTTCTCTTGCTCAATACAGGTCTCAGGGCCAGGTAGTGCAGAGAGCGTTCTGATGGATAGATCGCTCGACAAAGGAATACTAAGAACACCTGAGCTAACTTGTGCCAGCTGTCAGTCTTTTCTGCATCTTTCCTTTGTTTAATCCATTTTAATTGCAGCATCCTTATTCCCACCCACCTT
This sequence comes from Cephalopachus bancanus, assembly GCA_027257055.1. Classification (NCBI taxonomy): domain Eukaryota; kingdom Metazoa; phylum Chordata; class Mammalia; order Primates; family Tarsiidae; genus Cephalopachus; species Cephalopachus bancanus. Next base: position 107,149 of record JAPVLO010000832.1, read on the forward strand.
GGGTCTCTAGGATGGAGTAAAATAGGACTGTTCTTCCTATTGAGAGGGCTGAGTCTTCACATTTATTAGTTCTTCCCCTAGAGATTAATTCCTTAAGAGCTGATTCTCTATAGCAACAGATCTGTCTTTCTGTCCTTTCCTTAAACTTATGTAAGCATCCAAGTGCTAGGAGATAGTAGCTCGATTCCATTTATATACTAAATTAACCAACTTCTCCCTGGGATAGAACTCCATTTAGATTTTTAGTCTTTTACTTCTCAAGGAGAGCCATTGAATAAGAAAAAAATTGTGTGTAATACTTAAAGATATAAAAGTTTGTGAAGCAATTAGGCAGTTGTTTATCAGGAGATTACAATCATTTAATACCGATGATACACTGAAGTTGTATGTGCCATGATGTTTTGCAGGCATCACCCTTCTCATGCATTAACTACATGAAAAGGGTTAATCATTACTCTTTGACAGATGGCAAAATTGAAGCCCAAAGGGGGTATATAATTGCCTGATGTCCCATAGCCTAAGGACGAGGGTCAGATCCTTGTCTTGGGTTTCATCTTCATACTGGTTCCAAACATTTTGAAGGATCTCAATATACTGTGGTTGGCTTAAAACAGTCAATCCAAAACATTTTCTATTCATTCCCCTATCAATAAAATTGTTCACATGCACTCCAGTATAGATATGTTGGTGTGCCTTTGTTTATGTATGCTACTATGCCGTTACATTAGGTATTTTACAGAGTAGTCTTCACAGAAATAGAAATGATAGAAAGATAAGCTAAAATTAAATCATCTATATTTAAATTTTTTAAATAGCACCAAAGGCCTTTAATAAAATTTTCTTTTACGGTGTGTTTTAGAGAGCCATGTGTTTAAATATGCCCCGTTCTTTTTTAAAATGTTGATTTAAAATTGTGTAATGTAGTAACTTAAAAATCTTATCTTAAATTCAGAATTTTTTGATACTTGACTTTAATCACTACATATATCCAGACAAGTTTATTATTGGCTATTTTTTTAAATAGCCATTCTTTTATCTCATCCACTAGTTAGGTTAAAGCTTAAATTGAAATTTAGCCAATAAATTTAATCCTATCCTCTGTGATACTGATCAGTGGCTGTTGCAAACTAATGTGGCATTTTAATATTTTTAACTAATATAGTCAAACTTGATAGATGCTCTTCATGTGGAATACTCTTACACTGGCTGACTATTGTTCTTTACATGTAGAGGTATGTGTATATGTTCATAACATCTGTAGTTTTCCTGCCTTTTGTCTGATTTTGGTGTCAGGGAAGTGCTGCTATCACAAAATGAGTTGGAAAGTGTTGTCTCGAATTTCCTAAAAAGTCAGTTTAGAATTGGTATTATTTCTTTCTCAAGAGTTTGGTAAATTGACTAGTGAGGCCATTAATTCTAGATATGGGGAAGTTTTAACTACACATTCAGTTTCTTTGATAGAGGGCTGTTCGGGTTGTTAATGTCTTCTTTAGCTACACTTTTGTATCTTTCAATGAAGTATCCCATTTAATCTAAGTTGTTGAATGTTTTGGCATTAAGCTTATAATAGATATTTATATTCTTTTATTGATTTAAGGATCTGTAGTGATATCCCCTCTTACTAATATTGGTAGATTTGGATCTTTTTTCTTTCCTTTTTTTTTTATTGGTCTAGCTAGAAGTCTACCAATTGATCGTTTTAAAGAACCAGCTTTTGATTTAGTTGATTTTCTGTATTTTGTGTTCTACTTTCTATTTCATTGATTTCCTCTCTTATTTTTATTATTTCTTTTTTGTTTGTTTGTTTTGGGTTTAATTTGCTCTTTTCCTTACTTTCTATAGGTGAAAGTTTAAGTCATCCTTGACCTTCTTTCTTTCAGGTTTTTAATGTGACAATTTAGATCACTGATATGAGACCTTATTATTTAATACATAATTTAATCCTATCAGTTTTCCTCTAAACAGTGGTTTAACTACATCCCAGAAATTTTGGTATCTTTTTATTCTCTTCAAAATATTATCTAATTTCCCTTAGTGATTTTATCTTTGACTTATACAGAAGAGTGTTAATATCCAAATATTTGTGATTTTCCAAATTCCTTTCTATTATTGATATCTATTTTAATTTTTTTGTGGTTGAAGAACATATTCTGTATTTCAGTTATTTTAAAATTCTTGATAGGGCTCATAATACGGTCTTTCTTACTGAGTGTTTCATGTGCGGTTTAAAATAATGTAGATTTTGCTACTGTTGGGAGATATTACGTAACTGTCAATTAGGTCCAGTTACTTGATAGTATTTTTATTTTATTTTGTTTGGTTTTTTTTTTTTTAGAGACAGGGTCTCGCTGTGTTACCCGGGCTAGAGTGCAGTGGTATGATCATAACTCCCTGCAGCCTCGACATCTTGGGCTCAAGAGATCCTCCCACCTCAGCCTTCCGAGTAGTGGGGAATTACAGGCATATGCTATTGTACCTTGTTGATAGTATTTTTGAAGTCTGCTATATTCTTACTTATTTCCTAACTACTTGTTCTATCAATTACTGAAAGAGGAGTTTGAAACTTCCTTCTTTATTTGTCTTTGTCTCCATGCACTTTTATTAGTTTTTGCTTTATGTATTTGTATTTTGAAGTTCTGTTATTTCATGCATACATATTTATAATTATATCTTGTTGATTAACTGACCTATATAGCATTATGAAATGTCCCCATTTATTCTTGATATTAGTCATTAATTGTTCTGAAGTCTCATCTGTTACTAATACAACTACCTTGGCTCTCTTTTGAGTGGTAGTTAAGTAATGAATAGTTTTTTATTCTTATGTTTTCTGCCTGCCTGTGTGTTTATGTTAAAGTTGGTTTCTGTAGACAACATGTAGTTGGTCTTGCTTCTGTTTTATTTTTCATTCATGTAGTCTCTATCTTGGGCATATTTATAATATTTATAGAGCTGTTATCAGGTCATTATCTACTTATTCCATGTATTATGTGTCCATTTCTACTCCTTTCCTTTTCTGGTTATGGGTTCTATTTGACTGCTTCGTTGCAGGCTTGGTAATTATTGATTGGATGTTAGATATAAATTTTATATACAGTGGAGTACTAGATTTTGCTTTATATTATTTGCTTTGTTTAACTCTGTCCTGTCATTAATCCTTATAGCTAATGACCAGAGTTAAGATCTGTCCATGCCTTCCTTTTCACTCTAGAAGGTCAAGTGCTCATAATATCTGTTGCCTTATATCGAATGGTTTTAGGTATTTGAAAAAAATGACTGCATCGTTCTTGTCTGTAACAATTGAGAAAGTAGAGACATTTCCTCATATTATTATTAAAATAGTCATGAATATTTAAAATATCATTTTAAGTAAGCCATAATGTTTTGTGTAGATTTCAATGTTACTGTTGTCCTAGTCAGCATGGGTTAAGGGTGGAAAGTACAACTGATATTTTTGACACATTTCTGATAACTAACCCTCTCTTAATTGGCTCTACGAATAACTCTGGTAACCTGTGTGTTACCTGTCTTAATCCTTATAGCTAATGACCACGTGGGAAGTGCTCTTTTCACATGGTGCACTGTTGTCGATCAGCTGTATTCAGCATGGTTTATTTTGTTCTCTGATTGTTTATTAAGTAGCACTACAGCTGTCTTTTAACTACAGCCTTTCCCCTCAGCCTCTGGTGGAGACTGCTTTGTGATTTTCTCTCCTCAGCAGTGTGAGGAATGATTGAATTGCTTTCTATAGCATACAGAGCTTTTGCAGAAAACACCAAAAGCATAGTTCTCGTGTGTTCATTGCCTCTGAAAAAAAAAGCATGGTCCAGTGAGGCCCTGCTGAGGTCACTGCCTTCTCCAGGTACTGTGACCAGCTCCCAGGTAGAGTCACCTCCTGTGTCTGCTCTTTGCCTGTTCTCCACATTTCAAAGAGAGGATAAGCAAACAAAGCAACAATTCTTTCCAGTAAAATCATCTTCTATAACTTTGTGAAATGCTGTAGCTAAGCCCTGAATTGCTTTTTTGAATTTTGTTTTGTTTTGTTTTGAGTAGGAATGTGTCAGAACTGATAACCTTTCTTAAGACTGTCTTAGATCAGGTAACTCCTCAGAAGAGGACTCCAAAGAGAACACAGTACCACACAGCTAGAAGAACCATCCCTGGGAAGAAGGTGTTGTGGTAGAGGCCACACCCGCTTCACTGAAGTCTTTCTCTCCTTCTCCCCAGGGGTTGAAAAACTCATCCACCACCTGCAGAAACACAGCATACCCTTTGCTGTTGCCACCAGCTCAGGGTCTGTGTCATTCGAAATGAAGACAAGTAGACACAAAGAATTCTTCAGTTTGTTTTATCACATCGTCTTGGGAGATGACCCTGAAGTGAAGAATGGCAAGCCAGACCCTGACATATTTCTCGCCTGTGCCAAGAGATTCTCTCCTCCTCCTCCCATGGACAAGGTAAGTAGTATTGGTGAGAAAAGCAACAACAAGCCGAGTTTCACCAAATAACATCCACATAGTGTTTGTTAGAGATGAGAAGTCTTGGATTGCACTGATGAAGGGCCACTGTGGAGTGCTCCTAAGAACTTGGATAAGTGGGCTGGGAGGTAACTCAGCCCAAGGATTCTGTGAGGGGTTGTGACCATGCCTACGTCACCAGGCCTGTGAGACTGGGCCACAATCTGCTGGGTCTCTAAGACACATCTGCCAGAACACTGTCTATTCAGACGTTTTCCGGGGAAGGAGGGAGGTGGGGGGGAGTGGTGTCAATGAGCTTACAACATTCTGATTTTTAAGGAGCAGGCTTTAAGGCCTGTATTTATTGCAATTCAGATGTAAATCATCAAAACTTACTTCCCCTTCCCAATTGCTTGTGATAAGGTATTTTTTTACTGTTTCTTGTGTGTAGTGATTTTTTTTATTGCAGAGTTTTTGAACTTCCATCTGTTTCTCCTTTGGAAAGTGGCAGCTGGTGGACTTGTGTGCTGTAGCACCCTAAGCCTGCCGAGGGAGCTACTTCTTACGCAAGGCCGCAGCAGAGATGGGCACATGACTTCCTCCTCTTGTCCAAACTTGTTCCTCCTAAGGTGACCTGGAAAGAGCATTTAGAAAGAGTTGATTGTGGTGGTTGAGCCTGACTCCAGATTCTTCTGACTTCTCTGTGACTACCCCGATGGAGTCTTTTGCCTGAGCTATCTTCAGATACAGATTCTAGAATAACAGAGACATTCTTGAAAGGGGGCTCCTGTTGACTGGATAACTGTGAGCAGCTGAGGAGGGCATCCGTTAAGGTGACCCTGTGAGCCCCTGCCAATGTCTCCTTCCCTCTAGGATCCTGCGTGTTAAGACTTGAGTAGTTTGAGGTGTACTAGTTCATGGAAGAACATTTCAGTGAAAGGTCTTTTTCGTTCCTTGCCTCATCGCTGACTAGGCAATGGGGTTGCTGGCCTGTAACCCAGGAGATGGAATTGTTGGCCTGTAACTTCACCCATCACAAGTTCAAGTAAAATTATTCAAAACCTTCTTCCCAATAAAGCTGAGCTACTAGAGTATTCTTTAAAATCTGTTTTTTTGGCTCAGGATCCAACTTACTATATTAAGCCTGTAAAGGCAGCTGAAATATGAGACTGAGTATGCCATCCTCTGACTCTCCAACACCAAGTTCACTTCAATTCTGGCACTACCTCTCAGACCTAGTGCATCCCCCCACAGGTTGAGGGCTCAGTCCCACAAGGCTTCCTCCCACCAAAGACACCCATCACAAATTTCCGGGACTGCCTATACTTCTGACCCACCAGTCACAAATTGGGGGTTCCTGCAACCTCATCCTTGGGTCTGATAATTCCCTAAAATGACTCACAAAAAATCAGGAAAGTATTTTGTTTACCTTTACTAGTTTGTTATAAAGGATAGAACTTGGGAATAGCCAGAATAGCATAGGGCAGAGTATGGCAAGCTGGTGCAAAGCCCCCTCCCCTTTCTGGGCACCCAACCCTCCCAGCACCTCCATGTGTTCACCCTCAAAGCTCCCCAGACCGCATCATGTAGGGTTTTTTATGGAGGTTTTATTATGGGGGCATGAGTAATTAAATCACTGACCCTTGGTTACTGAACTCTGTTTCAGGCCCCGGTCCCTTCCCTGGTGGGGTTGAAAGTTCCAGTCTTTTAATTACATATTTTGTCTTTCTGGCATCCAGACCCCATCCTGAAGCTATCCCGGGACCCACCAAGAGGCGCCTCATTAGATGGAAAAGAGTTTGTTAATCACTCAGGAAATTCCAGGCATTCTAGGAGCTCTGTGCCATGAACCCAAGCAAAGACCAAGTAATGTATTTTTTATGATGCCACATCCGTTAAGAATCATCACAGTGATGTATCCTTAGCAGTGCACATGCCTAGGCTGATTCAGATCTCATTGTTGAATTCAGTTTGACTGCACTTGCTTGATGTGGGTTGTGCCTGAGACCTCCCAGCTAGTGAGTCAGAGAGGCAAAGCTCAGCTTCCAGGTGTGACTGGAACATGCCCTGGATGGGAATATGCATCTTCTTATGTCTGGATGTGTGTCTGTCTGCGTTCATGGCATCCTGTTGCAATTTCCATTGAAATGTATTTGTTTTTCCTAGGAATTTTCCCTCTTATAAAAGAATTATTCCATAGCTTCAGATATAAAGTCTTCCTTCCAGCAACACCATTATCTTTGTTGAACATAAGTGACTGTTCACTAGTAAAGTGAACACTGTTAGCCGGGTTCCCCGAGTGGAGCAGATGTGTAGGCTTTTGCTTTTGGGACTGTATTTACAAACTGGTAAAGACTAGGTAAAGTATGCGCCTTTTTAATGTGATCTGTTTGTATGACTCAGGCAGTTAAACTAAGTTTGAACTACAGGCAGTTCTTGTTTTACAAGACACCATGTTAATGGAAATGTGGTGTTTCCATGTTTTAAAGTATATATGGAAGCAAAGTTTATGTAGAGACCACATGCTGGCTTTGCTTGGGACCAGTCACAATGAAACCCATAAAAGCTAGGACACAATTCTGGTGAGCAGGGATTTCTGTTCACAAAGTACCCTGCAAAAAAGAGGCTTGTTAAATAGTGTTTTAACATCCTGATGTTCTTCTCATTGACAATGTTTGCATTAGACTTGTCAAAGAAAAATGAGCATATTTTTAAAAGTAATTTAGCTCTTAGAGAGTTCTAAACATTCCCGTTGTTACTAATCCCTGTTTACTTATAGATGTATTTGCTTGTAGACATGAAACATTTCTTATCCTATCTCTTATACAGATATGGTGAAGGCTTTTTGGCTTTTCTTTACGTGATATGCATGTTGTGACACTAAAGGAAGATTTTAACAAACTCTTAGTTGGGGAAGCACCCTGGTTTTGTCCTTGTACTTGTCTTAGGAATACAGGAAGCAGTTGCTGAGGAACTTGAGAAGTATGATGGAGTTCCTGAATGATGTCTTGCTGCTTTCCCTCGGATGTGGTACAGGTGCGAACCCACGAGGCAGCGTTCCTCCAGAGTTCAAGGGCACTCCATGCAGGCTATCTGGTCACTGAAGAGATTCAGAAGCACCTTAGGGATTTATTATGCTGTAGGTATCAACAAGTTAAGTGCAGTAGTAGTAGTAGTAGCAAAGTAGTAAAAAAAAAAAAAAACAAGTGGTATCAAAGGATTATTAAATATGTTAAGTACTATTTCCCATTTTACTAGGTGAAAGTTATAGCAACTAGCACTAAAGAATTAAGCTTTCACTGAGAATATTTTCTAAGTTACTTATCTTTCTTTCGTGCTTAAGAAAAAATAAAAGCAAAAATAAGGCCATCTTTACAAGTCTGCCAGAACCTACCCTCAGGCTAATGGGTTCTCACTTAGTCAGAGCACCTACCATGTGTTAGGCAGGGTCCCTGCATCTGCAAGCCTGTCCCTTGAAGCCAGGCAACCATGTGGGTAGAGGGCATCTGCGCTCCAGCTTCATAGCACGCAGCCTCCTGGAGAAGCCACTAAAGTGCCCATCTTTGTTGTAAAACAAAAATCATGGCATCATTTACATGTGACTTCTGGTGGTGATATTTGATGCAAATAAAACCAGAAATCAGTTTTTAATAGCCCAATCATCACTACTTTGTATGTTTTAGTCTTCTTGTTACTGTTTTAGAAGCCGAGTTTCAGGGTTTAAAAAAAATTATTATTTTTGTATCCTTTTGTTCTATTTTCAAGAGCAGAACAATAGAATTTTTTTTCTTTTCAAGAACTATTCTTTTTTTTTTTTTTGAGTTGGAGTCTCACTCTGTCGCCCAGACTGGAGTGCATTGGCCGCTCCCGGCCACCGCAGCCTCGACCTGCTGGGCTCTAGCGATCCTTCCACCTCAGCCTTCTGAGTAGCCAGAATTACATGCATATGCTACCACTCCCGGCTGATTTTTTTATTTATTGTAGAGATGAGGTCTCGCAAACTTGCCCATGCGGGTCTCAAACCCACGGGCTCAGGCAATCCACTCACCTCAGCCTCCCAAAGTGTGGGATTACAGGCTGAGCCACCAAGCCCAGCAGAACTAACTCAAAAAAAAAAAAAAAACAGAACAAAGAAGCTGAAAAAAGAAATTTTTGTTTTTTCTGTTTTATGCCCCTAAAGAATAAAAAAAATGAGCACTGATTAACTGTGTACAGTGTCTTCACTGTAAAACTCAAGCCATTCATCCTGACAAACAAATGTGTTCGTTTGAAAACCATTCTCTATACTTCTTTACCTCTTCATTGGTATCGTACTACTTTCTTAAAATACCAGTTGTAACTCCAATTAACATTTCAGACACTATTTGTTTGCACATGTACCTATAGTTACCCTTTCCTATTTTAAAACTCCAGAAGTGATCATTGGTAGGACTTTGAGTTTTGTATGTATTCCATATTTCTTTCTCTATCACTTCTTTAAAATACCAGAGTGGAAGTTGTGAGATAACATTTACAATTGGTAAACAAAGGAGGTAGTAGATTCTGGGTTCTGGAAACCTACTTATCTGTTAATGAATAAAAGTAAGTCCATGTAAATAGGTGGTGTGGGCTCATTACAGCAGTCTTTAGATATTTTGAGTTCATTTTTTTCACACTCACAAAGTACTATACTATCACTTTGTTAATGGTGCAGTGTGGGTAGTGGGGATGTGAGTGTTCTATAAAATCCTTTCAACTCTGTTCTAGGCATGACCACTTCTACAGTACACCTTGAGGGAGGGAACTCTGGTTTGTGTGACAGCAAAAGACCAAAAGTACATTTAGGAAGTAATAATTAGAACATCGTGGGAGAGCTGGGGGTTGGACAGGGCCTGGGATAAATGCTGAGGGTTTTTACAGAAAAGGAACAGAGGAATGGATTAGTACTGAACAGGACAAGTCTGACAGGAGTGGACGCCACCTGGAGTAAATTGTAAAGACCTTGTAAACCAAGCAGGAAAGTTCAGGCATGGTGCAGTAGGCATTGGAACTCACTGGAGGTTCCTAGGGGAACATGTTGACAATGTTTGTATTTTAGAGCTCAATGGAGTACTGGGTAATGGATTAAAAATAGGCAATAAGGGAGGAAAAGATTTCAGGGGTGATGCTGACATTATTTTTTCCAGGAAGCTTATAGTTCAGTTAGAAAAAATACAGCTTATCCACAATGACAGAACTTCTAGAGAAAGTGAAATGCATGTAAGAAAATCATCACTGGGTATATTTTCCTATTAGCTTGATCAAATTTGAAGAGTTTCTGTATCTCTGCAGCTTTTTCCTGGATTAAATGGGGGCAGGAGAATGGGGGGAAGAGAGAAAGAAAGATGTAGCTGGTATTTTTTCTTTCTTTTTTTTTTTTTTTTTTTTTTTTTAGTTGGAGTCTCACTCTGTCGCCCAGACTGGAGTCCAAGTGGCTGTGCCCGGCTACCGCAGCCTCTACCTGCTGGGCTCTGGCGATCCTTCCGCCTCAGCCTTCCGAGTAGCCGGAACTACAGGCGCGCTACCACGCCTGGCTAATTTTTGATTTATCATAGAGATGAGGTCTCACCAAGTTGCCCAGGCGGGTCTTGAACCTACAGGCTCAGGCACTCCACTCACCTCAGCCTCCCAAAGGCGCGGAATTACAGGCTGAGCCACCGAGCCCGGCTTAAATTTTTTTTTCTAATACTGTAACTAACTGCATGTGAAGCTCACCCAAAGTTCAGTCATGATTTAATCATCATTGTATCTGTCCCAAAAGTATATGTACAGGAACAGGCTATCAGCCTGAGAGCACCCTCTGTAGCAGGAACTTCTTTACCTCCCAGAATCATGGAATACAAGTAGCTATATTATTTATGTTCAATGTAAAGTTAACATTTGGAAGCAGTGTGAGCCTTGCTGGACCTGTGTCTTTTGGGGAATTGAATGTTCCTTGGGTCAGTTTCCTGCCTTCTAACACTCAGGTAGGGACACAACTTTGTTGGAGCTCCTCCGGAGGATGAGAGGAGTCACCTGCCACAGTCAAGGACCTGCAACTTCAGTCTTCATTGCTCTAGCCTCATGGCCATTCCTCCTGTCACGCATGACCACTGAGCAGAATACAAGTGCCTCTGGTCACCTGTACTCAGCATTATTTCATATTCCTTCTGACTGAATTTACTGGGCCCTTCCTTATTTCATTATTAAAAAATAATAATAACAATTACTTTCACAGATGCTCCTCTTATACTTCTTTTCTTTCATTGAACTCGCCCTTGAGTTTGCTGTCCCTCCTGAGTTTCCTTGGATGAGGGTCCTTGCTTTATCAGATTTCACTGTTTGGGGCCTGTAAATTAAACTGAAAAAGATTATCAAGAGAAAAGATAAGACTTGTATTCACACAGGACCAAGGAGTTCACAGAAAAAAATGTGACTCAACAAGGCAGTTAGAATCTGGGACTTCTATGGCATCTTAACAGCAGTGGGAGAAGGCAGAGAGACATTATGGAAGAGTAAATGACTTTTAAGAAAAATAAATAGACCTTTTGGAGAATAGAAGGGGGTATGATAGTTTTATGATAATATCTGTTAGGGTAATTTCTTATGCAGGTGCTGACTTTGTGCTGACTTGTCTTTGGTGCTAAGAATCAAACTCCCCTGGTTGTGAAACTCCCGGGGATGGGATTCATGAGAGCCAGATTATTTGGAAGGCTTTGCTTTTAGGAAGATAATAGTACAGAAAAATCTTCCTCCCATAGTTGTTGATGTTCAAGTGTCTTCGGTTTTCAGTAACCCTTATGCTACGTGGCATATTCCCCTGCCATCACGGGGTCCCTGTCTGCCTTTTCCAAACATCCCATTGTCACTTTCTTGCCCCCTCTGAATGCTCAGCCTGTAGCTGGCCAATGTGAGGCCTTCTGTCTGCTGGGTACTCATGGCCTCCTTGTTTCTCAATGACCCTGATGATCTATGTCTAGCCTGTGGTTCCCAAGTCCTGCTTTCATCTATCCCAAGCAGCTTCCAGAATGCTGGTCTCCAGACATTGTGCTTTCCTGGACCTCGGTGACTCTTGATCTTGTTCTCACTTTAGCCATCGGCCACCATGATCCGTTTCTGACTGCATCCTCGCTTCCTCCCACTCTCAGAACATTCCCCCTTCATCTCCTGGAGTCTGCTAAAGACCACATACATCTTCCTCATCTCGCCAGGCTCCTGCAGTATCTCCCTCTGCCAGCTGCACCATGCCCATCGGCCCTTATCCACTGTTCCCCCTGCTTCTCTCTGGACTTCCTGCTCTCCCAGGAACTTGGTCCCATGATCCCGAAAGGTTGGTGTTCTGAGATGTTGTTCTTGGTCCTCGTCTCACGCTATCCCAGGTACTCCTTTCATCACTAAGCTCTGACTCAAATCTTGGGTTCTGGAGGCCTGTATAGGGTCCTGCGACCTGGTAGTCTGGAAAGGGGTCTCAGGAAAGTCTCGCATGAAGAAGTTCAGCCAGACCACACTTTCTAGGGCCCATAACAGATGTTTTTCCAGCTTGAATCTACTCTCTTAGGCCCTGCTGCTTGACTGGGCCCCAGGCTCATAGGTCCTCGCTACCTGGAAGTCACCTCAGACTCAACTTAGCAATCAAAGCCATTTTCCCTGCTCCCTCCGTCAGTCTGCTCCTTCAGCCTTTAGACACCCTGGATTCCCTCAGTCAAACTAGACCTTTCTGATTACACCAGTTTTCTTTCTTCTCAGACCACATTTGCTATCAGCAATCTCCTTTGATCACTTCTTAGGACTTCTCATCTGAAAACTTCACTGTCCTAAATGTTTTCATGCCTTTCTTCCCTTCACAAGAGGAGGCTCTAGATAGCAACTTTGTGTTTAGTGCAAGCTTACATTCCCAGCCTGAGAATGCAGACCCCCCCCAGCCTCCATACCCAAATCGATGATTATTAATGCATGGATATTTAGAAGCAGAAGTCACTAGAAACAGGATCCAGCCCACTGGTTTTATAGGTAAAGAAACAGATTCACATTTAGGGACTTGCTCCCCCTCCGTAAACTTTTACTGAACTTTTACTGTACATGCCATTTTATCACATTGCAAGACACCAGAAGTGTACTGAGTTATGTAGGAGCACATGCTGTCATTTAGTTTTACTAATAACCCATGTAGTTTCTCATTTTGTGTTTCAGTAGTTGTATCTTGCTCTTTCTTTTTCAGTTCTCATGATATCTTGACAAACAGTCCCTACATTCCCAGCTATAATGTGCCTTCTTTTTCTTATAGCTTTCTCCTCAAATGCAGAAAGCACATCTCTTCTGTGCTGTTATTTAACAAACCCAAAGTTGATTAATTTTCTCAACATCCCCTGCCACTACAACTGCAGAGATATGTATGGGGATACTGTCTTTTTCACCTCCAGGCTGTCCCTTCCCATTTAGGTGAATAGTCTGCTTTGTTAGGACCTGGAATGCACTTTGACCAAGTCACAGAGTGATGATTTTTCTGGCTTCTTGGCAAACCCATAGCTGTCTGGATTCCTTTAGACTGACTTCTGGATCTTCCAGTTGGTGGTACAATACATTCTCTGATAGAGAACTGCTTGCCAGTCTTGGGGCACATGGGGCATTGCAGTGTTGATTTCAAGTTTATGGTGCTGCAGACAACTCAGTGCTGGTTGCATGCACATGGATCCATGTCACATTCTGCAGAATGACACTGGAACTGGGCTGGTCTTGGGGCACCAGGGTCTCAGGGAAGACAAATTAGGAAGTGGCACACAGCCCTTTTGTACTTTCTTGAATTAAGAAAAGTAAAGAAATAATTTCACTAAATGCCAGAGAAAAACAGCTAATCTCAGAACAGAATGGACTTCTATCCTGTTGTAATTACTCTTCATGTGTCTTGCTTTCAAATGCCTTCTTCATACTTTACCAAAGAAATTCCAGGGTGAATATGCTGTGCTCTCTGCTGTGCTTCAACTGCAGAAAATACTAATGGGCAAATCCCTGATCCAGTATTTTGCTTAAAGGCAATATAATTGTGTAACAATAGAAAAGGCCAGCAAGGCCTCATTTGATCAGCACTCTGCGTGTGTGTGTTGGGGGGTGGTGAGAGAGAGAGAAAAAGAGATTGATATTTGCTATGGAACAAGCTTATGTCTCTGGAAATGCTTTCTATCAAAAATAATCTGATGGCTGAATCTCTACATTGATGCTGTTTTTTACACTTTAACTGCCTAGATATTGTGAACTAAAAAAATTACAGAGTCCATATATGTCTTATTGCATCCTCTAAAACATATATATACACATATATATTTTATTCTTTATCACTCAGATGCCTTAAAAAATTCATGCTCCATGCTTTCTTAAAACACTTTTTTTAAAAAGTTAGTAACCACCGTCAATAAAAGTGCCTCTACTCTACAAGTGGCATTTTATTAGGTTGGTTGGTGACCAGGTGCGTGTTTTGATAATGATTTTGATTACCGAGTCTTTTTGATAAATTGAGGTTTCAAAGAACCAGCCAGTAAAAATATAATCCAGTCTATCCACTCATACACAACTGCATCTAGTTAGTTGATCCTATGTTAACAATTCTCTGTTATGAGTTGTATGAATTTGCAAAGCTTTTTTAAGCAATAATTTTAGGGTGCTTTGTACTAAAACCATGCTAAGCACTTAATATCTCATTAATGTAGTACCACAGATTATTGGCAAATTTGGGAAACCTTTGTCATCACTGATTAGAGGAGAATGGTGTATAATTCAGAGACTACTTGGCCCATAAATATTACTAGTGTTTTTTGTATATGTACTATTCCCCACCTTGCATTTCATAACATTGCTTTAGTTAATAATACTGTTTTTAAAAAGTGTTTGGTTGGGCCTAGTTAGCAATGAAGCCCATAGAGTCTCCCACTGCTGGACACTGTGTACCTTCCTTGTGTTGCTCACCCGATCAGGCTTCCACAACACTGTACATGTTGTTAGAATTGCCCTCAGCTGAACTAGAATAGTGAAAATAAACATAGAATTCAGCCCAGTTATGCTTGGGGATTTATGGGAGGATCAAGGTGGCATTTCAGATTGTTGTGAAACAGATGGATGGTTCTGTAAATAACACCAGGATAGATGTCTTGCCAGTAGAGAGAGGGAGATAAACCCCAGGGCTCTGACTGACTTCTAACACTAAGACAAATCCTATGCAGATTAAATATTAACATGTAAAACCCGAATCAAGGAGTTCTGCTTCTGATAGTATGAGCTAGGTGAGCTGCACTAACTCTCCCTTGTAAGAACAATGGGAAAACTGGACAAGATTGGAAGCATCTCTTAGAAGGGATCTGATTACCCGCAGGTAGGGAACAGGTATGGGGCTAGGACCCCACACAAGGAACACCAAACAAGCAAAGGCCAGCATCTGAGGCCTTTTTCTACTAGGGGTGTCTTCAGAAGAAGTGCTAACAAGAGTGAGATGCCTAACTGAGCTTTTAAGAGCATGGGGATCGGAGAATAAAAATGGGTGTCCAACTCCTCCCAAAGGGGGAGGATGGCCCTGCTGAGCCCTACGCCTGGGGCTGTGAACTCAAACCATAGACAGTGGTGAGGACAGCCAGAAATAGAATGGTCCTCAGGAAATAATGACCCAGCATTAGAGGAGAGGAGGCCACATTATTACCCAAAAAAAAGAAGGGGGACTGGACAGACAGCTGATTCTAGATAAAGCTTGAGTTATCAGGTTCAGACTTTAAAATAATTATGTTTAATATTACCAAGAGAATGACACACAGATGGGGGGACTTCAACAAAGTATACTATGTAGCAGTGAAAATGAACAAGCTGTGAAAACCATGTACAACAACACGGGTAACTTTATCAATTGAGTAAAAAAGCCAGACACAAAAGAATACCTAAGAAGTGAGTTCAGCAAGATTGGGAGTACAAACGGGAGGATGGTTAGCAGTCCCCACAGCATCGGGAAATGTACTTCTTGATTGTCCATCCATTTTCACTTCCAGGCAGTTGAAAGAAATAATCTAAAGCTCTATCAGGAATAAATTGACTTAATGACTGCTGCATTTGCAAATAGAATGAATGGGTCAGATCTCTAAGTACTGACATAAGCTGCCCTCAACTTGTCTTCAAATGAGAAAACAAATCCTAGGGTGATGTGTACCAAATAGTTTCATTTTTGTAGAAACAAAAAGTAGATATTATATAAAAATATATTTTAAAAATCACCAAATTGTCATCAGTGATTATCTCTGAGGGGTGGGATTCTAGAGCATGTTCACTCTCTGAATCACACTTTTCTATATGTGCCTGCACACACCTGGGTGTGTATATGCTTATATGTCTACAGTATGTAGGTGTGGGTATCATCCTTTATAAACAGTGAATTTTTTGTAATAGAAACAGAACAGTACACTTTTTAAGTAAAGGTGCTATATCATAATTCTCATTAAAAGGGACCAGGGCACCTCATGTTTACCCAGCTTAAAGGAAGAGCAGTTCTCAAACATTTTGGGGTCTCAGGATTCCTTTACACTATAAAAATTATTTAGGATCCATAAGAGCTTTTGTTTATATGGCTTATATCTGGATATTTAGTGTGTTAAAAATTAATACTGACATATAGTTAATGCTGACATATATTATTAGGGGAATGACATACAGAGGGAATATTTTTAAATATTCATTTTAAAAGAATGATGGCCCTTGTTTTGTTAAACTCTGGTGTGACCATGTGTTCTTTGAGCTATGGCCACCATGTTTCCTAAACTTTGGGCCCCTATGCTACCTTGGAGAGGTGAATCTTCTCTCTCTCTCTCTCTCTCTCTCTCTCTCTCTCTCTCTCTCTCTCTCTCTCTCTTTCTCTCTCTCTCTCTCTCTCTCTCTCTTTCTCTCTCTCTCTCTCTCTCTCTCTCCACCACTTCTCTAATTTGCTTTCTAAATAAACTACATTTTCCAACCTTAAAAAAAAGAATGATAATAAGCTCATTACATGGTAGCATAAGTAACATATTTTTAACATTAGTTATATTTCCAAAAACAAATGCCAGAGTAATATTTTAAAACTTTTTACATATTTGCAAATATCTTGAGTAACTATCTTATTATAAGACAGCTATATTGTCATCTCTGACTCTATATTTAATCTATTGGGATATCTTGTTTTATTTAAAGTATTTGCTGGAAATCTGGCCTCATTCAGATGCCTAATTCAAAAAGGAAGCGATATTTTAAGTCTTTTTAGATGATTATAGCTCTTTTTCTTTGATACTACATCAAAACTACAAGTGATAGTTTCTTAAGTGGTACTTGTAATATGGAAATTAAAGCCCTAGCAGTGACCTTCTTAGCCTCTTATATGTTAAAATATATTCCCCTATCTTAAACTTTGAATGGATCTATTATCCATACATGACTTTGTTATATTATGCATTTGTTCATTTAGAAAATACTAGTTAACTAAAAAATTAGATCTCCAAAATGTTGGCACATTTCATTATAACAGTATCAAAAACCTGCATTGTTCATGTCACCATCAATCTTGTCAGAAAAATCTAAATTCTGGAAAGTTGTCAGGCTCACTGGTAGATACACGTTTTCCAAAATTCTAATTTTCTCTACCAAACTTGGACTTTATTTTTGTCAACAAATACACTCATTGTTTTCCTTGAAATGACTGGCTTGCTCAGAAAATTTTGAAGAAAAGTTCTGCCAAATCTTAGTAATCATCACTATAAATTATTCTTTCAAATAAAAATGATGCTCCACAAAAGGAAAACCATAATAAAGTGTTATCTTGCTTCCCCATGCTGCACATACGTGTCATGTGCCATTTTCGTTTTGTCTCACCATGTCTTCCTAAGCAGTCAACTCAAGGGTTTAGATTCCTTAGAACTGTAGTGTGTACTGCCTCACATGGTTATTCTTTGGTGGAGCTGACACTTGATCTTCCTGCCAGGGTGTGGGGGAGGGGGGCAGAGTACAGCACCCTGTACCCTCTCAAGAGCTTGGCCTTTGGCCCTGTTGCAGGCCCAGGCCCCTGCTGCTTTACCTGATAACAGCAATGGAAACATCACACGTTGTAAGAGGCAAGAACTGCTTCAGTGTTACTGTGGGTATGGATTTGAGGATCCCCCACTGAAAACAACTGGCCTAGAGAATGGAATAACCATGAGAATGGCAAAGGAGTGCATTTGGGGAGCAGAATTTTCTAGGCAGTCCTTGGGATGGTGTTTGCATAAATGCCTGTGAATGATATGCTAGGGCCTTAGAAAGTTGCCCATCAGAGCTGGAAGCCATATGTGAATTGGACGATTACTAACCTAGCAGCAGTAGCATGGCTGTGTGCCCATTCTCAAAGATCTGTAGATTCAGCCTGGGAACAGAATAGTGCTACTTACTTCCCTCTGGCCTCCTATAAGTGTATTCCTTTACCGAAAGCAAATCCACAGTTTGTTTAGCAAGGTCATAGGAAAATGGCCTTCATCCTCCTCGACCAGGCCCAGATCAGCAATTTAGGAGCTGACGTAGTTACCCAAAAGCAGGTAGGCCCCCATGGGTCCAGCAGGATGTGTGTGCCTTGATCAGAGGAGAACTAGACAGTGAGGAGGGAGTGGGGCAGGCAATTCTGTGAGATGAACACATAGTGGAAGGGTCCCTTGTTGAACCATAAGCCCCTTAAATGATTCTATAGAATGCCAGCCACCAGGGACTGACATGTGTATTGTGAGTGGTGCGTTACTATTCCCACATTTGTCATTTCCTAAGAAATTTGAACTAGCAGAACAACCTCTGATGCTATTCAAAAGGGAACATAAAAATTAAAAAAAAAATTGGAGGAGGGACTGGCTTTCTTAAGAAACATCCAAGCATTAGCTTGCTCACTGAGTAAGTAATTTTTCGTCTAATACACTTAAAATTCTCCTCACTCTTTTGTCTGGTTATCCTCACTAGGGATAAAGAAAATATGTCTTCTGTAGAAAAGAAGATATTTTCTTTGGTTCATCCAGAGTATTGTTTGAGCTAAATTTCTACAGTTTAATCAAATATTGTTTAGGGTCAGCCTGGGAGATCCTGGAAGTCCGGGAGCCTCACTGAGTTCTCTGTGTGCTGTCCTCTAAACATAACTGTCTGGAAAGGATGTTCCAGCATCACTCAAGGGAGGTCCAGTGCAAACTGGGGCCCTCTCGGCATCTCTCTGGGTCATGGCCCTGTGTCCAGCAAGTCACAGAAGTACATGTCCCACCTGATTCACCCCTGAATAGGAGCGAGGAGTGGGACAATCTCTTCTACCCGACCTCCTTTACTCCCAACTCTGTGCATTAATTGTGAGTGACCGTATTTGAAAAGTAAGACTACTAGTAACTCCTGTTTCTGGTTGTATTCCCCAGTAAAGATATGGGCTACTTACCATCTTGGAATGTAGAATGCCCTTATCATTTATTCATTCCTAGACATCCAATAAATGAACGCCAACAACTTGCCTGTCTTTAACTGATACTTTTTGGTGGTGACTGATATCAGTCTTTGTACCAGTTCCATAAGTGACCTCACAACCATATGCTGAACTCTTCCATCTTGTAAAAACCTTCTATTCACCTTCTGTTCCTTCCATGAGAAGGAAGTGCCAATGTGTATCCCAACGTAGAAATAAATGTTGGATGCATAATCTGTTTTTTCTCTCATATAAATGCTCAAAATAAAGACCATGGTAAATGATCGTCATGATTAAGGGATGAGTTATACAGCCATTCATAGATTTTTGCAGTTGTCATTAAGAAGCAACAGTTCATAGACTCAGAAATACATAACTAACAATATTGTACTTACTTAAAAACACAATTATCTGGTATTCCCTGTAGCTAATGGAATGATGGGGAGAGTTCATCTCCCTAGACAGCAAGCACGATGCCTCCTACACACTCTTCTTCCCACATTAACTGGATGGGTGCATGTCTTCACTTCAAAAATCAAGTATGGTTAGTAATTGCTCTTGATATTTTTCCAGCCCCTCAGATAAACTGAATTGAAAACCCAAAAATGTTGATAACGGCATTTTTTCTTTGCAATTACAAGAACCAATAGCCCAACTGAAGCTCCATGCTGTACCTGTTTGTGATGTTTTGTTCCATTTTATTCAGTGTGACTCCTGATGAATAGATCACAAAGCAATTAATTGTTTTCCCATTCTTTAGATTCATATGCACAGGCACATATATCGAAGAAACTATAAATTGCTATAATGATATATGTTACCATATTTGTCACATTTCTTGAGTGGCTCCTTTATTATTCATTGGTACAATATAGTTGTAGCAGTATCACCACTAAGTGATTTTCTCAGTTATTTGTATTTGTACATGAGGTTGTGAAATCTGCTTGTATCAGCAGTTTCCAAGAATGACAGTTCTCATTAGGCCATCATAGTAGCATGCAGCATATAATCTGTCTGTATTAAGCCAACATCACAGCATGGAGCATTGGGCACTAAACCAAATATTTAAAAGGGAGAGTTGTATCTTGGATTTCTAAAAAATTAACTAAGCAATCATGCCCTCAAATAATTTTATTAGACATAAAAAACACCGTAATAGAAGGGGGCACTGACCTTAAACAATGGTAAAAGTTTCTTGGTAACTCAGTGGTTTTGCCTTTCTAATGTTTCTAAAACACTTCGGAGATTAAATCGTTACACTCTGATCCCTTCTCAAACATCCCACCTCCCCTCACCACCACCTAAACCGCAAACTTCTGAGCCTTCTCTCTACCCCCCCACCCCCAGTACACCCAGAATGTTTATTTGTCTATGTGTCTGTCACATCCGTATGAGCTTTTGCACAACAGGGTGCAGCCGTAACTGGCTCTGCCACTTTCTTGCCTCTTCCTGGAATTCTCACCCACACCTCCCTTTGCCCAGTGCTACATCCATCTAGTGAGATTGTTCGTCTTTCATAACCTGACTGTAATCAAATACCCTTGAATCGTCTTCCCTAAACCCACTTCTCCAAATCCACCTCCCCAGTCCTGGTGAATGGACTTGGTGTTCCACCTTCATACTCCAGAGTATTCTTCCCCACAGGAGGCTCAGATTAGCAGTGATTCCCATGTGCATCTCTCCCACTTCAGAGACCTTGAGCTCCAGGAGGCAAGAAAGCTATCTGCTCTGTTCTCTGTCTTCCACCTGCCCAAGATAATGCTTTATGTAAGCGTTAATTTCCTAACAATATGTCTAGCATGCTGGAATTGCTAATAGCTATTGAATAAAGCCCAGCTTTTAATATAAACATGCATTTTTGATGAATCTCACGAAAACAGAAGCCAGAAGAGACAGATGCAATTAATTTGCCATGTATT
Organism: Cephalopachus bancanus; assembly: GCA_027257055.1. Lineage (NCBI taxonomy): Eukaryota > Metazoa > Chordata > Mammalia > Primates > Tarsiidae > Cephalopachus > Cephalopachus bancanus. Next base: position 127,971 of record JAPVLO010000832.1, read on the forward strand.
AATATCCTGGCTATCGATTGAGATATTTAGTGGTATACTCATTGGAATATAAGGTGCTAGTCCTAATACCCTCATGAACTTGAATAATTTTAAACTTCATAATGAATTTTTTATAACATCTACAGAATGGATCACCATTATCATAATAATAGCCGATATTGATGGAGTACATCCCAGCTGCCAAGCACTAGAATCATTTATTCATTCATTTATAAAATGTGAAGTTGGTGGGAAGGTATATTTAAACAATGCTATGGTCTGGAATTGTGTTGTGGATTCATTTATTCTCAGTACTCTTAAATACATGAATTATTTCATGCAATTGAAGATCTCCCCAAGCAAATCATAATTCTGAAATTTTGTGCATTGACTTCAGAAGGTTGCAGTTCATTTGTGATCTTCCAGGTAACTGGGGTGGGGTGGGATAGGAGGATATTCTTCTCTGTAGTCAAAGTATTTCTCTTTAAAACCATCAGCTACTTGCTTCTACAAAAACTGTTAAACTGGATGAAGATGAATAGAATAGTCCATGGATTTTGTCTCAAGATACGAAAGTTGGCTCTTGGAAGGTGAAAAAGCATTTACTTTTTTAAATGTACAAGTATAAGTAATGGATATATATACAGTAGAAAAATATATGTATATATATAGATAGAGAAAGAACATAACATTTCATGAGGAGACGTATTGGGGGAAATGTCTGCAAGAGCTTTTTGAGGGGTGATAATGAATAATAAAATGGTTGAGAAACACTGGATTAGCTATATACTGATCAAACAAATACTATCTTAATAGTCCCAAATTGTTTCCAAGGATAATGGTTAACAGATTCACGAGTGATTTTCTCTTTTTTTAAAACTTGTCCAAAATAGAATGTGTCCCCATTGCTTTGTCTGTTTAAACTGGGGTGACCAAGTTGTCTAGATTTGCCCTGGCTATCACAATTTAGCTCTGAAACCCCAAGTACCAGGAACCAACCCAGACATCTGGTATTCCAGTTATGCTAGACTTGATAACAGCTTGCCTGAACTGCTTCTAAGAGGATCAAATATTTGAGGGATTCTGGGGGCCTTGACCAGTTTTTCTTTGATGTTTTTCTAATCCATTCTGAGAATATATAACCAACCCCTCACATATCTTGGTCATAAAGTGAATTAAAATGGAATTTCCCATTATTTTATAAAGCAAAACATTGCTTTCACAAATGAATGCACAAGAAAGTTGGACCTGAACTCTGTACAAATAAAGCAGATTTACCATTGGATTTAGAATTCCTTGCTGCTTTCTGTCTCTCAGCCATCAGCAAATGAGTACATGTTATTTGCTGACATTTTAGCAGGGAAATATGTGGTTTGTTTTATTAGCTGAAGGCCCCTTAGCACACCCAGAGGATGTATTGATTGTTTTGATTTTTTTTTACAATTATTTATAATATCTATACTAGGTATATTTAGAAAACCTTAAAGATGAATTCTGATGCTTAACCTTGGACTACTTTCTGGATTCACTGATGATCACAGCCATAATAAATTGCCACAAACACAGAATCTTAAAACAGCACAGATTTCCATCTCATGCTTCTGTAGGTCAGAATTTTGGGTGCAGCGTGGCTAGTTTCTCTATACTAGAGTCTCACAAGGCTGAAATCGGTGTCGGTGGGGCTGGGCTTTTGCCTGGAGACTATGGGAAGAACCCGTTTTCAGGCTCATTCAGATGATTGACATCCCATATTCCTTGCAGTGAGGACTGAGGCCCCATCTCCTTGCTGGCTGTCAGTGGGGCTCCACTTCATCTCCCACAGGCCTCCATCTGACCTTTGTAGGTGGATGCAACTGTGGCAGTGGAGCCCTACCTACACTTGGACTCTCCCTTCAGCAGCATCTCTTCTACTCCAGCCAGGGAAAGTGCTCTGCTTCTAAGGGTACATCTGATTACATTAGGCCTACCCAGATAAGGGTACTTTCCTTACCCTAAAGTTCATGACCTTGATTGCATCTGCAAAGCCCCCTTCACCCTAAGGGGCCATCTTTGGGGGCTTGTGGCTTCCGAAAGAGCCTTGTCCTGGCTCCAGTTTCCTCATTGATGAAATGGGGATAAGAATATTAGGTTCATTAAAATTATATATGCTGCAGGAGCAAAGCTTATCCCAGGCACTCTCCTTTGGCTTCCTTCCCTTCACACCCTTCTTTGCTTCTTCTAGAATGTTTTCTAGGAGTTTATAGTTCTGATTCTTCCAGGGACTGGCTGCAGGCTACCCTTTTCCTTTTCCGCAGCTGCTTGCCACAGTTGCTGAGGTCTTTTGGACAGGAGAAGGCAGGAGCACTTTGGATGATGAGGAGGCTCTCTTCATGAACATGAATCAGGGCTCACTTAGTGCCCCTCTTTTACAAAAAGGAGAAGCTGACTTAGAGGCTAATGTAATTTAAATCTATAAGAAGAAGCAGTTGAAGCATTCTTACTGCACCTATTGTCAGGTTAGAGGAAAGAAGTCGTTGTCAAACAATATTTATTCTTTGACTTTGATCTTTTAAAAAAGATATACTGTATTATTTTTGCTGCCATCTGTTTGAGGGTAAATCATATTTCTCTAGTTTGTTTTCCAGTATCAGGAACCGTGGTGTGCAATGAATCAGGTACATGGTGCAGGAACTGGAGGGTGACAGAGTACCAACAGTACTGGGGTGCTTTGTGATCCTCACTTCAGCTTGGTAAGCACCTACTCACCAGGCTCTAAGCAGCAGAAAATCCCAAGTTTGTTACTTTGATCATACAGGAACCATATTGACAGGAAGGTTTGGGATCAACCTGGAACCTTAGTTAACCGATAACCCTACAATCCTTTTGCAAACCCCATGAAGAGCCATGAATACTCAGGATTTGTGGCTTATACTCCCTGAGAGCTTTCTTGACCTCAGTGGAACCAGGATCCTGTCCCAACTGTGCCACACCTGACTGTGAGGAACTGGTATCTTCCCTATAGTATCTTCCCCAAAATGCCCATGCTTCCCACCACCCTCGGGCCAGGCCCTGACATCCAGCACATTCTTGCTCCTCTCTAACACTCCTGTCCTGGTCAGTCTTCAACCGAGGCTTTGTTGGAATCTTGTGTAATGAAAGGGGAAGGAGAGATGCTGCCTCTGTCTTCCAAGATTGAGAAGATGCTCATGCTGTTCTCTATCTAAAAGAAAAGGGCAATGGGAGGGCCCTTTACATATCCCCTCAGGTGCCGTTTTGTTCCTAGCACTCAGCAGAGTTCATTCCTGAGGGATCACAGATCTCAATCCTTTTAGTTCCTAATTAAAGAGTACCCTCAATGTCATGACCAGCCATTCCTGGAAGTGGATAGGCATTTAAGGTGAAGATCTGCCTCATCTGTTTTATTTATTATAAGAGCTTTAAAGTTATTCTGTATAGGTAAAATTCAGAACACTTCAAAAAAACAAGGCAAATGTATTTGATTTGCATTTAGGTGAATCATGCCACCTTCAGATAGATCTCATGAAAAATTTCCCAGAATAGATTCCTCAGAGCACTGGTGTGTGATAAATGTGTTGGTTTCCTCTGAAAACAGGCTTCCATGTTTGAGAAACTTCTTCAACAATGCTTAAGCAACAGATTTGTCCACAGCAGTACTTCTGGAGATATTTTTGTGCTAATTGTACATGGCATGTTTCCAGTCCCTCATCTAATGTTAGGAGTATCCTTTTTATAGAGGATTTCTCTGGGCTCGTATGTGATAGAACATTCTGGAAACTCCATAAGTCATGACATCATACTACTAGGTTTAGAGTGGTGCATGGAGAGACCAGTGCAAAGAATATAAACCTCACCTGGGGTTCCAACACATCTTAATCTCTGGAAATGCTGACTCTGCGATGATGGGTATAGATAGCAGCTTTTATTTCATGAGTCAGCAGTTAATACATTTGCAGAAAGGAGAATTGATGGCATCCTTGTGAAAAGGAAAAATAAATCCCCTAGTGCTGGCTTCACAAGCCTCTCATTCCCCATTAAATGGGTTGCTGGACCATGCATAGAGGCCTAGGGAGAGGCCTCTGCATTGCTGGCTGCCATGTGGTCATCACAGAGACAGTTCATCAGCCTGCTCTTTGATCATTACAGTTTTAATCCCTTCCAGGTCCAACGGATTTCCTAAGCTTTTTTTGTTTCTGTGTGTATCATTTCCCAGACTATTGGCAGCTTCTACATGATACATTCAGAGAAAACATGGAAAAATCACTCACATGGGTCGGCAAAGGCACTCTCTTTTTGTGCCATAATAATTCTGTTTGGTGGAGCCTCCTCTGTAGCTGCTCTCAAAGGCAGGCAAAACATCACTGGGCTTTTGCTGTCCTCAGAATGTGTGGAATTACATCCTACAGCAAACATTGATTTCCTTTCCCTAAACCACAAGCAGTCCTGATTTAAGTACCTAAATGTGTTTTTTCCACAGGGAAAGTGCTAAATGAAAATTAAACATATTGTATTGTTAGACATATTTGAGCATTTTATTCATGTGTGTGGCTAATTTTCCCAAGTCTAGCTGATGTCAGAGTATTCCTCTAAACACATGAAACTAATAGGGAGCCTCCTGGCTCACCTGCAGATTGAGAGTCTCAGACGAAAGTCTTCAGAAAACTGATGTAATTTCACATATTTTACCCAAAGGAAACAGAAAAAGAAAATGATCCTGTTGATCATGTGGATACTCTTAAGACTTGTTTTGTGACTCTAAAATGGTCATCACCTATGAGAACCTTGCTGGGTTTTTCATTGGTTTCTGACAGACCAATGAACATGACGTCTATGTTATTAAAAGAGAGAATTAGGGAAGGTTTTTTGAGCTGTCTTAAAGTCTTTTGCTCAGCACTTAATTTACATACATACACTTTAATATAGATACTAAGAGTGTCTTGTCATGTACTTTTCAAGAATAACATGTCACAGAAAGAATTCTTTAGGAAGCTTCCCACCCTCTTCCCAATTTTCAAAGGTTTTTCTTTAAAGGAAAAGGAGTCAATTTAGGCATGCAGTTTGTTCATTTGCCTAGCTTGTAACTCTAGAGGATTTGGTTACAAATATGTTTATGTCAGTGCTCCGTTCATAGTTTGATTTTCAGACCAATATTAATACAGTAAGATAGTGGTAGCTCTGTAACATACAAGGGATACTGAACTCCACATCAGATACTCTTACTTAGGGAACTGCAGCATAACATCTAGCTTACCAGGTAGCTAGGTAGGTAGCTAGGTAGATATGGATGGATGAATAGATGGATAGATGAATGGATGGTTGGTTGGATGAAGAGAGGGATAAACAAATAAATGACAGGTGATGACAAGTTGATAGGGATGGATGGACAGATGGATAGATGAATAATATAAACACAAGTACTAATTAATAACAGAAAATGCATGTACATATTTAAATAAACATCTAATGAAGTATATACGTGTTCAATCTTACAATAGTGTCGTAATTATTTACCAATAATTATGTGTCAGAACATGGAGACAAATAAAACTTAAGCCTTAGATATAAGCACTACTGATCAAAAATCAATCAGAAATAAAGATTAAGGCCCCCTTGAGGTTTTGATGCCTTACAATGTAAAAACTGAACTGGATAGTACAAAATTAACACATAGGAAAAAACCAGCTAGGAGAAGGTATTATTTTCATAGTTGGATTCAGATCATACATGCTTTATATTTGATGAGTAGCCACAGGCAACTGCTATAGGATGTATTTTAAATGTGCATACGTATAATTCCAGGTCTTCTGAGAGCCCTGAAAGTGAACCTTCAGTGACTTTCTATAAAATGTTTTATTTTGCTAACCAAAAGAAAAAGCTTTATTCCCTAGAGATGGCATAGTCACATTTGAAAAGCTCACTAGTTCCATTAAAGCGTATAATTTAAAATAGACACATAACTGCTTACAATGTAATATCAGTTACCAAATGTAATTCCAAGCAGGTGTGGACAATGCCATCCTAGGGACCTGAAGTGACACAAATGGGCAGGATCAGAAAGGGACTCACTCCTTGGTAGGTCTCTTCCCTGCTGTGGCCATTCTATCAGCTTTCCCTAAACCTGTTGATATAAGCTTATGAGAAGAAATGATGTGAGAACACTGTGGGGACGGTGATTTGGGAACACCTGATGAGCTATCTGTTAAAGCATCACTTGGGAGTAAGAACCAGGAGAAGTCCTCAGCTGTGAGATAAACACATCGAAGCTGTGGGCAACCCTCCCACCCTTTTGAAAACCCTAAACTTGGCTCTGGTGCTACCCTCTCCTGGGCCACCCTCTTGCACCAACTGTTTTGGGAGCTTTGTCCATGGTTCTTGTCTGCCCGTGGCACAGAAATGCCAGGGCTGCCGAGGTCCGTTCTTAGCTCACCTCCTCTCTAACTGGTTCTGGCTTCAGCTGCTTCTGCAGGCACTGATCCCTCTGCTTGAGGTTCCACTATGGCCTCAAACCCAGCCTTGTCACAAAGGCTGCCTTTTCTTCCCTCCAACAAAACAGTGGCCCTAACTCCCACCACATGAGAAACTTTGGAATCAGCTTCTCCATCAGCCTTAATGTATCATCCAGCCCTCACCCCCAAGTGATGGCATTAGGGTGTGAGGTCTTTGGAGATAATTATGCCTTGGGGGAGGGCCCTATAAATGGGATTAGTGCCCTCATAAAGGGACCCTAGACAACTGGCTTCTTCTCTCTCTCCCCACCACATGAGGGAACACTTAGAAGGTGGTCATCTGCAAACCAGAAAGAGGGCCCTTGCCAGAACCCAACCATGTTGACACTCTGATCTCAGACTTCCAACTTAAAGAACTGTGGGAAATCACTGTTGTTCAAGCCACCCAGTCAATGGTATTTTGTTACAGCAGCCTGAAGGGACTAAGACATTCCTCAAATGTCTAGGTTTTTAGGTACTGTCAGACAAAGATATTGTTATGTGCAACTTCCTAGTTATAAGATGGAACTTTAAGTTATATGACATTTATCTTTAAGAAATTAAAGTGTACGAACCTTTTAAGTCCTCCGGTGGTTCCAACTAGCAGCCCTGGATAAAGGGCGTCTCAGCAGCGTCAGAGAAGTAAGTTCATTACCTCCAGGTGATAAGCTGCCAAAATAAATGCTTCACCTCCCTTATAGTTGGAAATGTCATTCTCTCTAAATTAAGTCCCTCAAGCTACAGTTTAATTAAGCTCATCTCCTTACCTAGACATGAAAATCAGATATATTCTAGCCTTCAGCTTAGTAGAATGAAAAGAACATTGAATTCTGCAGAACCAAATTCTATTCCAGGGTTTTGTCATCCGTGTGACTGTGTGACCTCCAGCTTACCTCCACACTTCCTCACCCTAAGGAGAGGAGAGGCTGCATTTGCTATGACATTCTGCAGTCCCTTTGTGGCTCTAGGTCCTGTACCGGGACGCCTCCACTATTTAGTACATGTTCATAGGATGCTCTTGATTTGCCATGGAGCCATGGGAAGGTGCAGTTAAAACCAGGTCCTGCCCAGTTACAGCTGATATGTCAGTGTTGGCACAAGCTGCAAGAAGAATATTCTTTACTAGATGCTTCCTTGAAGTCATGGAAGTATGTTTTAGAATCTCTGTTAAATGCACTATACTACAAAAGAATCACTAAATTAATTAAAATCATATGAAACGTGTACACACACATATCCACATGCATATCCTGGCAGAGAGATGAAATGTGGTGTAGAGGAGGAATATTATGGGAGCAGGAGGCCTCCTGGGAGCATGTGGAGGTCCCAGCATCATCCCCTAGACCAAGCCTCAGTTTTCTCCTTCACTGACTTGCCCTGATGAGATGGAGCCACGGGCCCTCCTGCTTCCCCTGTGCTGGCCACTCTCGAAGGAGTAGCCCACCAAGTCCATGCAGAGAAAAATCCACCTGTCCCCCTACCCCCTTGCAGAGACTTTTTCTTAGCAGGAAAGGGTTTTTGTCACAGATACCAAAGAGCAAATGCATGATTCACTGTATGCATGTTGGTAAGAAGGAATTTAAGGTCAATTGTAATCAGTCAATCATGGTGGGGCAGGATGGGCTAGTTCCTAAGGGGGAAAAATGAGGTGCTTAAAAGGAATTGTGAAGGCCAAGTTCACCCAGAGTGAGACTTCCTTCACCATAGCTGGCTGTGGCTAATGGAAAGGACTCGAAGGTATTTTGGTCTTTGAACAGAAAAAACATATTTCCTCCTTACTTTTTGTTTGTGCAAGATAAAAGCTATGTTACTTTATCTTATATCTTTCAGTGTCTTTTTTTGACACTGAAGTCCTATGATTAGCAGCAGAGTTTTTCCAGGTAACATTTCAATGTTTATTCCTGGGTCTCAGTAGACAGACAAGCTGTGCTGTGAAAATTCCTCAAATGTCTAGGTTTTTAGGTACTGGGTACTTTTCTTGCAGGAGTGTTCCTATTTGGACTGTATTTAATCTTTTGAATCAAAATACATAGTCTAACAAAGACATAAAAACCTTTTGGGATGTCTTTAATAGGTGCTTCAGAACATAGTAGTTGTTCTGCTTTAAATTCTGCTGTTTCTAAGAAAAAAATAAATAAATGAAAACTGAAATTCCAGCTGCTGTGGAATCACTCAGCATTACTTCCTGTGCTCAGGCTGTGCGGTACAGTTGGCCATCTGGACCCAGCTTGGTGTCTGTTTTCCGCCCTGTGTTTGGTGCTTTGTTTAAATTTGCGTGCAAACAATGCCTGGTCTCAGAGGACCAATCTTTCTGTTTTCCTGTGAACTGCTCACTCCTGCTCCATTCGCTCTGTGCTGAGTTTTCCTGCTGCATTTTTGTCATAGACCACCTCCAGCTGACTGTTCTATCAGCTTTTGAAACTTCAAATTCTATTTTCTAATTTCACGTTTCTTGAATGGAATTCTTGTTAGCTAACATGAAATATGAGTCCAGCTAATGTCAGTGAAAAGCATCTTTCGACAACTGTTAAGTAAAAAGACTGCATGAAAGGAGGAAGAAGAAGGGAATTTCAGGTGCCGTGGTCATATAATGTACACCATCAGCGTTTCTCTTCTTTTGCAATTGAGATAATGCTTGACTATTTACATCATAAACTACAATCACTTTTGACCTTTTGGAATAGCTAGAATTGCAAGTGTCTTGTGATGGGAAACCTAAACCAATTGGCCTGTTTTCCTGGGTTTTCCCTGAGTCATTTGAGCACTGAGGGTTTTACTTACACACATTGGCATATTTCAAATGGCTCTTTTGTTACATAAGCTTATTTTGACACCTTCTTATTGTAATTAATCATAATATCATTGTTGCCTACCTTGACTTTTCACCATTCTTTATACTTTTTTTATGTCTGCCTTACTTTATCTGCCATATTCATCTTATCCATTGTATGTAATATTCCAGTTATCAGTGCCATACTTGGATTATTCTAAAATTAGGTGAGGATAAGTTATGAATTGAACACAGAGAAGCCAGTCAAACGTGAAAGTTGTGAGGAACAGTAAAATGTCTCAAAGAACCCATGTCAGCCACTCTCCTTGTATCAGGCTATAAATAATTACAGGGCTTTCCCTGATCACTCACAGTCCTGACACCGTGGTGTCCTCTTTGCCATCAACTCCAGACCCTCTTTAGGGGAGTACAGATGTATTGGGTGCCCCCCCCACCTGTTGTCTCTTTTGTAGGAAGTGCCACATTTTATGGAGCCACTAATTTCCCATCCCACCCACCTGCTGTGCTCCTGGGAAGCAGCCTCACACATGTGCAAAATCAAAGCTGCTTTTATGACTTCAGCCAAGGGATAAACACAATCTCTTCCTATGCCTCAACCCAAATTTCATAGGTGGACTGCACAAAGCTTCTTCAAATCCCCAGAGAAGGTAAGGGATATTTCAAAATGTCATTTGACATTTAAGTGCCTATCTCCGATCCCAGATAAAAACAGTTGAGGGCATTTAGAATATGATCAAGTCATAGCTTTAAGAAGGCAGGGACAGAAGTATCACAAACAGGTAGTCTGAGTCAGCTAACTGAGAAAACCAACCTGGATGGTCTAAGTGGAGTCGTTTCCTCCCTCCCTCAGAAGGAAGCCAGTGTCTCACAGGAGAAAAAAACCAGGGTCTTCAGAAGCTCTCAGAAGGGAGGTGATGAGACCGACAGCTCTGACTTGCCGAGGACTATCCAATTTACAGCACTGAATGTCCTACCTCAAGGCTAATCCTTCAGGTCTGAGCAAACCAGAACAGTAGGGCGAGCCAATTCACTCTGTCACGGTAACATAGCATTCACATACCATTATGACAAGGGTAAACTCATTTCATCCTGACCCTATGGGCTAAATTGCCTAATGATATATCTTAGCCCCTGATAGAAGGAAAAATGGAGGGACTGGAAAAGGGGGTGGGGAAGCCATTGTGCTTGCTACAGCACAGACAACTAGTAGTTAAGACTGTGTGTGTAAGAGAAAGGCAAGAGTTTTCCACTGAACGAAAAGCAACAGAAGATGCAGAACTTCTCCTGTTGGACCCAGTGGTGGCTTCCATGAGCCCTACCTGGGACACCAGCACATGGGATCACTGCTAGACCTGGTAATGAGCTGGGGAGAAAGTTTTTGTAATAAAAGGCAAAAGGACAAAGGGCTCAAGGGAAAGGTGAGTAGACCTGGAGTCTTAAGCCATGGATGAAGAACGGGAACAAGGGGAGTCTCTTGCAGCATAGGCAGTAGCGGTGTGGCCTCTTCCCCTTACAGATGTCTTCATTGAAAAGGATTAATAAAATCTGTTTCCTGAGCTGAAAAGTGGTATAAAGATACCACACTCAGATTGTTTGTTCTTGCTGTTGAATAGACATCAGGGTGTCTCATTTTGAGGGAGTCCTCATGTGAAACTTACTTTAATAGTGTTCACACGGTGGCACATGTAGGAGATCACTGATGAATAAGGTATGCAAACACCCTGTTTTAAATGCGAGTGTCTGAATGAAGAAAGCACAGAAGTTTGGATGCCATTGTGTCAGTAGTCCCGATAATAAAGTGGATTTTCACAGTCATCTGGAAAAAAGTACGTGCATGCTCTACATCTTCGTGCTCACGAGATTTTTGTCACGTAGCACTGGCACACACAGTAACTAAATTTTTAGCTAAAACTCCCTAACCATTTAATTTTCAAACTACAGTACATATAATAGGAATAGCTCTGAAGTGGTTTTACATTTAAAAAGCTTGCTTTTTATTTTTACAATCGCCTCTAACACTCTGAATGTTCAATTATTGATTGAACAGATTGTTATGATTCAAAGAAAATAAAGTTTTAAGCTGAGAATACTGACTCGCCATGCAGCTGTGCTCCATTTCGATAATGCTTTGGTTGTGGCAGAAATCTCTCTCCTTTTACATAAAGGAGCCATGGTGGTGAGCCCATGGGAGCCAAACAGAAACAGCATGCTGTTCTCGCCACAGTCTACCCTGGGAAGCCTCCACCATATTTCTGTCTCATTTTGCACAATTGCAAAGCGGATGGTTATGACAATAATAAACACTTCTCAATGTCTGGAGGGACTGGACTTATCAACTTTCTTTTTCTTCCTACAGTGCCTTGTCTTTGAAGATGCTCCCAATGGGGTAGAGGCGGCCTTGGCAGCTGGGATGCAGGTGGTCATGGTTCCAGATGGAAACTTGAGCCCGGACCTGACGAGAAAGGCCACCCTTGTGCTGAATTCCCTGCAGGACTTCCAGCCCGAGCTGTTTGGTTTGCCCCCCTATGAGTGAGAGGGAGGGCAGTGGCATAGAGCTCCAGCCCACTCCCGTGGTCCATCTCTGGGAGAAACAGAATGAAAATTGACAACTCCTATATAGTAACCTACATAGTGATTTTAGCCTTCTGAAATTTGCCTTTTCATTCTATGTTGCCTTGGCCCACTCTCTGAAGTACTGATAAAAACATGACTTGACAGTTAAGAAAAAACAGAGTAGAGACAGCCCAGAACAAAGATCAAACTTGAATCACCATCTGAAAAATCAACTGATGTGTAGTGTATGATAAAATGAATAGACAAACATACATACAAGCAAACATACACCAGTATGTTAATATACATGTAGGCATGCTATATGTGTGTGTGTGTGTGTACACATGTATGCATGCATTTATATGTAAAATATATACTTTTCCAAGACAAAATGAATTTATGTTTATGTTCCTTTTGTTTTTTTTGAAGTTTATTCTTTTTTTAAAAAATTTATTTATTATTATAAAGATGCGGGGTACAATTCAGGGCTAGGTATACAAACATTGATCATGCAGGTACCCTTGTTGATGAGGCATGCCCCTCCCTCCTCATGCAGCTCCTTTTGTTTTTAATTCTGGTTTTCTGAACACTGGCTGGGAAATTAACTATGTATATGTTTTACGTGTGTGTATATACATATATAAAACATCTATATGTATGTATAATATACTGCTTCATGTGTTGATGTTCACATGCAATAGCAGCTGATAAATCGAGATGGTGATTTTATCTGAGTGGGAAAGTCATGTTTTTGATGAGCACTAAGGAATAATTTTTATTAGCTAGCATTAAAATTCTTTTTGTGACCTCAAAGTATCTCTGGATCTTTACTCACTGACGAACTCTGAGCTGTATCATCAATAGTGTATTTTTAGTGTGAATGTGGCTGTAGCAAATATCTCGTATCTACACCCTTAGCCACATTGGAGAATGTTTTCTACCTCGGAAAATCATGTCTCTTTTTTAAGAACATTGATTTTCTGCAGTTCTTTTTTTTTTTTTTGAGTTGGAGTCTCACTCTGTCACCCAGACTGGAGTGCAGTGGCCGCTCCCAGCCACCGCAGCCTCGACCTGCTGGACTCCGGCGATCCTTCCGCCTCAGCCTTCCAAGTAGCCGGAATTACAGGCACGCGCTACCACGCCCGGCTGATTTTTTGATTTATTGTAGAGATGAAGTCTCGCTGCCCAGGCGGGTCTCGAACCCGCGGGCTCAGGCAATCCACTCACCTCAGCCTCCCAAAGGCGAGGGATTACAGGCTGAGCCACCGAGCCTGGCTGATTTTCTGCAATACTTTGAAATAGAATTTGATTTCAGAATGTATGCATGGTGAGACTAAGAGCCACGACACACTTTGGGAATAATTTATCAGACTTTACACTTTTGTGATTAATCCCTTTTATTGATTTACTCAGCCTTTGGAATTTGACTATGATTTGTCAGAAAATTGTGGAAGGCCATGGAAATGGGGAAGTAAGGAGTGCTATTTAGTGCTGGCTTAGCACACCCTTCTCAATGGTCTCTGCCTTGTGTTGACCTGAGCTACCCTTCAGCTCCGGAAGTTGTAGACAAACTATAGAAACATGGGTGTGTCTGGTGGAATGATTGTCTGTGGATGATGGCCCCTAGCTGTTGATAGATTTTGCTTCATTTTAGCAAATTTATGTTCCGCATTCCTGATGTCCTGTATACGTCTGCATTTTGAATTCTCCTTCAAACCCATTATAATGTCTTACTGTTTCCCTCACGAATTAATTTTGTTTAATAAAATCTTTTGGTACATGTTCATTTATGTGTGATAGTCATGACTTTACCTTTTAAAAAAAATCATCTAACAAATGTAAAACACAAATAAGAGTAATGGACTTTTTTCTTTTTAACCCAAATAGTACTCGAGCCATAAAATATTTCTATATTTTAAGTGAATGTAGTGCCTTTGCATACAACAAATAAAGGCTCTCAATGAAAGGGTCAGTTGTCTGATTTGGTATCTTGTCCTTCCTACATATTTATGTTGATGTTTCCAATTATTCAGCCATTTTTCATGAATAAGACAAAGAGGTTTATTTAATGCATATTGCATCAGAGTAAGTGTCTTATAGAGTAAGTTTGATCTCAAGTGCATTATTTTTTTAACTAAGGCTGCAGCCAAATTCTTATACTTTTGTACAAAGGAAAAATACTGATGCTTGGCCAAAGCACATAAATTCTTTTTCATTCTTCCACATCAGCCGAATTCCTTCAATACATTTTAGTGATGTTACTCCACTGAATAACTCATTGATTTCACAGATGTGTATAGTGAAAATGTACACCAGAATGACACATGCCAGGAAGTCCGAAGAGTAATTGTTATGCCTTAATAGCTCGTTTAAAGAGTGTCGTATTAGAAATATGCACTAATTGGTAGAATTTATACAGTTGTACCCTAACTAGCAGTTAATATTTGCTTATACATTGTGTACCCTGCAGAAGAATCTGTGGTACAGTGTCTAAGAAACAGCATTATCATGCTCTTCTTAATTTCATATCAGTGAAACATACACAACACTTTTTTATTTGAGTTGGAGTCTCACTCTGTTGCCCAGGCTGGAGTGAAGAGCCGCCACACCCAGCCTGACAATACTTTTAAGAACTTACTAATTACTGCGTATTAGAATTTTTTTCTACCTCTTAAGTCCTCAAATGGAGTTCAGTGATTTATACAAAAGAAAACAAAATACTGGGTGCAGTGGCTCAAGCCTGTAATTCCAGCACTTTGGGAGGCTGAGGTGAGAAGATTGCCTGAGCTCAGGGGTTCGAGACCAGCCTAGGCAACTTGGTGAGACCTCATCTCTACAATAAATCAAAAAACAGGCCGAGCGTGGTAGTGTGTGCCTGTAGTTCCAGCTACTTGGAAAGCTGAGGCAGAACGATTGCCTGAGCCCAGCAGGTCGAGTCTGCGGTGGCTGTGAACGTGCCACTGCACTCCAGCCTGGATGATAGAGTAAGTCTGTGACTCAAAAAAAAGAAGAAACGATCTGGAAGATACCTCTTACACCTGAATCAACTTCCTAAGGAATAGAAATGAATTCCACTATGTATCCATAGTCAACGTTTAGATACTGCAGTTCATATTTCTTTGAATACAATTGTCAGTTTGATGCTAAATTTGGCATTCTTTGAATGGTGTTTCCAAATTTTAAAAAATATATTTGCACATTATAACAAGTTTTATAACAAAAAATAATGAGTTTTCACCTATTGTAAAAAGTTTTATTTCTTTATTAACCACAGAATATCTCCATGGATTCTAACTGTTTTCATGAGAAAAACTTATTCAGATTGAATTAGTTTAAAAAACATTATTTACTAATTATATGCCAGCTGTTGTAGACATACAAAACTGAATAAGAACATATCTTAGGGTATTTATGTTGTTAAACTTTAGTCACAAAATGTTTTAATTGGTTTCCAGGATTTTGTTTTGTTTTTTTTAACACTATGGTTAGCATGATGTCTGCACAAGAAAGAGAGAGAAGTGTTGAAATTTGCAGTGAGATCGTTGTGGTGTCTGGTCTGTCATGATTGCTCCTCAAATTAACTACATTTTTTAATTCAAGTTGTTTTTGAAGGATTAAGTACTTGCTTCTCTTTCTTTGGTTCCCACAGTGTGGTAGGGGCTTGTCATGTCATTTTAAAACTGTAAAACTATCACCTTAGTATTAAATCACCACTTTTTCTTGACTGCAAATGCTCATGATTTTCAAGTTCTACATGGATTTCAACAACATGATATATGAAATGAATTTTTTCATTAAAGTGCTTCCAAATATTTACCACAATGTTAATAATATCTTTCTCTAGGGAACATAATTTATTTTTAACACTATTTAAAACTCCTACACTTTAGAAGACTGGAAATGATACTGGCTGGGTGTGGTAGCTCATACCTATAATCTCAGTACCAGAGCAGAAGGATTGCTTGAGCCCAGGAGTCAACCTGTGCAACATAAAGCTACCTCATCTCTATAAAAAATAAAAAATTATTAGCCAGGTGTAGTGGTGGGTAGGAGGATGCCTTGAGCCCAGGAGGTTGAGGCTTTGGTGAGCTATGATTGTACCACTGCATTCCAATCTGGGTGACAGAGCAAGACTGCAATTCACAAAGAAAGAAGAGAGGGTGGGAGGGGGAGAGAGAGAGAGAGAAAAAAAAAACTAGTATTCTCCAATCTCTTTGAGCAAGGATGAAGCCTTGGGAGCATGAAGTCGTATACATTTACTGCTTATTTCAAAACCTTATCAAACGGATGGTGAATTTATATATTATGCAAAACCACTTAAGTAGTATTTTTTGAAATTCACCTTAGGAAAGTATTAGCATGAATTTTATATTCAAAGTCAAATTAATAGATAAATATGTAACTAATATGATAAAGAATGTCCATTTCTTTGTAATCCAAGTAAATTAGTAAATTAGTCATTCCATTTAAAAAAGCAGAAAGAGATTGTCCTAGTCTACTCAGGCTACCATAACAAAGGAACACAGATGGAGCACAACAGAAATTGTTCCTGGAGGCTGGAAGTTCAAGTCAGCAGATACAGTTCTTCTTGAGCCTCTCTCCTAGACTTGCAGATGGTATCTTCTCCCTGTGTTTGTTCTAGGGGAAACAAGTGATCTTCTATGCTTATCTGTGTCCTAATCTCCTCTTCCTATAAGGACACCAGTCCTATTGAATTAAGGCCCACCCTAGTGATCTCACTCTATTTACCTCCTTACTTGACCCTATTTCCAAAAACAGTCACATTAGGGATTAAGGCTTCAACATATGAATTGGGGGGGTGGTGAACAATTGAATCTATAATGCAAACAAAGGATTATTAATTAACTTTTATCATTGTTTTAGAAATTCCAGTCAATGAATAATACCCTTGAATGTCTACATATAGGGGTCTGGTGGTGATAAATTATCTCAGTTGTTCCTCTGACAATGTCTATTTGACTACTCTTTTAAAGGATGTTTTCACTGGATATTCTGGTTTGAGAGTACTCTCTTTTGCCTTTTAAAGATCCAATTTCCTTGTTATCTGACTTATATTCTCAGTTGAAAAACGAACTATTGGATTATGGTTGGTCACATCTTTGAAAGTGATTTGTCTCTTTTCTTTAGCTCCCATTCGAATTCTCTTTGGGTCTTTGTTCTGCTGAGGTGTACCTTTATTTTGGTCTTGTTTGGACTTTGTAGCTCTCCCTGGGTCTGTGGTTTGTTCTATGTATCTATGTATGACTAAACCTCTCAGCCATTATCTCTTCTAATATTCCCCGGCTCATCTCTTGGGGTCACTTGCATACAATCAAACAGAAAAAAAAGGTGAATTCTGAGCAGTCCATATTATCAGGAAGTCATGTCCAGGCATTGGGTTATGTCACCAAACAAGAGGACTCAGGGACTGGGAAGCTTGAATCAGAGCATATGCGCCTATAAAGTCTTAGATTTCTAAATTAGACCAGAAGCCAGGCACAGTGATACTAACCAGGAGGAGACCAACCTTCTCCTCACCAGGAATCAAGCATATTAGTAGTCAGAAATCCAGAGAACTGAGAATAAAATCTAGAGGATCTGCCAAAGGCCCAGGACAGAGCAGCTGCACAATCTGTACCCCTGAAAGGAATTATTCCTTCACCTTTTCTCGAAGTGCATGTTCTTTGTCTTCCATGAAGGTAAAACCAAGAAACGCCAAGCTTTCCAGCCTGCAGAAAAGCCCATATCTAGTGAAGAAAGGCAAAGAGTCAAGACAGTTGCTGAAACAGGAAAAAATCACAGGAAACACTTAATTAGTATAAAGTATTCAAATATGCTGATCACTTGAAAATCACAACATATTCTAAATTACTGTGGAAATAGGTCAGCTAACAGTGAGTTCTGATCCCATCCTAGGCACTTTATGTTATAGAATGTATGCCCCTGGGCTTTTGTTCTGCCCTTTTGTGTGTGAGTGCTTACCTTGCAGTGGCTAAGGGTACTTTCAATATCCCCACATCTTACCTCTGAGGAAACTGAGGCATGGTTAGGTCATGCAATTTGCAAGGATGCTCACTTATGAAGTGGTAGAGCGGAGGATTACAGTTAAAGGGTAAATTTACTTCCCACTCCAGAAAATTTAATTAGTTCCAACATTACTATCTTCAACCATTGAGCAATAAATAATTTTCTTGGTAACTAGAGTAGAAAAGGGTGTTTGGTGTGTTTCATTGTCACTTTCCTGGTGAAGACTCAATTCAGGCAAGTCCTTCCTGAGAATAGAGTCCTTATAGTGTTTGAACTTCTACCCACGTTGTTTAAGGCAGCACAGCAAACACATTCCTGCTTTAGCTGCACTATTTTATCAAGAAGTATATTTTCCTTAAACAAGTTTGAGATGCCCACTAATCGGGAAAATATTAAACTCTTTGAATGCTTCTGTTCATCTATGCATGAGATGGCTCTCTTATTATTGTGATCTTCAATTTTCTGAACCTGCCTCTGGAAAACACTGCAAAATGTCATTCTTGAGTACTTCTTTACAAATACTTATCAGGCCTATGCAATGAGTTGTTTACTTTCTGCTCATTTCCTTGCTAACATACAGTCATGTTTATGAAGCAAGTTCAAGACTGAATCCAAGTCAACCATGAGTTGAATGTGTTCTCAGCCACAGTGCAGGTTTCTAAAAGTCACATGTGCCTAGTCGCAAACTTCTTAAAGAATAGCGTCTTTTTATGTAAGCTTTTTAAAGGTCTCTCAAGGATTACAAACTGAGGTGTTTCATCAACCACTTCCCTCCCTCAGACTTTTTCTAACTTCAGTGCTTCCCTTTCTCTACCTTGATTTCTTCTCTCCAACTTCTAATTCTCCATATGAACCATTCCCACCACCATTACCCTCAGCAATAACCAATAAGAAAGAAGTCTTGCTTTCCTGAATGTCAGTGTAGCTAATATCAGCGTTGAACTCATTGGCTAAATTGTTCCTGGTGTTCTGGTGAAGGCCTCAGAAACAGACAGGTCTAGGTCTCCTTACAATGTCTTAATAAGTTTGTGTTGCTATAAAGAAATACCTGAGGCTGGACAATTTATAAAGAAAATAGGTTTATTTGGCTCATGGTCCTTCAGGCTGTACAAGACACATGGTGCCCAAATCTACATCTTGTGAGGGCCTCAGGCTTCCTTCACTTGTGGAAGAAGGGGAAGGGGAGCCTGCCTATGCAGAAATCACATGGTGAAAGAGGAAGCAAAAGGGGGGAAGTTCTGAACTCTCAACAATCAGCTCAAGGTCATCCATGAGGGATCCACCTTTATGACCCAAACACCTCCCATTAGGTCCCACCTCCTACATTGTGGATCACACTGCAACATGAAGTTTGCATAGCCCCTGCAGATCCATGTGTCATTCACTCCCTCATGTTGTCTATGAATAATCAGTCACCTGCCCTTCAGAACTTCCTTGAAAGAATAGCTCAAAACATATCCCATAAACAAAACAAAAAACCAGCACCACCCAATTCCCTGACTGCTTTGCCTTCCAATGTTTATCATGGGTGTCCTATGTTCAACCTTCTGCTAGACAGTGAGGATTTAGCGGTCGAGAGATGTGGCCCTGCCCTTGTGGAACTTGAAATGTAGTGGAGGAGACATGTGAAGGAATCACACACAAAATGTTATTACTGCCAATTGTTCATACTGCAAAAAAGTACATACTGTAAAAAAGAACAGGGTCAATGAGAGAACAATAGTGGGCACCTAATTTAGTTTGGGTCTTGTAGGATTCAGAAGGGAACTCGCTACGGAGATGACATTGAAAGTGAAATTGGAGGCAGTAACAGCTTGCCTGGCCAGTTTCTGAAAAGGTAAAACATAGATTTAACATACAACCCAACAATTCAACTATTCAGTGTCTACCCAAGAGGAATGAAAACAAATGTGCACACAAAAAACTTGTACAAAGATGTTCATAGCAGCTCTATTGATAATACCCCAAAGGAGGAAATAAGAAATCAAAAGAGAACAATGTGAAGAGCTGGATGGAAGAAAGTTGGATCTTCAATGAAATCCCACAAATTTCAATGTTATGGTATTTTTACCGACACCCAAATGTGTTCCCTGTAATTAGTTCACATTGAAAGGATCTTCCCATAATTCTAACAGATTACATAATTTGAACAAGAGATTGAAGAAGCTTTAAACTGGCGATTTAGGGTATGCCAAATGAATCGATGAACTCAGTCTACTACTTCCTAATGTAAAATAAGTGAATATTTTCATATCATTCGCTTAACAACACGTGGCATTAGTGAGAAGAACTAAGAGGAGGTAAGAAGTAGAAGAGAAGGAGCTAAGATCACCTCATGATTCATATTGTATTTCAGTTTATAGTGTCTTTGGAGACTCAGTTTGTCGAGATAAGCAACAAATCCTGGTTTAAAGAAAAATATATACCTTCAGGATAAGATGGGTCTTACTAGATAAAAAGGAGTTAAATGAAAAGAGGGAAAGGGAATGAATGGAAGCACTGAGAAGCCAAAGAAGTGGGCTGCATCAACATGGAGGTTAACCATCAAAGGTTGCTAGATGAAGAAAGAGAAGGACTGGAGGCTGGGCATAGTGGCTCATGCCTGTAGTACCAGCTCCCAACTACTTCGTTGGAGGATGAGGTAGGGGGATCGCTGGAAGCAAGGAGTTTGAGACCAACCTGAGCAACATAGGAAGACTCTGTGTCTAAAAAAAAATTTTTTTTAAATAAATTAAACTAAAAAAACTATAAACAAGAAGGAGATGGAGTGGGAAGTGGACACTGAGTCAGACTACATGATGGTCACCTGTGGCTTGGATAGGATTAATGAAGGGGTCATTGGAGACCAAAGATAAATTGGAAAAGGTTAAAGTGAAGGACAAATTGCAAATGTAGAAGACTCTTGAAAAGTTTTCCTGATCAGGAAAGCCAAGACATGGGACTATCAATACAGGACAAAAGGGAGTCAGGAGGGCATTGTACAAAAGCACTTCGTCTCTGTTGAAATTTGGTGTGGAATTCGAGATTCATAGAGGTTTGACAGAGGTGGTAAAGCTCCAGATGGTAAAGGATCCTGTCAAGCCATCTTAACTTTCTCCCAAAAGGAATGATTACCCACTGAAGGTATACAGTTTGCATTCCTCTTCCAAGAAATGTAGCCTTAGAGAGAACAGGAAGGAGTGAGCAGGCTAAGAGGCCACCCCGATGGAGGAAAAGCTTTTGTTCACTTTAGTTTGTCTAGTCCTGCAAGTCTACCACAGCCAGGTAACTCCAGAGCTCATGGATCACTGTTATCTCCAGTTTCTCAGACCCCAGTCATCAGAAGAGATGTTTGCAGCTCTGCCAAGGAAGCAGCCATATACTCCTATGACTGAAGCACCTGAAAAATACTTCAGATCTTAAATCTCACTTCCTGCACTGAACAGAGTTCATCCCTGTTCTCCTGTCACTCTGCATAAGATTCCAGGGTGACATTGTTAGATATGTTTATTAATTTCCTTTTAAAAAATGCAAATCCCCCTAAGAATGTGACTCCCCTCATAGCCTGTGTAATCATGTTGCTTCCTTCTCATTTGTAGCTGAGAAGTGCTTATAAGAGGGCAAGGGAAGAAGCAGAGGATTAAAAGCAAAGGATTTTTTAATAAGAAGCGCAGTAGGAGAGGAAATAGGTTTGAGTGGGTACTTCTTAGGACATTGAGAGGTTGGGTGTAATAGGCCAGAAAGAAAGGAGGGGCTAAGAAACGGGATGTCAAGAGATTGGAAGGGATCATAAGAAGGAGAGGACCTAGGCAGCTGTGATTTTCCCAAGCACTGGCATCTAGAGTTAAATGTGAACATGGGAGCACTGGGTTAGATAACTCTCATCTGAGCTGCGAGGGGCCTTTCTTGAATATCTGAAGAGCCCAGTAATGTTCTTAAAAGTATAGCAGTGTGTGCATGCTATGTGATTCAAGTGCTTATTTTTCTTGCACAATTCAGGGCTTACTGTCTTCTGTGAAAATTCAGCAACTCAGCAGTACTCCCTCTGTGCGTGACACAAACTCAACAAGATAAGATTGGATAAGAGTATGCCCTGAATTCTCCAGGAAAGAGTGTCTAGAGGTGAATCACTGTGACCACTTGATTTTTTATTTTTTTACTTCATTTGTTTTTTTGGTCCTATCCTGGGGACAATTCCTGGGGCAACTTTTCTGTGTGTGACCCGCCCTGCAGTAAAGACATTCTTCTGGCTCATCTCCATGGTGGGTGTGGATTGAGTGGGCGTGTCCCGTCCTGAACCAGCTCCCAGAGCAGACCTCCAACTCCAGGGAGGGCCAGATACCCACATCTGGGCATCTGTAGTTGGGAGGATACTGGACAGGGCCAGTTTTCCAGGGGAAGTAGAGTTGGAGACCAAATTCATGAAGAACACTGTCCCCAGACTAACACCTATGGCAGGGATGCAACATGAGGGGCCAACCATTAGTATCATGAGGTTTCATGCTGAAATGTCTACCTGTGCTTGAATAGATAGTTATATGACAATGGAAGATGTCTGTGTGATGTTTCCTCACTTGTGGGATGCAGAGGGGGTGAACTCACAGAAAGAAATCTATGTACCTCATATCTCTGAATTTCACTTTTTAGGATTGGAATGGCTAGTATTCCTCCTCATAATCCAAACCATGTGATGGCATAGAGGGTGTTTTTAAACATTATTCTGTTCTGTTTTCTGTACTGATTGGACTAAGAATTTTCCTAAAAGAATGTCAATATAATATCCCCAAATCATACACTTACCCATAGCAGCACTCATGGAGTTTTTGAACTCATTGCCGGATAGTCATTTCCAAATTAACATTGTTATGCATTATTTTAAGAAGGTCCTTGTACTTATATTAGTTTGCTGGAGCTGCCATAGCAAAGTCCTACACATTGGGCTGCTTAAACAATGGGCATTTTTATTTTTTCACAGTCCTGGAGACTGGAAGTCCAAAATCAAGGTTTCCCTCAGCTTGCAGATGGCTGCCTTTTCTCTATGTCCTCACGTTGTCTTCCTTCTGTGCGTATCTGTGTCCTAATTTCTTCTTCTTATAAAGACAACAGTAATATTGGATTAGGGCCTATCCTAATGACCTTATTGTTCTTTAATTACCTGTTTATAGGCCCTATCTCCAAATACAGTCACATTCTGAGGTACTAGGGGTTAGAACTTCAAAATATGAATTATGGGGTTGGGGAGAAGGTGCCACAGTTCAGTCCGTAACAGTCCTATTTTAAAGTACACTTAGAAATATCTGATTAATTTTCAAGTAAGCTTTGTTGATGGTTGCCTCAAATTTGCCCTCCTTTTAAAAATGTTTGTTGTGAAATGTTCAGGAAAACATTCCTCCACCAGAAATGAAGGGACAATCAAAAGAAAAAAACATTCATCCCCATGACATCTTGAGCTCTCAGTTAAACCTAAAATTCTTTAGTCCTCCTTCAAACGTATGGCTTTTTTTCTATAATTGCCTTATTATTCATTTTATATTAATCTGTTGTACCATGAGGTGACTAAATAATATTTATTCATCTCCTCCTAACCACAATGGCATGAATTTTGATAATTCTGGTATACTTTTCAGTTTTGAACATCTTTTCTCTACCCATTGAGCAATAGTAGTAGGAAGACTCTGCTCTCCTTTGAAACCTATTATTTTGTTTACACATACCAAATGCTGTAAGTAAAAGGTATCAAAACTAACACCTTTCTCTAATCTCTCAAAACTCAATGCACTTATTTAACTTTAACTATTTTAAAAGATGATCCTAAACACCATGAAAATAAAAAGAAGCCCCTATGTGTTCACTCTCGGGGGCTCAGAGGATAATTTATACAACAAATCAGAATCCTCCTTCTTTTATTGCCAGCATAATTCGCATAGCCCAGATGGATCCTTCCCTGCTATTTCATGTAAATATCTACTGTGCTCCTTCAGCCAACAGGCTTGCTGCACAACAGCATGGTGAGCTCAAGCAGATAAAACGGGAGGGAAGGGAGAGAATGAAAATTAAGGTAAAATGAGGAATATATCTATCTATCTGTATATATATATATATATATATATATATATATATATGCATTCACTTCACACAGTGGTGCATTTAAATCAAATAATGTAGAAAGAATTGAATGTGGCTGTCTACACAAGCAAGCTAATTGTTTTGGATTAAAGAAAAAAATTACTATGGCTATATTCTATCCCTCCGACAGAAAGAACTAAAATTCCCCATCAGGTTTGTTCTTGTAGTTCTTCATCCACATTAATAGTATTTTTGCATAGCCTGTCCTTTATATAGCATTAAAAAGTGCCACTATTATTTTTGGAGAGTTTTCTATACCCTATATCTGTGACTTTTTGAATATAAGCATATTATATATTCTTTTCATTCCTCTCCCCCCACTTTTGTCCCTTCCTCCCTTCCCTCCTCCCTCCTTCCCTCTCTCTAAATTCATTGGGGAGAAAAAAGAGGGACAGATTTAAAGGAAAGAATTTCTCTTTTCATTTCAAATGGTGGCACAAACATATTTTGTCTCATTTCTTTTATGAATCAATCACAAACAACCAAGAGAATAATAAACAAATGTTATCTTTGGTGAAACTAGGGATCACCTAAAATCCTGGATCACAGTGCATGCAGGAAAAGGCCAAGTGTATGAGAATTGGATGGAAGTGATTGGGGACATTAAGAGAAGGTCTTTCTATATGTGACTCAGGCAGAGAGGGTCCATCTCAGAATTATCCAAAGTAGGCAGCACACCTTGAAAGGAAAAGCACTGATCCCATGCTTAGAAGAGTAAGGCCAAGTCTCATCGGCTGGTTTTGGAAGGCTCTTAAATCATGCTTCAGTCATTTCATAGGATGGGAGGAAGAGTCAATAAGAAAAAACGCTACATGGCCATCTTTGCCCAAAGCTGCCTGTTGAAGATAAGTCAAAGCAAAATAACTACATTAAAACATTCTATAGGATGCACAGCCTCGTTGTGAGCCTGGAAGATGTTCTGCTACTCTGGACCAGGGTTACCCATAGGCCAGTCCAGATGAGAACATTCCTAGAGATAACAGCTTAAAATTCAAGCTGCTCATCAGTTTAGTTCATTCCTCTGCCCCTTTTCTCAAAATTTTGCTCAAGAACCTGGTCCAAAACGATGATAAATAATGCTGCTTAAAAAGAGTAGAGCCAGCAGGGGCCTTTAAAAAGATGCTGAAAAGGAAAAAAAAAGAAGAAGAAGAAGACAAGAACAGAATATGATTGATGAAGACAATAACCAAAAAGATTATACCACAAAGCATCCAAAAGCCATGAACAAAGTTATCTCCAAGGAATCAATTAAAGAAAATATTGTTTCTCTGAAATGAGAATCTAAAGAAGCGATATAAGGCTTTAAGGAAAAACTGACAATACTTTAGATTAGATGGGAATAAAAAGCGAGAAAAGCGAGTGGGTAGAACCTCTGAAATAAATTAGAAATAAATGAGAATGAAAAGTGAGTAGGCAGAGCCTTGGAAATAAATTAGAAATAGATCAGTATGAAAAGGGAGTAGGCAGAGAGCCTCAGTGTCTCTGAGAGAGATAGAGAAAGAGAGATAACAAAATCAAAGGCCATGAAAGAAGTGGCAAAAATGAGATAAAATACCACTGAAGGAACATAAAGGACAGTTTTGAGAAAATTTGAACATGTGGAATGGAAAAGCACAAAAGCTTAAAAGACTTAGGGGAAAAGAGTAGACATGGAAAACAGAAGGACATGAAGAGAACAGGGTGGGGAGGGAGGCAGTATGGAAGAGATTGAACATCTGTAACACTAGTGCCCTGCAAAGATTAAAAAATGAATGGAACAGGAAAATAAATATTCAAAGATATAATTCAGGGTAAAATTTATGAAATACAGAAAAATTTGAACCTGCAGACAAAAATAGCACTATGATCCCCAATTCTGTGTTTATATTGATCAATTAACAAAGAAATAGTTTAGTAAATTACTGATATTTGAAGTTATGGAAATAATCCTGTGAATATTCAGGAATAAATAACCTAAGGAAGGAAACTAAGATTTTTCTAAGTCAAACATAAAATGCTAGAAGACAGTGGAGCAAGATACAAAAAGTCTTTATCTAAATCCATTTTGTTTTGCTACAAAGGAGTACCTGAGACTGGGTAATTTATAAAGAAAAAAAAAGATGTTTGTATCTCGTGACCCTGATGGCTGAAAAGTTCAAGATTGGGAACCTGCATCTGGTGAAGACCTCAGGCTACCTCAACTCACAGTGGTAAGCAAAGGGTAACTGGTGTGTGCAGAGATCACATGGAGAGAGAGGAAGCAACAGAACGAGGGAAAGCAAGTGCCAGGCTCTCTTTAACAACCAGCTGTAGGGGGAACTAATAGAGTGTGAATTCACCACTGAGGGAGGGCGTTAATTTATTCATGAGGAATCCACCCTCATGACCCAAACACCTCCCATTAGGCCCACCAACAACATCAGGATCAAAGTTCAACATGAGGCCTGGGGGACAAATATCCAAACTGTAGCAGTTCTCAAAAAAAAGAAAATGTGTCCCAAGAATGCAACCAAAACTGTTCAAATATTTCAAAGGATACAAATAGCTATGTCCAAACATATAACTCAGGAAAAACATATTCATGAAGAAAACAAACAACAAATGAATAAAGGTTGGATTCTTAGCAACCAAGAAGAACTGTGTCTAGAAGATTTAAACTTAGAGTATACATTATGGTTAAACTTGTAGAAATTAGGATCATGATAGTATTGTAACTAATTTTTAAAAACAACACCAAATGCTGTTGAAAATAAAAGTGTTAATGAAGGGACACTCATTTTCTCATTTTTAGTTCCAAGCTTCCAATTTATATTGTTTTTAAGCTCATATCAAGCAAAACTGGATATACCACATGCTTATTCATTTCATAAAAATAATTGCATAAGTGGTTAATGACACCAGGAACCATACCTTTTGCAGACTATAAGTATTACCTCAAAATAAGAATATTAAACTATTATACCCATTTTTTAGCAAATATAGATCCATTGGAAGTTTTAGTAGGTTTTGTTTCAGTAAATAAAAACCACCGATATTAGTCACATCCTATACTAAGGGTTTTCAACCATGAGTGTGTCTTTTCTTAAGGAAGTTTGCATCCCTCAATCCAAACTTTCAAAATAATGTGTGAGAAGGGTTTTCAACCATGAGTATATCTTTTCTTAAGGAAGTTTGTATCCCTCAATCCAAACTTTCAAAATAATGTGCGAGGAACAGAAATGCTATTTCGCCTTAACTCGAAAATGCTTGTGCCCATACACATAATCTAGTTGAATCCATATAGAGGTCATGATATTTTGATGTCTAATAACTTCCTTATAAAAAGATGTGTTCCTTAATAAAATTAAAATAACCCTCTATAATGATAGAGAACTAGACCTGCTGATGTAAAAAATGAAAAACCCAGTTGGATGTTGCAGGTTTTCATGAGCAGCAGAGTGTTGGCCTATTGGACTTGAGCTGTTTCATTTTGTGTTTCACAGCCCTGTGTCCCGATATTTGATTTTGAAAATTAGAAAAAGTATAAGGAGAGGGGCATGGGCAAGTACTGTAATTTTTTGCAGTTCTGCATAGATATAGATAGATTTTTTTTTCAAAATTGAAGCTATAACTTCCATAAGACCCTACAATAATAATTAGACCCAGATTTCTAAAAGTTGTATGTCTTGACATTCTGGGCAAGAAAAACACTCTTCTTATTTAAATACCTTTCCTATAAACAGTTGCACAATGGTGATGACCTCTTTAGGATGCTATTGGGAAGAAAAAGGATCTCAGAATGGAAGTTTGAACTTTTCATGCAAAAAATGTACATGAGTGAATCCAGAAAACACAATTGTGTTGGTGTTGTTTACCAGCTCAGTATCACCACTTATATCAGTTGGGATGTTTCAGCTTCAAGTAACATAATACCTAACTCAGATTGGCTGAAACAATACGGACCTGGCTTCCTTAAGTTAGGGAAAGGTCTGAGGTAAGGCTGGCGCCCTGCTTTGTTTGAACCCAGCAATACCCTCCGTTCCAAATCTCTGTATCTACCCTGCCCTACTGCAGAGCCAGCAAATGGTCATATATCCTCAAATGTTCCTACAAACATTCTTGTCTACTCTTCCCTTATTTAAAACTAGCCTGTCTTCAGAGGACTCTGGCTTCACTCCTATCTCATCACTTAGGGCAGAGTGGGTCACATATATCATTGCTGCTTCCGGACCACTTCCCTTCCTTTCTCCTCCAAAAACCCCTGTATTTTTGCAACTCATGCTATTCTGTTGTAGCAGCATTCTCCCTTTTGCTTTGCCGTCCCCTATCAATCTGCTGGTTACACCCCAACATTTATCGATAATTAAGTTCTGAGGTCCTCATCATACTTTCCACCTCACTCTTAGCAATACTTGGCTCAATTCAGCATCCATGTGATAATCTACCCGATACCTCTAAGTCCCAAATCCTAGCCCTCCCTCCACTCCTAAGATTCTTCCCTGAATTTTGTCATCACCACCTTTGGCATCCCTTCCAAAATCCCAGTTTCAAATGTCCCTATTCTCTCTAACCTCTGGATTATGAACTCCAGAGAGATAGGGACTATATTCCTCATATTCACCCACTCCACACCCAGCATTCAACCCTTGCCGCATTGAATGTACTCAACGGATACTTGTTGAATAAATGAATCCCCAAAGCTATTTTCTCGTCTTTTACAAACTCATAATTAAATGTAAATGTCAGACACATTCTCAAGTTTCAGACGGAATCTCTCTTTGGGTAGGTTAAGAATGGTATTTCTTTTTAATTGAGGTAAAATTTATATTTTAAAAAATGTGGAACTTTTTGTGCTTTTAAAGATATTTTATATATTCTGATGAGTTTTCACAAATGTATTCATATGAAATATCATCCTAATAAATATATAGAATATTTCTATCACTCAGAAAAATTTCCTCATGACACCAACCCCCCAAACTGGAGGCAACCATTGTTCTGTTCCTATCACCATAGCTTAATTTTGCCTTTTCTAGAGCTTTGTATACATAGAATCATACAATATATTCTCTTTTGTATCTGACTTACACTGTTTCTGAGATTAATCCATTTTTTTTGCATGTAGCAATAGTTCTTTTTAAAAAATTTCTGAGTAACATGTCATTATAAGAATATGTAACAATATGTTTATCCATTCACTTATTTGTGAACATTCGGGTTCTTTTCAGTTTGAAGCTATTATGAATAATGCTAGCATGAGTATGTACAGGTCTTTGTGTGGATGGATATATGTTTTCATTTCTCCTGAGTGTATGTCTACAAGTGAAATGGCTGGGCCATAGGGTAGTCAACTAAAGTGGTTGTACTGTTTTACATTCTTACCTCAATACATGGGAGTTGCAGTTGCTCCACATGCTTATCGACACCCAGTATTGTCTGTCGTTTTAACTACAGCTATTCTGGTGGGTAGAGATGGATAACTCGTGGTTTCACTTTTTATTTCCTTGATGACTAAGACTGTGCATCTTTTCATGTGATTGCCAGTTATTTGTCAATCTTTTCTTAGTGAAGTTTCAGTTCAAATATTTTACCCATTTTCAATTTTTTGTTGTTAGATGTTTTTGCATATGCTTTTGTTTTGTTTTATGTTGAATTTTAGGATCTCTTTACATATTCTCAACACAAATACTTGGTCTTAAAGTCAGTGAATTGCCTTTTCATCTATCTGGAAGAACAGATGTATTTTTCATGAAGTACAATTTATAATTTTTAATGTGTAGTGCTGGGTATTTGTCTAAGAAATCATTTATCTGTGTTTTATTCTAGAAGCTTCATAGTTGTAGATTTTACATTTACATCAAATCTCAATTAATCTTAATACTTGTCTGGAGTATGGGATATGGGGGTCAAAGTTCATTTTTATCCATATGGCTATCTAGTTTTTCCAATTCCATTTGTCGAGAAAGACTATTCTCAGCTAGGTGCAATGGCTCATGCTGGTAATCCTAGTGCTTTGAGAGGCTAAGGCAGGAGGACTGCTTGGGCCCAGGAGTTTAGGACTAGCCTATGCAACATAGCAAGATCTCATTACAAAAAAAAAAAAATATATCTGGGAGTTATGGCACACACCTGTAGTCCCAGCTACATGGGAGGCTTAGGCAGACAACTGTCTGAGCCCAAGAGATTGAGATGTGGTGAGCCGTGATCGTGCCACTGCACTCCAACGCAGGCAACAGAGTACGATCCCAACTCAAAATAAATAAATAAGTAAAAGACTATTCTTTTCCTATTGAATTGCTTTGCCAGCTTTATTTAAAATCAATGGATTGTGTAAGCATCAGGCAGATTTTTTAAAAATATAATTGAGACTTTTAAAAGACTAATCTTAACCAAATGCAGAAATCCTAGCTGGTTGGCCTTGTGGCTTTACAGCAAAAGGGTGGAGCAAGTTCAGTGTGGAAGGGTGGAAAAAGCTTAGCGAAGCACATCATGACGTTTGAGGAGAAAGCTGGTGACTTTCTTTATACCAAGAGGTAAACATCAGTCAGTTCTGTTTCAGACTGTATTGGCTCTGAAACCAGTGGCTGGGTATTAACTTCTACATTCACCGTGATTATTCCTTTTGGCAAAAACTGTTAGAGCCAGGTAGCATCTGAGAGGCCAGCTTCCTGAGACCTCTTGCATGTAAGGAAAGGCAGTTTACAGAGAGACTACATGAATTACTCACTGTCATCATGTCAGTGTGTGCCAGGGCCAATACTCTGCCAAAGCCAGAGAGTGGACTCCCCTCACTTCTAGCATGTTCCTAGAATATGTGTTCTACATGCCATCAGCCCCACAAGATGGCCTGAGCAGGGATGTTATATGGCTACACAAGTCTGATGAATGCAGAGTGCTGTGCCCTTCTCCTAGAAAACCTAAATGCACATCATCAGCCTGTTGAAGGATTTGAGAAGCCTTGCTGTTCAGAAAACTGACTTTGTTTAACTAAGCTTTCCCAATCTCATTTCATCATAGAACCCTTCTATCAAGTAGCTTGTATTAACTTGCCTCAAGACATGCTTTGAGAGGTGTAGTTCCAACACACTTTGGGGCTATTCTTGCTAGTTTTTTTTTGTCATTATTCTTGTCATCTAGATGGCAAACATTTGCATGAAATATCAATAATAGGTTGTGTTGCCAGTCACCAATTTGAAATCTCTGGTAAGTCTCAATATTTCCTAAAGATGATTTTCTTTGATTCGATAATACAGTAAAATGAGAAAGAAAGAGAAGTAGGCAGTGTTTCGTGAGCACTGATATAATGATTTTTAAAAATACACTTGATTCTGCATTCTGGATCTTCCACCCTTTTTTTTTTTAACTTGGAGTCTCACTCTGTCACCCAGGCTGGTCGCCCAGGCTAGAGTACCTCAGCCTCAGCCTCAGCCTCAGCCTTCCAAGTAGCTGGAACTACAGGCATGTGCCGTCATGCTCAGCTCATTTTTCTTGTTTTTTTGTAGAGATGAGGTCTCACCACATTGTCCAGGCTGGTCTTGAACCCATGGGCTCAGGCCATCCTCTCACCTTGGCCTCCCAAAGTGCTGGGATTATAGGCATGAGCCACCATGCCTGGCCTTGAGTCTTTCCGCCTTCTAAAGGTGGGGATAGAGAATTGGGAGAGGGCAAGACACACACATATATAAACACACAGAAATAGTCCTCTGAACATTCATTTAAGATTGACTTCGAAGAGCTTTAAAAAAATGTGAACCTTTCTGGAACCTCAATGACTCAAATTAATCTTTGTTGAAATAACATTTTCAAAACTCTTTCTAAAAGCCTGTTCCCAGTCTCCATCAACCCTCCAGCCAATGAGTGTTGGGCAAAGTGAATGAGATCAAATTGCCAATTAAGAATCTAAATGAAGGCTATTGATTTACCTGATGGCAGTGAATAGGTTATCCCCAGAAGGTGGCCAGTGAAATGCTTCATCAAATTTCACAAATAAACAGGGGAATTTTTCCCCACTGCTGTAATCCCTCATGTGTGAGTGTCTGCTGGGATATTTTCTTTTACAACATGCTAAATGAAAATCCATCACAAGATTGAAATTGGCACTAATAAGTGAGCATTTGTCACTCCATCACCTTGTGCTCAGGGAATACCTTTGATAGGTTCGATTCCTCTTCCTACTGGGGGTCTGCCTGGGAGGACCTTATTATTTATATTGCATCTTTTCCTCATGCCATTGTTTAGGTGGCCCATTGTCTCAAAATAAGACTGTAGAAACAGAACTAGAAGTATGCTGCTATGAGCTGAATGCTGTCCCCAACCCAAATCCATATGTTGAAGTCCTAATCCCTGCTACCTCAAAATGTGACTATATTTGGAGATAGGGTCTTTAAAGAGGTGATTAAGATAAAGAGGACATTATGGTGGGCCCTAATGCAATAGGACTGGTGTCCTTATAAGAAGAGGCGATTAAGACACAGACAGGCACATAGGGACGACCATATGAGGACACATGGAGAAATGACATCTATAAACCAAGGAGAGAGGCCTCAGGAGGAACCAATTCTGCCCACACCTTGATCTTAGATTTCCAGCCTCCAGAATCCTGAGAATAATGTCTGTTTAAGCTTCCCTGTCTGTGGCAGTTTGTTATGGCAGCCTGAGCAAACTCATATAGATAGGTGCTTATAAGATCTTCCTAATCTTAGTGGTTAGCATGTTTCAAATAGCTCTTCTTACCCATTTCATCTGATGACTGGCAAAGCTGAGTGCCATTTACTTCCCATGACCGTAGAACCAAGCCATTCATACCTTCGTTGCTGTCTCTCCCCAGTCAAGTTTATTTCTCTGGTACCGTTTCTCCTGTCTTCCTGACCTGACCCAGTCTTTCCTCAGAACATTTCTGCATTGACCAGCTGCTCCTGCATCCCCACTCCTGCCTTTATTGTCTTATGCCCTGGATGAATCCGAGGCCTCTCATTCCAGCCTTATTGCTCACAAGCCTCAGCCTGTCTGTGTGATCTTGTGATTAGGCAGAGTAATTTGGCCAGGAGGTAACACAGCCAGGTTTTGTTGTTGTTGTTGTTGTTGTTACAATTATGTATGGTACCTTGCCAATAATTTGAATTTTCTTGTCTCTGTTAAGATATCTTTGCTCAGTTATACATGTTTATGAGTTTCACTTTTCGCCTTGTGTAAAAAATGAGCTATAGGTCTTCCATAAATATATATATATATGTGTGTGTGTGTGTGTGTGTGTGTATCATATATATATACACATGCATATATATGTGTATGTATTATTACACACACACACACACACACACACACACAGTCTTCCTGCTTTGAAAATGAAGTGTGAAAAAGTTCTCTTAGGATAGGCTCAGAAAAATCAGCAAAAATATTAGATGACACCTGCATACATGGTTTGTTCTGCAGCAAAAGTTTATTTATTCAATTAATGACAGGCAGCACTTGAACTGACTTCTGAATGTGGCCATATTTGATGTTGGCTCCTGTCCACAGTTTTGTCCTGAGGAAGTAGGCTCAGGTGGGAGACTTGCTGGCAACAGGGCATGTGGGAGCAGGGCTGGGATAGGAGAATGAGCTGAAGCAATCTGCCAGGAATGGTTCTGGCGTGAGACACTGTGCAAGCTAAACACAGTGTGTCACACGTGTGTATGGCTTGGGCATTGTGGATACCTGAGGGAATGCAGTAAGAGGTTTCCAGGAAACCAATAAAAATATGAAGTCAAACTCCAGCTGGTGAGCATTGGCAGGATAATTAAGTTTCCGGAGGAAAGATTTCTTCCTGAGGGAAGATGTGAGTATCAAAATTCCAGTCATGTAGACAGCATTTTGAGACATAACCTAATCCTAGAGGAGAGAGAATCGAAGGTTTTCTTTTCAGACCAGGGTTTTCCAACCTTGATACTTTTGACATTTAAACAAGATCATTCTTT
Source organism: Cephalopachus bancanus (assembly GCA_027257055.1). Classification (NCBI taxonomy): domain Eukaryota; kingdom Metazoa; phylum Chordata; class Mammalia; order Primates; family Tarsiidae; genus Cephalopachus; species Cephalopachus bancanus. The sequence goes on from JAPVLO010000832.1 coordinate 161,822, forward strand.
ATTGTGGGAGGTGGTCTGTGCATTGTAGGACGTTTCGCAGCATCCCAGACTCTACCCACTAAATGCCAGTTGTATCCATTCCCAACTGTGGAAACAAAAAATGTCTCTAGATATTACCAAATGTCCTTGAGTGATAAAGAAGTAAGTAGTCATCACCCTGGAGGGAGGGAGACCCACTGAAAAAGACCCATGAAATGGGGGTGCAGGAATGCCAAATATCAGCATCAGGGACAAGACCGAGGAAGGCGAGCTGAGTGGATGCTGTGTGCCACCGCACAAAATGTAATGGTGATGCTGGACATCTGACACACTGTGCCAAGGTTCAGCAGGAAAGAATGGAATGATCTGTTGATGTCTGACTAAAGCAAAAGTACAGGGAGTGGTGGCATTTTTGCCATCTCTTTGTCATTCCAGGAACAAGTGAGAGCAGGAGAGGGGCATTGTGACTTGATGGGCCTAAGATAATAATAAATCTGCTTTCTAACAGGATGTACCACCATCCCCCATAAATGAGAGGCACTGAGGCTGTGGAGTTTCTTCCCATCACTACCCTGCCATGATTAACATAAGGAAGCCATGCCGCAGGCAGGCTGGTGGGGCTGTTGAAAGATTGAGGTGGAAAGAAACAATACACTTCCCTCAGTTTAATATAATAATAAACAGTCTCTGTTCTCTCAGAGTTTGAAGACTTATGGAGGAGACCAACACACTAATTGAGAACTACAGCAGAGATTTCTGTTAAGTGAGGTGTGCTTGGTCTACCTTCCTTTTCAAGTTTTACTAAATGATATGTCTCCCAGCATGCAGATTGATATCTGATGATGTAAAACAATTAAGCAAAGGCCTCTATTTGCTTACCTAAGAAATCTGAAGTTTTTACGTGAAAAGTGCTAAATCAATTTTCAAAGTTGACACAGTATATTTATCACTTTATGCCTAATGGTCTTTCTATGATGAATTGACTTAAGTGCTGTGCACTAGAGAATTAGCACAAATTACGTTTTGAAATAAGGGGAAGACTGAAGTGACAAGCTTGTCTCCCCTGGGGTTAACACATATAGTTCTCTCTTAGAATAAGATATTATAAAGTTGAAGGAATTCTGAGAGCTTGAGGGTTATTTCAACTGCAAGGTACCCTATTCACCAAGTAATTCTGGTCCAGAAAAGCCAGATGCCGATATATGAGTGATGCATACAAGGTTTCACAGCTGGGTGTTTTCACTGCATCCCACAATGATAACCCTTTGCTCTTTGTACAGTCATTTTTGCTACATCTGAATTTTACTCAATTATCATGGCAGAACGTTGGAGTATCTTTATAATCACTGAAGAGTGTCTGAAATATGTAGAGAGAAGCCTTGCCTAGAAACCTCAAGACAGAAGTGGAATTTTGGGAAATGGAAGTTCCAGTGAATGGCATTAATATATATAGCAGACAGAGAAGACTGACATCCAGAAGTGTGAATGAACCAGTAAGTGAACCCTGAATATCTGAATAAGCCCCAAAGAAAAGGAAATGCTTTAATGGGCTTACCATAGCTCTAAGTTAAATAAATAATAAACAAGTAAATAAAGCAAGAAGCTCAATTACAACAGTCAGTTGAGTAGTGGAGAAGACTGCCTTCCTCCTTAGAGGAGACTCTAAAGAAATCCTTCTAGCTAATAACACCCTAGGACACAGACTGGAATAACACAATTATGAAAGGGAGGCTTTCATGCCTGGGCAGATTCACTCCTATTCAGATTCATCACCTCTGAAGACATTGCCCAGATCTGTGTACTACTTTGCTAATAAAGGACTACATCGCACTCGTGTGGGTCACTGCAGAATGTGATATTGTGATCTGTTTGGTAATGCACTCACAGTCAGCCAGAGAAGGCTAGATTATGTCACAGGGGTAAGCTACAATATAATATTGTTTCAAAATATTTGAAAACCAACCAATGTAATCTGCAATATTATCAAACTATAAAAGAAGAAAAAAGTCATCTCAATAGATGTAGAAAAAATATTTAAAAAGACTCAACATCCAGTCCTAATTAAAATCCTGTAACAGATAAAGAAGGAATAGGTTTATCCTCAACCTGATAAAGGGCATCTACTAAAAACCTAAAGCTAACATCCTAGTAAATGGTAAACTGAAATAATTTTCCTTTAAGTTCAGGAAAAAACTAGAGATGTCCATCTTCCCATTCTGTTCAACATTGTACTGGAAATTTGAAATAGTACAGTAAGAAAATAAAAAAAATAAATAAAAGTCACCCAGATTAGAAAGGAAGAGATAAAACTGTCTTTATGCATTGACAACATAATAAAAAAATTCAATTTAATGTACAAAAATGCTGCTAGAACTAAGTTTAGCAAAGTTATAGAACTCAAGTCCAATATACAAAAAAGTACTATTTCAATGTACTAGCAATGAATAATCAAAAATGTAAATTAATAAATACTATTTTGAAGCATCAAAAATATGAAATATTGAGGATAAATTTGAAAAAATATGTATAAGACCTGTACCCTGAAAGCTACTAAATATTCTTGATAGAAATAAAAGAAGACCTAAGTAAATGGAAATAGACATTGTTCATAGGCTGGAAGACTTAATAATATTAAGATGTCAATTCTCCCCAAAATGATCGATAGATTCACCACAATCCCAATCAAACTCCTAATAGACTTTTCTCCCCTAAAAATTGGCAAGCTGACTCTATAATGTATTGAGAAATATTAAAGACCCAGAATAGCCAAAACTTTGAAAAAAAGAACACAGTTGAAAGACTAACACTACTTGATATCAGGTTGTGTTATGAAGCTGCAGTAATCAAGGGAGTGTGGTATTGGCACAAGGAGAGACAAGTAGATCAATGGAATAGTGCAGACTCACATATATATGGATGACTAATTTGGGCAAAGATACAAGGGCAATCCAGTGAAGAAAGAATAGCCTTTTCAGCAAATGGCACCTGAACAATTATATATCTATATGCAGACAAATGAACTTTGATTCATGCCTACAACTAATACATACAAGCAAACATACATGCATACTAATATTAACAGAAAGCAGATCATAGACATGAATGTAAAACCCAATACCACGATACTTCTAGAAGCAAAAGTAGGGCAAGATCTTGACCTAAAAAAGGATGCTGTAACATTCTTTTTAAAAGCATGTTATATAGCCATTCTGGGCCTGTTTCAAATGATTACTTTTTCTTATTACGTGTCGCTTTCCCCTGTCTCTTTGCATGCCTGAAAATTTTTTATTGGATGCCAGACATTGTGAATTTTGCTTTTTAGGATGCTGGATATTTTTGTATTCCTATAAATATTCTTGAGCTTTCTCCTAGATTTTAGTTAAGTTACTGGAGACAATTTGCAACTTTTGGTTCTTGCTTTTCTGATTCCTTAGGCAGGTTCAGAGCTGTATTCAACCTAGCGCTAACTCTTCCCTACTACTCAGGCAAGACCTTTCTGGAAAGTCTACCCAAATGACTCATGAATTTTTTTTTTCAGTCTGGCTGGTAGAAGCAGGCACTCTTCCCAGCCCTGTGTGAGCACAAAGCACTATTTTCTTTATTTATTTCAAATACTTCTTTCCACATTTTTGTGTAGTTTATTTTTTTTCACACTTATGCACCGACCAGAACTCTACTTATACTTAAGGAGGACCCTCAGAAGATCTCCATGCTCCCTCTCTTTGTGCAGCTCTCTCCTCTCCAGCTCTCTGTCCTGCTCACTCTAGCTGACTGGGTCTCCCCAGACTTTCAGCTGCATTTCCTCTGCTCAGAGAGACTGCTCAAATGTGCCTCAGTTTCCCCTTTCTGCACTATATCCTGGAAATGCTTTCAAAGCTGTAAGCTCCAGCAAACACAGTACTCACCTTGTTTGCTTCCTATCTTTCAGGGATCACTGTCTTTCCTTGCCCCATGTCATGAAATACCAAATACCAGTGTTATAAAAACCACTGTTTCACATATTTTGTTTGTTTGTTTTGCTGGTTGTTGCAGGTGAAAGAGTTGGGCCAGTCCATGTTATTCCTTCTTGGCCAGAACTGGAAGCCCTTCCATTACTCCTATTAACTACTCCAGAAAAAATAGAATGCCCTGAATATCCTCATTTCAGAGAAAAAGAAATGGAAGCACTAGCTACTGATGTAATTCATCAAATGGCTAGTCCTTGACAGTGCCCAAATTTGAACCCAGAATGTCTGGAGACAGAGGACAAAATCTTACACACGTGCTCCATGGTAATTTTCACATCCTAATGCTGTTATTTCTTAACTGCTCCTGTTGTCTTATTGACTGGACCCATTGACCACTGTGTACTTCAGAATGGGACCAGACTCTACAGAAGCGATCTGATAGACATTTAGTCTATCATGTAGCTACCACAGGAAATCTTAACCTTGTATTCCTCATTTTAACATTTGTCTGCAAAATTCAAACCTCAGTCATTTCCAGAGCTTCATTTGTATAGCTCTGTTTCATGAACTCAGAAACTGAGATACAGGAGGTGCTTCATGAAATATTAGCAAGTGCAGACATCTCAAAAACCTGCAGAAGAGCCCTTAAATAATCATGTGCTGTGTTGCCTTTCCACTCAGTACTCTCTTGGTATAGATGCAACAGTTGTAGATATGGGACCATGCCCTTCCTTCAGCACAGATTCTTACAATAGCAGAAAGGATCCCTCTTTCATCTCAATACCAGCAGAAGGAAGGAGAGGAAAGTACTGAAGTTGGCAAGATGGTGTCCTCAGTCCAATTTGTTAATGATGTGGCTGAAGTGTTTTGAATGATGATGACAAGCCAAAGGATGCTGACAATGGCAAGGGAGGAAATGATTTTGCAGGTGGATGAGAAAACTACTTGGGCAAAGAATGATTCAGTCGGTAATGCTGTAATTAATTTTGCATAAAACCAGCCATATTATATTGTCCTGAAAATGAGGTAGTAGCTTATCCTTCACTTGCTTTTATTAGTTTGCAGCAAATATCAAAAAGTGAGGTAGCATTACAGGAATTTTGGAAATGCAACCACAAAATAATATCCCAGTCATTGCTGGCTCAAGTCTCAAAGCTAACATGCACACCTGCATTTTGGTTTTGACAATATGAGTATGCAATTGATATCCATAATAATAAATCACTAAGACATGATTAATGATAAATCTGAGAGCCCCACACACAAAAGTTTCCATGTGCATAATTGTAAACAAATTTGCAACAAAAAAGTTTGCCTTTGATATTTCAAAGCATAAAGGGTTAACCAAAAATTCATGACAGTTACAAAGAACACCAGTTCACCGGCAGTGCTGAGTAATTGGGATGACACCATGATAGCAAATAAGGGGGGAGTAAAGGTATTTGTAGGAGGAGCACTTATATGTATCTTTGGTCCCTAAGGGTCTCTAGTTTGTAGCGGGAGCCCCTTTCATCCAATTATCTCCTTGTTGCAAAGGAATTAGAACCCAGTGAATGTGGCCCATTGGGTTGAATATTCTTCTCTCTGAGTTTGTCCCAAAGCAAAAATGACTTTCCCATACAGTTGACATGCATTATTTCTATAATAAAAGAACAGTTATGTGAGCAGAAATACCATTTGCAGCTAGAAAAGATGACAACTGACAGTGGTGGATGTAAACGATTCCCTAAGCTTCATCAAGCACCCCTCCATCCTCATGACCTCTATGCATATGCTGAAGGTCAGGAGAGACACCAGAATGCCCCTGTCCCGGAGATTCCAGTAGACACGTGTGTGGGTTGTCTGCATGCTCTCTCAAAACCCATCAGGCTGCCTCTCAGAATGACTCCAGGCCACTTCTTACTAGCCAATCCAAAACGGTGATACAATTCCACATCCAAATGCTAATACACAGAAGGCATGAGTTAGCCAACTCTGGGCTGGATTTTGAGCAATGGGATTGCTCATTCATTTTGTACATTGGCCTGCATCTGGGGATGGATAGCAGCCATGAGGGCGATATTAAGCATTCAAACAGGAACAGCAAGTCTCTAATTGCATTTCATTTTTTGTCAGAGCATCTTTTTAATGCTACTTTGAGTAAGGAACTGGGGCTTTACCCTGGAGACGAAGAGCAGCTTCATGTGAAAATGGCAGGGGAAATGAATATATCATCTCAAGCCTTCATGAAAATAGTGCTATGTGTGCTTGAATGTGGGTTGTAGGCATGCTATTAACATTTAAACTGGTCCTGCCAACTGCTATCCTTGGTGCTGAACCCATGAGATTTTTTTTTTTTTCTCTTCGCCTTTTGAAGTTTGGGCAGTCGAACTGTCTGAAACAGGAGTCAGGGGATGAAGGTGACGCACTGACTATAGCTCTGACCTATGGACCTGAAGGTTTCTGTTGAATGTGGACTCAGCGACAAACTATCAAGCTCCTTTAATGTAAAGCCAGGAAACCGTACTTCTTAGCTCAGTTTGGCAACATTCCATTCAAATGGAAGCTATCTCCTCCATCCAAAGAAGCTCTAAAAAATATTTATTTTACAAGTTTCTTTAGTAGACACAGCAGAACCACTTAAACTCATTCTCCCAATTTGTCTCCTCAATATTTCTCCAGCATGTCAGATGTGCACAAACCTTTCTTCCACCTCACCTTTCCAAATATATATGTGTATATATATTGTATATATTATATATAATATATACATCTCCCTTTCTCCCCTCCTTCATTTTTTCTGGGCCTCCCTTACAATACTATTCCTTTTTTTCTCTAGTAGTAATTAATTGATTAATTAATTTAAACTTATACATCCTCCAACTCTTTCAGAAATTTTTCAAATTACATCTGAATTCATTATCCTTGTAGTGGCCAAGGGAAAACATCCCCTACATCCTCTAAAGTTTTGCTGAAAAATCAACTCACAAAGGGCAGATTAGTTGGAGAAAAGGCAAACAAATTTATGAACATACGCATGGGGAGAAGCTTTCTTACCATCCTAGGGTTAGAAAAAGAACAAAGGGCTTGGATCCCAGCAAAACAAGCTGCAGAATGGGAAGAAGAGGAGGCGTGGCTAGCAGAGAAGGTCTTGCTATGCAGATGAAACCTACCAGGTAGAATTCCTCAGGTAGAATAGGGTGTTTCTTTCAGACCTCAAAGGTACCAGACTCTCCAGTTCATCTCTCCTTGATCCAGATAAGGAAGGACCTCAGAGAAAACCTGGTTGCATCAGTGCAGATTTTCTACAAAGGCGAACCTCCCCGCAAAAGACAACTTTGCAGGGCTGCCTGTTCATAGGCCCTCTCAACAGCCATCTCAAAATATGTCAAATAAATATTCTGGGATGAAATATTTTTATTTCATTCATACTGATAAGCATAACAACTGCCTCCCAAAGTTACCAGGTGGACACAATACCCTTCCACATTTTGCCTATTTAAAATAAATGCAAGCTGAAAGTAGAACACACTCTCATTGTGTTGCATGGGAATCAACCACATTGCATTGCAGAAGTGAAAAGCATGTGACCTGGTCTGCAAAAGATGAATTTTTGTTTTCTTGAGCTTTTCTGCAGCAACCAGTTTTCTCCAAAGCACTAAGATATTAAAAAGGCATTCATTCAGCTCTTTACATTTTTCTTTGTTTTATATTACCTAAAAGATATTTTGACCCAATACACCAAACGTGTGCTTGTTTTGAGAGATATTTGGGATTATGAGTAAAATTACAGCAATATATTATTGTCCTTACTTATAATGTGTACTCTTAGTAACAACCAAAAAGTAAAATGAATGTTCCATATGTTCTCGAGTTACTTTTGTTTTGGGGGAAAACATTGGGTGGGTTTGTATCCCGAGAGCTCATCAGGTGGGCGCGTGTAAAATAGATCATATATAACATCCAATTTTAGGAAGAACCCTCAGAAATTTCAGCCACCAAGAGAAAATAAAGACTTGCTTTTTCTGCAGTTGCACAGCAGGTAAAATGAAATCTATTCTCACTTCCTGCAGTCCTGCCAGCAAAGGCTGTTTTAACGGCGGGCAAACTAAAAGCATGATTGCAACTGGAACGGAGAGCCCAAGACTTGTAATTTGCTCAGTCTCATTCCTCACTGCAGTGGAATGTGCTGCCTGGGAAGGAAGGTTTGGCAATAAACAATATCTCGGGGTGCTCCTGTCGTGGACTGTGAAATATACCAACTTTATGGTCATAACAGCCTTCAAAGCAAGGACCTTCACTTATTAACTGTTCCGCTTGCTCTTCCCGAAATAGAGTGAATAGAGAAGCCTTTAAGAGGACCTAAAGAATGAAGTGCATTCAATGAGTTTGATTTCAGGAAAAATGCACTCCTGGCTACTCAAAAGTTAATAATACAGATGCAATTATATAAAATGAAAATGTGCAAGCGTGTGATGCCTCAGTCTTTGGCTCTGTGGGCAGTGGGGGGTAGTAAAGGAGGGTTTGGGGCAGATGAGCAAAGCCCTGGGATTTAGGTTCAAAAGGAATGATAGCCATGAGGGCAGTTCAGTAGCCAGGTTATCAATTAGGGGGTCATTTCAGAACTCGAAGCCTGTGGTGATGGTGGATGGGACGAGAATCATCAGAGATGGGACCATGGCAGGTGGTGCAAGTGCTGGATTCTGGAAGATATATTTTGAGTCTAGAGGCAATATCCTGGACTCTCCTGGAATTAGAGTCCCAAAGGCTAGGGCTGTGGATAACCAAATGCCAAGTCTTTGCTTACATGAGAATTATTCTCAACAGTGGCTCCAGTCCTCCTCTGCCCATAGTCTTGACTTTGCCACTGCCCAGCACCCTAAAAGATGCTTCTTTTCAACACCTCTACAACAGAGAAAAGACCCTAGGCACCCTACCCCAATTGCAGAAACCTGGCATCAGGGGTATTTGGGTAAATCACTCAAGAGTAGGCTACAGGTCATGGATGAGGTTATAGAGAGTGACTCTCTGTAGAGTCACTCTCTATAACACTGCATTAATTGTGAAGTTCAAGAATGTTCTCACATTGCATCTGTTAAATGATGGCCTGATTATTAAAAAGGGTGGAGTGGAGAGGAGTTTATCTTGTGCTTCTCAATCTCTTTCCCCATCAAAAGTGTATACAGGCTAATGGGCGAGACTACCTGCTAGAGGCCAGTGTGGGAGTCATGTGAATATCTGCAAGGGGGGGTTGTTCTAAGAATCTTTGAAACACAGGAGAAACCCTTATGGAAATTGGACTGGGCAACCAAGTCCTGATCAAAACCTCAAGTGCCCGTGCCTTAAAAGATAAGATAGACAAGTGGGACCTCATCAAACTGAAAAGCTTCTGCAAAGCAAAAGAAACCATCAAGAGAGTGGAGAGACAGCCCACAAAATGGGAAAAATATTTGCCAACTGCATATCTGACAAAGGCCTAACCAGGATCTACAAGGAACTCAAACGTACTGAAAGGAAAAAAACCAGACAGCCCCATTAAAAAGTGGGCAAAAGACATGAATAGACATTTCTCAAAAGAAGATATACGGGCAGCCAACAGACACATGAAAAGTGCTCAGCCTCACTAATCATCAGAGAAATGCAAATCAAAACCACACTGAGATACCACCTAACTCCAGTAAGAGTGGCCATCATTAATAAAACAAGCAACAACAGATGCTGGCGAGGATGCAGAGAAAAGTGAATGCTTCTAGACTGTTGGTTTGAATGCAAACTAGTTCAACATCTAGGGAAAATAGTGTGTCAATTCCTAAAATAACTAGAAATTGACTTTCCATATGACCCAGAAATCCCCCTTCTGGGAATATACCCAGAGGAACTCAAATAATTCTACAAAAGAGATACCTGCACATGTATATTCATTGTGGCACTATTCACAATAGCAAAAACATGTAACCAACTGTGCTGCCCATCAAAACTGGACTGGATTAAAAAATGTGGTACATATACACGATGGAATATTATGCAGCCACAAAGAAGGACAAACATATGGACTTTGCAGCTACTTGGATGGATTCAAAGTCTATAATACTCAATGAACTATTGCAGAAACAAAGAACAGAGTACCACATGTTCTCACTCATAATCGGACCCTGTATATTTACCATGTTACTATAAGAGAGGGATTGAATGGGCACCTCCTTCAGGTCCCCTCCCACTGTGGGAGCTTTTCTGTCCTCTCAGTAAATCCTGCTTTCTTAAAAAAAGAAAGAAAGGGATTGGCAGTAGCAGGATACTGTCAGATTGGGGAGGGAATACAACATCAATAGGGGTACCTGTTCTCAAACCAGGCAAAGTGGGGACCAAGGGGAGGCCCAGATTTTACCTGTATGATGTCCACATGTGCACCCAATCCTGAAATGTACCCCACATCTTTAAAATAAAATAAAATAAAATAAAAAAGAATGTGATATGAACTTTTCCAAAGACCTAAATATTGATTCCATGTTTTGAGACTCAGATAATGATACCTAAAATGAAGACCTCAGAAGCAAAAATTTCTCTCTGATCTTCTTCTGTCCTCTCAGACCCATTCTCCCCAAAGCCTTGCCACAGAACTAAAATCTCTCTTCTTCAAGGTGAATCACAGAAGCCAGAACCCCCTTTCCCCCACCAGCCAGAAAACCTAAAAATATGACGCTAACTTTCCCTCCACCTTTCTGTGTAAAAACTAGGCATAAAGAAATGATCTGATCTACCTTGTTTGACTGTAGGTCCTAAGATCTTCATTCCAGAGAGGGTCCTGCTCCACAAACTGAAGGAAGGAATGCTGCTCAGAGAGACCAGGGAAAACAGACAGGCCTTGCTGGGTTTCCCCACTCAGTCTATTAGCATTAGATTGTTCCCTTTTTATCCAATAATATTTCTACATGGCTGTCCAGACTCTGTGAAACCTAAGCTTAAAAATGGACAGTTTACCCTGGATCTTTGGGTCTTCACTCTGAAGGCTTCCCTGTCATGTAAAACTATGATCAAATATATCTGTATACCTTTTCTTCTGTTCATCTGCCTTTTGTCAGTTGATTTTCAATGAACCTTCACAGGACAAAGGGGAAGTTTTCCCTTGGCCCCTATACAGGCAAGAATTGGTAATGCCCTATTTAATTTTTGCCTTCTCAGTACTAAACAGGGAAGGGGTGAATTAGACATACTCTGTCTATACTCCAGAGGATAGAAATGAGACCAGTGGGCAGGAGTTTTCCAAAGGCAGCTTTTGATTTAATATTAGAAAACACTATTTAAAAAGTGATGTTAGTGGAATGTTGCAAATGACTTCTCATACCTGGACATATTCTAACCTTCCTGGCCACTCCAAGTTGGGTTAAGTGTTTCAAGATTGCTATAAATGCTTCTCCTTTGTGCTTCGTCTTGTTTCTAGAATTATCTATATAAGATTTATTTTGTCTGTCTTCCACACTAATTTTCATCCTCTTAGGGACAGAGATTAATTATGTCTTACTCATCTTGTACTTCTAGCATTTAGCACAATTTTGGGTACACTGAGTTACCGAAAACAATAATCCTTGAACTGGGAGGTAATGGAAGTAATTGCACTGACTGAGATATATAATTCAATTAATTTAAAAATCCTTCTAAATTTTAACATTCTCTGAATCTGCCCACACCAAAAGATTCTAATGCTAACTCATCATTACCAAATTAAAGGCTTTGAATTGACGCTCCAGTAGATTGGCGTGGATTCACTCCTACCTTCCAACGTCCAAATTCCTACTTCGTGTTGTGACCACACATTCATGAAATGCTATTTGTGGGTATGGAGTGTGGATTAGAGCTTAAATACCCTGGAAGGGACCACAGCCAGCACTATGATTTAGCCAGCGTAGCTTGCTGGAGACATTCTGCAAAGCTGAAGAAACACAACTTATTCCCATAACAAGGAATTCCCCAAGTCAGGATTCCCAAATTACCACCTCTGCTGCAGAATCATAGCATGGAAAACCAACACATGCTTGCTATTCTAATTATTTTTCCTCTAATTTCATTTCTGTCCACTGGTTTATTCTCTTGAAATTCTCATTGGGTTGGTTGGTTCCCATATTCTAGGAGTAGAAATTTTTAAAAATCACTCATTTCTATCATTTGGAAAACCAGTCCAAATCTCAGTCATCATTTTTTTTTAAATAAAATATGTGATTTTTTTTAAAATAAAATATGTGATTTCCTAAGCCAATTATCACCAAGCAGAGGAAGATTTTGTTATCACTGGATCAGAGCATTTACTGTGGTATTTTTTTAACTTCCCTGTGTCGAGACATATCTTGAAAACTAATCAGAAATAAGTCTTTCAAATTCCACTTTTCTTTTACTCTTTAAACACTTAATGACATTAATCATTTAATTCTATGTCCTCTTGATAAATCAGTCTGCATTTGTAGAAATGAAGAGAAAAAAAATTAAATGAACTGAATGTTACTCACATAGTGAGGACATTTTCCTCCTCCATCTGCTCTCTCTCTCTCTCTAACTCTCTCTCTTATATTCCTATTTTCACAAATGATCATTCTCCATATGGCTGAATGGATAAAACTTTTGGCAGAAAAAAAATGCCTTCAAGATCACAGAGGACATTACGTTTCAGGTGAATTAGGAGCAGGCTCCTTCTGTACAATAATCTATACATCCAGGGGCAACCCATGTATAGAGAGGAATCACCAAGAGAGCTCCACGGTCCATTCAGGTCTGACTTGTTGTCATCTGTCTCCTTCAACCTGTAACATGTATGCCATCAACTTGGCACACTGGCTCTTATATATAGTCCTCTCACTGGTGTTTTCCTTAGGTTTCAAGTTGCCTCAACGAGAGGATCTCTTTTATTCCTAAGCTAATCTTTCCCCATTACCTAGATTGCCTTGCTGGGATCAGTAGCTTGTCTACCAAGGACTCTACTAAACAGAATGCCTTTCATCTGAGTGCTTGCTAGCAACTCTTTCAGCAAAGAACCGTGGCTATTCTTGTAGAGCCAAGTGGATTTCTGTAAAGAAAGAGAGCTATCAGGAACATGTGTCCAGGGGCTAAAGATATGAGGTTTTAGAAGAGAAATGCTTGTTAGTTTCCAAAGATAAAATCTCAGGAGCTTGCTAATAATATTTATGTAGCACCTAACTGCCAGAAGCTCAAAGCTTTTTTCTCATATAATCACATAACGGGGTTGGCATCAAAACATTTCTCTAAAATGGCTAAGGGGTGTCTATTATCCACATTTTCCCACAAAGGAAACCAAGATAAAAGGTTTAAGTGGTTTTGCCCAGAGGGACACAGGAGACATTAGAAATATGTCAGAAATAGAAGAGAATAGCTCTATTTATACTTTAATGGTATTATATTATGCAACTTTCTGAAACAAATAAATGCTTCAATGTGTATATTTGCACATATAAATCATACACAAATACACACACACGCACACACACACGCACACACTTCTATTCTCCAAATGGTAGAGCTCCTTGGTGTTGTACTATTCATTTCTTTTTTTGGACTAGAAAATATAGTTTATTTAGAAAGTAAATTAGACAGAGAGAGGGAGAGAGAGAGAGAGAGAGAGAGAGAGAGAGAGAGAGAGATTCACCTCCCCAAGGTAGGGGTATGGACCAAAGCTAGGAAACATAGCAGCCATAGCTCAAAGAGCCACATGGACACACCAAAGTTTAACAAAGCAATGACCGCACTATTCATTTCAAAACACAAATTACCTAAATGAAACTGCCTAAATGTTAGTTGAAATGCTAACCTTGATCTAAGCCACAGATCATAAATCACACCATAGCAATCAAGTCTTTTCTCTATAAATGTTGTTCCCAGAAGATTTGTTCTTACTTGGTTTCTTCTGAAACTGTACGTTTAGTTTTTTAGCCCTTGAAGGATCCAAAGAATTGCTTTAGACAGAGTTAGAGAGAACGTGCTCTGATGAGGAAAGTCACAGATGGAATCCAAGAAGGAAAGGCAACATGCAAATGCTGCAGGGCAGTGCGAGGGTGCTGCTTGCCCACTTACCCTGGCCCCCCCACCCCTGCTGCTCCCGGCATTCCCATGTCTTCATGCTGATAAGAAGTCCCCTGGTTCTTTTTTATGGCTGCGTAGTATTCCATCGTGTATATGTACCATTTTGCAGCAACCTGGATGGAACTAGAGTCTATAATACTGAGTGACCTCTCACAGAAACAAAGATCCGAGTATCACATGTTCTCACTCATATAATGGACCTTGAACATCCAATGTAATATTATAAAAAAATGACTGACAGTACTGGGAAACTATGGGGAGGGAGGGGGATGGGATTAACAGTAGCAAATATCTGTCTGGGGATGGGGAAACACCTCTTATCAACAGGGTGCCTGAATGAAACGTAATTGTACACCTAACCCTTAACTGTACCCCACAAAACCATAATAAAAAATATTGATTATGAAAAAAAAAATAAAGTCCCCTGGTGACAGAGTGAGCATGATGATGTGCATAAATAGAAGTTGACAGTTACTAGAGAAAAGAATGACAAAGCTTTTACTTGTGACAGTGAAACAAAGAAAGAGAAAGAAGGAAAGGAGGGAGGGACAGAGGGGGGGAGGAAGGGAAAGGAAGGTGGGTAAGAAGAAAGTCGGCATACAATACCCTATTGGGTATTTTTCACTGCCAGCCACAATGGTGTGAATGCTGTTTGTCATCACACACCCTCTATTAGTATCTTGAATCGCTAAACAAAATCCAAAACCAAATGGGTTACTTCCTAACTGTTGCCCATGATTTTATGAAGAAAGGATTCTGTTGTTTTACAGGCAATAAAAATGGAGGAGAGTAAAGTTATTGGAAGAGAATTAGGCAGTTTGTCTCATGATCATGAGGACATCCCCAGTATCTGCGTTTGTCCTGGTCCCTAATGGGATTCTTGAGGGATAAATGTACTCAATACCTCCTCTACAATTAAGTTAATTATCATGCTAGCAACCAAATCCAAGGAGCACATTTGCCCTGATCATTATCAACATGAGAGGTTTCCTGTGAAGAGTCTTTATAACTTGGGTTGAAAGTACTAATGAATAGTCAAATGGCTAAGGTTTGGCACTGGTTTTGCTTAAAACATTTCATCAGATCCCATTCCAAGTTTTCTATAATAACAACACTCACTGTCTTGGATGGTGCTACCCTGTATTGAATAATGGAAAGTGTTGGAGTGAGCAGCTGTCATCCTGCACCCATGGAGGGATGCCAGGAAGGAGAGGATGGGCACATTACTTGGTTGCAGACTAGCTTGGGCAGATTTGAAACAATCTTATGTCCAGGTCTCACCCCACAACATTAAATCAGAATCTTGGTTGGTGGGATCCAGCATGGGTGTCCTTTAAAACTCCCCAGGTAGTTTTCATGTGGGGCCAGATTCGAGAAACACTGCTACAAGGACATCACTGGGCTCTTTCTATCAGTGTCTTTTTGGATAAAAACTCAAGGGCATCAAATTGCATGAACCAACAGCTGTGTCTTCTATAGCAACCCAAGACTCTGCATATCAGTTGACAGAGCAGTGTGTCGAATTTAAGAATTTTAATGAGATTGCTCATAACAATCTGCCCTTGGAATCAAAACTCTTGGTGTTGCAACCGCAGTGAGGGACTGTGGATCCATAACATGGTGTGTGGCAAAGATGGTGGAGAGTCTTGGAAACCAAACCCCATGAAAAATGACTGAAGAATTGGGAAGCGTTGGTTTCTGGGAACAGAAGACTTGGGTGGAATAACTGTCTTAGGACATTGAAGTGATGTTTCATGAAACCAGGATTGATCAGCCTTCTCCTACACTAGACATGAGCAACGGCGTGTTTTCAGATTGCTCTAAAAGAGTCAAGTATGTCTTCAATGAAATCTTTCCTATTCCAGGAAAGATTGCTGTGGCAAATTGTGGCTATGATAATGTAAGCATCAATAGGACTTCGGGGGATTTAAGGCTCCTTTAAAATTGATCATTTATTGTTTCTGTGTGAATAGGGACACTATAAATTCTGATGAATTCACTCCAGTCCTTTCAGACCTTGTCTGCTAATGATGTGTTCACACTTTATATTTGCTTTTCACCTCCCCTATTTTTATAGACACTGGGGGGGGGGAAGACATATGTCAATATGATTTTTTTTATTATTCCAAATATTGGAAACTCCATTTAGTGACATTAAAATTTGACCTTGGGACATCCAAAGACACAATTCTTGTTGTTTGAAATCTACACATCTAGAATGTTATCTTTTTTATTTGGATATTGTTTTCACCATCCACCTCAAATAAGTTTCAAAAGATTTGGAGCTCACTCATATCTGACTCCACTCCAAAAGTGGGTATGTTGCTAGCATCATATATCACCATGTTGCTAGCAAAAAACAAAAAACAAAATTAAAAAATCCCAAAAAACAATATATTCTGTGCACACTTAGGTTCTTCATCATATAGCTACTTGCTAGATTAATCCATACTCCTTAGAGTCTATTACATGCAATCTCTGCATTCTGTTCATATGATGTAATTGATTTTTTCAGAACAGTTAAACTAACACCTTCACTGCACCCCATTTTAACTGGTAACTGATGCACATTTTATTCAAACTACCTTTACTTTTCTTTTGAATCAAAACCAAATTGCTATCCTAAGGATCTGCTCACCCTTCTTTTCCTGTTTTCCCTTTTTTCCTAAAAGAGTTGAAATTATCTCATGTCCTTCATGACTTAAGATTATGACACTATTTCCCTTTGAATCACAGGAAGAATATTCCGAGTCCCTTTCAACTAAAGAAAGTTCCCCTGCTGTCAACTTTAGAGACACTTGATGCTAAACATTTACCGAATATATTTTTATTTCTACCTGTAGTAAATGTTAATCGAATATTCTAAGTGTCTTCCTAGATACTGCATTTTCCTAAAGATGTTTGTTTCATATGTGATAGGAATTCTATTTTTTAAATTAGATCAGATATGACTTTATAAAAATCTTTATCTCACTATTTCAAGTACTTCTATTTTTGTGCCTACTCCTATCTCAGCAATTCTATGGAACCACATTTTCAGAAAATGTAAATGTTTAAGTGATTTTTTTTTTACTTGACTGGTGTAAGGCTGTATTGTAAACTTCTCAACAAAAATTTGAGTACTTTTTTTCCTTCTGAACTATTCATACTTTCTGCCCCGAGTGTTATTTTTCAATGTTTCATGACCACAATATCAAATTATTTGAACAAAAAGTTTTGAATGCAGGACTTTTCCTTGTCATCATAAAGCATGGGTTTATTTTATTTTATCTTAAAGCAAAAGTTATAGTGAAGAGAGCACCATTTTAATGATGTTAATGTCTATGTCCTTTTTGGTTACCTGGGGCACAGAATTTGCAAGAAACACCCTTACAAATGAAGTGGTTAGGGAAGCATTTTTCTGATTTTTCTGAGTGAAAAATCAGAGACTGAAAATTGCTTTGAATACCAACGTTGTGGGGTGGAGAGAAAGAATGTGCCCCTTATAGTAGCCACCCTACTGTTGATCACAGAGGAGTACCACTTATTTCTGAAGGTTTCTGTGTTGTGCAAGGATCATGCAAATGTTAGTTGAACTAAATTTAAGTTGTGTCAGCATTAAGGTAACATCAGCAAGGAAGGGAAACACCTGGTTTAGAGGTGATCCACCTACCTTGGGATTATATTGGAGAGTGCTTTAAAAAAATTTTTGTAAGTCAGCATCTTTAAAACTTCACATTATACTATAGCCCTTGTGTACCTATTAGATATTGGAATTTATATGTTTTATGGGGTTTCAAAGAATAAGATAATTGTTAATTAGTGATAAAAATCCCCACAATCCTTTTACATTGGGTAACAGCGTGATGACCTTCATTTAATAGAGAATGGAGATTAAAGGACTAATCCTGAAGTCTGTCTGTGCAGTTGGTCGTGGAGCTGGCAACAGGACTTGGACCTCTATGCCTGTTTCTATGCCAGATGATTTGTCTGCATGAAAAACATGAGGAATGATTTAAGCTAAGCCCCCACTCACTGTGCTCATATGACTGGATCTAGTGAAATTAACAGGGGAGAGGTGACAAAGTGGTATCTTCAGAGATGAATCATCACAGCGAACAAAACTGAGTGGAGAAAGGGGGCTTACCAGGATGTGTTGACCCAGTAACTGTGTCCAAACTCATTCTACTTGCTGCATGACAACCAATAAATAGAGAGACAAGGAGGTGGAGCAAGGAAAGTGACTTTATTTCAGAGATCCAGCAAACCGAGAAGATGGTAGACTAGTGTCATAAATAATCATCTTAGAATTATGTCTTTTGCCAGGAGCAGTGGCTCACGCCTATAATCCCAGCACTTTGGAAGGCAGAGGAGAGAGAATTGCCTGAGCCCAGGGGTTTGAGACTAGCCTGGGCAACTTGGCGAGACCTCATCTCTACAAAAAATCAAAAGTTTAGCCGGGCATAGTGGTGCACGCCTGTAGTTCCAGCTACTTGGAAGGTTGATGCCTAGCAGGTAGAGGCTGCAGTGGACGTGAGTGTGCCACTGCACTCCAGCCTGGGTGACAGAGTGAGACTCCCACTCAAAAAAAAAATGTCTTTTATGTTTAGGTAAGGGGTGCAAAAGGAACTTGACAACAGCAGACATCTGGGTGCCAACAGAGGTCCAGGGAAGGTTTGTGAGACTTATATGTCCTTGGGAAATGGTATCTCATATGACAATAGCCAAACCTTTTTGTTCCTATAAATTTTTAGCAAAACAGTTACTTGTTTACATATTTCTACTTTAATCCCAGAGTTAGTTTCAAAAACCACGATTGCTGTTTTTCTGTTTTATCTCAGTGCTCTAAAATTATCTTGGCCTACTTACAGGAATGGGTAAAGGCCCCTTAAACAAAAATGGAGTTAGTTATCTTAGTTCTTTTGTTGTTTTACTGCTGCAACCCCAGCACACTACTTGTGGTGTTTTTCATATATTGCATCATTTAACCCTCACAGTGAAAACTGTGGAAAAACCGAGGCATGTTATTATCTAACACAGCCAGGATCTGAAACTCCAATTCTGAATCTGGGATCTCTCCACTTGGCCACTGTGCCATTCTCCACTCTTCTTCTTGTCCGCTCCTCGAGGGTGACTCTGGCATGTTAGAATCACCTTTTTCCAATGGAAATTCTCCTTTTTTGTCTGCTCTTCCGTCTGACTCCCTTATGGTCTTCTCACTGTTATCTGACTGAAATTCCCAAGGAGAGAACAGTCAAGATACACTCCTGTCCATTGATTGGTTTTGGCTTCTGATGAAATCTGCACTGCATTTTGGACAAGGCATTCAAACCCATCAAAGCTCTGAGGTGAACTCACATTCCCAGATTTAATTCCTGGTGTAGCTTCTCATTAAATCAATGACCCAGGCTTATTGAAAAGTCCCCAGTACTCAAACATTGCCCCCTCTGCCTAAACAACAATGAAAAAAAACCTGATTAAAAAAAGACAAAGGAGTTAAATAGACATTTCTCCAAATAATATATACAAATGGTCAGCAAGCATATGAAATAATGCATGACATCACTAATCATTAGGAAAATAAATATCTAAATGACAATGAGATTCCATCTTACACCCATTTAGGATGCTACTATCAAAAACAAAGAAAAACCACCAGAAGATAACAAGTATTGTTAATGGAGAAATGGAGCCCTTGTGTACTGTGAGAATTAAAATAGAGCATTCACTACAGAAAACAATATGGTGGTTCTTCAAAAACTCAAAACAGAGGTGTCATATCCAGAAATTCCACTTGTGGCGATATACCCACAAGAATTGATAGCTAAGTCTCTAAGAGATATTTATACCTCAATGTTTATGGTGGCATTATTCACTATAGGCAAACACTGGAAGCAGCTCAAGTGTTCATTGACAGATGAATAGATAAGCAAAATGTAGTCTATCCAGACAATGGAATATTATTCAGTCTTAAAAAGGAAAGAAATTATGACATATACCACAAAATGGATGAACCTTGAAGACATTATGCTTAGAGAAACAAACCAGTCACAAAACGACAAATACTGGGTGATTCAACTTATATTAGGTTCCTAGAAGAGTCAAATTTGTAGAGACAGTCAGTGGAATGATGGTTGCCAGGGGCTGAGGGAGGAGAAATGAGAAATTAGTGTTGTATAAATGCAGTTTCAGTTTTACAAGATGAAAGAGCTCTCTGAAGATGAGTGCTGGTGATGGTTGGACAATAGCAGAAGTCTTTAAGGCTTCTGAATTGTGCACTTAAAAATGGTTAAAGTGGCAGATTTTGACATGTGTATTTTATCACAATTAAAAAATAAAAACTACTAGCCCCTTGTTTCACTCCCATGCCTTTGTTCACTCTCACCCTTCTTTGTTCCATACCCTTCTTTTTAAAGTCCTACCAACTCCTAAAGGTTTAGTTCAAGTATGATCTCCTCCTTAAAATAGTCCTTCTTGCAAACCATTGAATGAAGCTCTACCTTCTCTGAATGACCATCATTTTATTTAGATTTTGATAGCCCTTGACTCACAAGTCCACACATCCTTAGAGCTAGTCCAGGTGGGTCATGCCGACTGCCCCCTATTGGCTCCCACAAGACTGTGAGCTCTGTATGGAGTCAAAGTCATGTTTTCCACCTCTTTGCATCTGTAGAGTGACATCATAAGTATTCGAGCTAAATAATTTGACAGTTATTTTCCATTTTTCCTTTTGCCAGAACTTTAGGAAAGATATTGCAATCGTCTTCAGTGCTTATGAGATTTTGCATTCTTTTAGCATTGGACCGCATATGGTCTCTCATTTAGCAATTTAAATTTTGTGGAAAGACCTCACACTGGCATGAAGCTCTTTGAATGAATCGAGATAAGCTCCTTCTAAAGAAAGAGCTTCTGACCCCTTAATTCTTCTTTTATACCCTAATCTTTAAATAATATTTGTTTTTTGTTTTTTTTTTTTTTGAGTTGGAGTCTCACTCTGTCGCCCAGACTGGAGTGCAGTGGCCGCTCCCGGCCACCGCAGCCTCGACCTGCTGGGCTCCGGCGATCCTTCCGCCTCCGCCTTCCGAGTAGCCGGAATTACAGGCATGTGCTACCACGCCCGGCTGATTTTTTGATTTATTGTAGAGATGAGGTCTCGCTGCCCAGGCGGGTCTTGAACCCGCGGGCTCAGGCAATCCACTCACCTCAGCCTCCCAAAGGCGCGGGATTACAGGCTGAGCCACTGAGCCCGGCTTTAAACAATATTTGTAGCAATTATTTCATTTTCCACACATACACCAGAAGATCTGGGTATCATCTAAATATAAAATCACTAGTTTTCAAATACTACTAGGTTTTTGTTGAATGAAGACTCATAGCTCTGTCAGTAGACCAGACCTAAATACACAGTCTTTTAAAGGAAATAAAAAGCAAAATTTTATTTGTGATCTTTATGTTATGATACACTCTATATGTTGTATAGACCTTTTGAAAAAAGAGCAAAGTATTTAGTATAGATCAACTATTTTGTACCGGTCTTTGTTTATAACCTATTGAATTTTTTTTTTTTTTGAGTTGGAGTCTCACTCTGTCGCCCAGACTGAAGTGCAGCGGCCGCTCCCGGCCACCGCAGCCTCGCCTGCTGGGCTCCGGCTATCCTTCTGTCTCAGCCTTCCGAGTAGCTGGAATTACAGGCATGCGCCACCACGCCCGGCTGATTTTTTGATTTATTGTAGAGATGAGGTCTTGCTGCCCAGGCGGGTCTCGAACCCGTGGGCTCAGGCAATCCACTCACCTCAGCCTCCCAAAGGCACGGGATTACAAGCTGAGCCACCCAGCCCGGCTACCTATTGAATTGTTAAGAAGCCAGTCAGAACTAGCTTTTTCGGTAATTTTACCCCGCTCCAACTTGGTAGGTTGGGCTCTGAGTGGAGTTTAAAGTTGGCTTACTCTATGGAATTCTTATTTTTAGGGCATCTTCAAGGCACTACGCTCTAGGCTAATACAAAAAAATTATGAGGCTTAGGTCCTGATTCTGGACAATGTAAATCTACATAAGAGGAGAGACATACAAAACAAATAATTTCTGTTTACTTATTAATACATAAGTTGTTAATTTTCATTACAAAAATGCTTGGAATAGGACATCATAAAAAAAACTCACCAGTAATTTGACCATCTGGAGGCAATCATTATCAGCATTGTGGATATTTAAAAAATCTTGCAAAAGTTTCCAGTCTCCCCTTAAATTCTCTCTTCTTCATCCACACCCTTTTCAAATAACTCAACAAGTATATGCTTATTGCTTGGGACAGAGACATATACAAGAATGGTGTGTAGAAAAAAAAAATCTTTTCTTTGTTTTTCAAAAATCTGAAAGCATCAGGGACCTGAACTGCTAATGGCATAAAAAGTATACTTCAGATCAAGGGACTTGAAAAGAGAAAAAAATGTAAAAGAATTTCCTGGTCAAATAAATATGCATGTATGTTGTCTTCTAGATTTTTATGGTTTCCCTTTAAGTGTTGCTTTATAAAAAATATTGAATACTTGCAGAAGTATACATAAAACTTGCTAAAGATGATCAAGGAATCAGGACTCACAATACACTGACCACCACCCTAATACCTTGGGTCACAGAATGTTATCAGCACCTCCGAGACCCCAGTGTGCCTCCTCCTGAATTCCACCCTACTCACTCTCCTGCCCAATGCAGTCTTCCCATATTTTATTTATATCATTCCCTAACTTTTCTTTACAGTTTTATCCTCTATGAAAACAGAACATTGACCAAGTATATGATTTTATTATAGTCTCCACCACCCTTTTCGAATACTTGGAGAGACTCATCACACTCAAAAAATAAAATATCATCCTGTCACTTTTTGTTATTAAAAACTGTTTTATTTCAAGAATTGGAATGTCCAATCTCATGTCATAGTCACACTCCAACACCAGCTTGACATTACATCCTCCTTTTCTCCCTTCCTGAACCATAATGAGTGCAGTATGTGGACAGACAGGTACCTCTGTGTTTCTAGGTGGTCTGCAGAGAATTGAAGTTGGCTCTTTTTATCATGCGTGTTTTCCAGGGCTCTTTGGTGGTTTTCAACTGAGCCCCTTAGCACGGAATGAAGGAGAGTGTCTCTATTCTTGGGTGGGTTCCTGTAGTTTTGTCCTGCCCCAAGAATGTCCGGGATCCCAAAGCCACTTGACACAAGCCTCTGAATGGTGGGCTCCATCTAGAACAGGAAATATAGGTTGATACCAAGACCGTAGACCCTCCTGACTCTGCCACTCTTCTGCCCACCAGACTCTCCAGGCAAAAGTCAGAACCCAGGCCACAGTCCAATTTAACTTTCTTAGGAATAAGTCAGACACCCCTATTCAATGTCTTCAAACTGTAAGGATTTCCAAAGCACGGTAGGAATCTTCTTGAAGCTCACTCATTAGGTTTGGGACTAGTAATAACCCACTCATTCCTTCAAAAAGAATAAGGTTACTTACAGCATGGCAACAGATTTCTCCAAAGAAAGACCCTCACCAATCACCAAACCATGCTAAATTTGATCTAGTGTTTATATTCTTGAAATAGGTGAAGACATTTGACAATTTTGAAGCAGGTTCGAATCCTCCAGTGAATTCTCAGCATTGCCCTTAAAAATTCACCATACGCAATTTTGTCCCACAATCACCTTAGTAGCTGATATGGGTACCTCAGTTGATATTTCTAGCCTTTTACGTTTTGCCAATCTGATAGTTGTAAATCTGTATCTTATCTTCCTGATAACCAATGAGATTAAACATCTCCTTATATAATTTTTTTTCTCTTATGAAATCCTATTTCAAGTATTTTTCACATTTTGTTTTCCGTTAAATACATTATCTTTTTTATATTTATAAGTATGCACTGTTTATATATTCTAGATGCTAAACCATTGCAATTATATGTCACAAATTTATTTGTGATACTTTTTTCTCTATATAGTATATTTTGACAATTAGAGATTTGTTGAATGTAGTTAAGTTTCTGTTTCTTTTTCTTTATGGCTTATGGTTATTTTAAATTCAGTTTAAGAAATCCTTTCCTCTCAGGGGACATCAGATAGTCTCCTAAATTGGCTTGTAAAGTATTATAGTTTTGCCTTTGGCATTTAAATTTTTCAACCATCTGGATTTGATTTTTTGTGTAGAATGTGAGGTGGAGTTTCAGTTCTATTTTTTTTCCATGTGTATAAATAACCACTGTCCTAGTACCATTTATTCCATATTTTCCCACACATCAGAGAAGCAAAGCTCTTTCTGTTATATGTGAAAATTCCATGTACTTAAATCTGTGTCTGGGATCTTGGATCATTGGTCAAGGTGTCTGTTCTTGCCCCAAATGGCTCTTTATTCTTCGAATTAGTCAGTGTGTTTATTCTAGTCCTAATTTCACATGGGTTTAATCATCAAAACATTATACTAATTCTGAATAGAATAAGTTTCTCCATCTTTTCTTTTCAGAAGTCTCGATTATTTATAGCTATTTGTTCTTGTATATACATTTTAAAATTAACTTATAAATTTCCCCTTAAAAATCTTGTTGGCATTTGACTGAAGCTACATTAAATCTATATATTGACAAGAGTAGTGACTTCTTGAAAATTTTGTCTTTGTATTCAAGATTATGTTATAATTCTTCATTTATTTTTATTATTTTGTTATTTTTGGTATTTTTTAAATTTCCAAATAAAGGGTTTTTTTTACAGATTTTATTCTATTCATTAATAATTATTTATATTCTTGTGGCTTTTATGAAAGCTACTTTCTAAAAATTTTTTTATAATTTTTGGCAGCATATAGATATACAAGTGATTATAAACTTTTTTTAATCCAGTAAGCTTCATAAGCCCTCATTAATTCTAATAATTTATCTAAATATTCTTTGAGATTTGAGGGGTTTTTTAGCTGGGCAATGAATAAGCAGTAAATAATAATACCTTTTTACTTTGTAATCTTCATATTTTTTTAAAAATTTCTTTAAAGTGGACTTTGGTGCCTCAAATTCAAATATTATTTAATATTGTATTATATGTTGTATAATATAATCTCACTCCTGATCTTAAAGTGGAAACTTTTACCTTTTCGGTCTTAAATATAATGTTTTAACTAAGTTTTCAAAAATAGTTACTGTGTATCAGATAAGAAAGTTACTTTTCATTCTTAATTTACGAAGGATCTTGAAAAAAAATCAGGAATAGTGACTTTATCAAATGCTTTTTTTCATTCATAAGAATGATCGTGTAGTTTTTTTTCTGGTGATTAATGAATTGGTCTTTCAGAGTTAATCCAAATTTGTTCATTGTGTGATTATTATTCTTTATACGTGGCATAATTCTTGATATTTTAAGATAATTGGTCCTATATTTAATAAAACTGACTTTCCTTTTATGATTTGGCTATTAAAATTAGCTAGTCTCATAAAATGAGTTAGGGTAAATTTCTTCTTATTCTACTTTCTGGAGGAGCTATATTGGTTTGGTATTATTCGTGGATTGTTTGTGATAATTAACACATAAAACCATCTGGACCTAGACCTTCTTTGTGGAAAGACTTTTAAACTACTGACTTGGGTTTTGGGGGCTATGTTTGTTTTTTCGTTTATCTGTTTCCTCCAGGATTTTTAATGTTTAAGTTTTTTTTTTTTTTTTTTTTTAATTTTAATGCTGGGTTACAATTCAGAGTTAGGTATACAAATGGTCATTGTGTAGGTAAAGTGTGGGCCTCACTTTGGTCCCCACTTCACCTGGTTTGAGATCAAGCACACTTATTGATGAGGTGTGCTCCCCCTCCTTCCCCTGGCAGTTTCCCACTACTGCCAATCCCTTTCTTATTGTATAATGATAATTGTTAAGTCCTGCTTACGAGTGAGAACATGTGGCACTCGGTTCTTTGTTTCTGTGGTAGACCACTCAGTATTAAAAACTCTAAGTCCAACCAAGTAGCTGCAAAGTTCATAATTTTGTCCTTCTTTATGGCTGCATACTATTATATCATGTATATATACCACATTTTTTTCCCCAGTTCTCTTTTGATGGGCAGCACGGTTGGTTCCATGTTTTTGCTATTACAAATAATGCTGCAATAAACATGCATGTACAGGTATCTTTTTCATAGAGTGATTTGAATTCCTCTGGGTATACTCCCAGAAGGGGATTGCTGGGTCTTATGGAAAGTTGATTTTTTAGATCTTTGAGGAATTGCCACACTGTTTTCCATCAAAGTTGTACTAGTTTACACTCCCACCAACAGTGTAGAAGCGTTCCCTTTTCCCCACAACCTCTCCAGCATCTGTTGTTTTTGAGTTATTGATGATGGCTACCCTGACTGGAGTTTGGTGGTATCTCAGTGTGGTTTTAATTTGCATTTCTTTGATGATTAGTGAGGCTGAGCATTTTTTCATGTATCTGTTGGCTACTCATATGTCTTCTTTTGAGAAATGTCTATTCAGATCTTTTGTCCAATTTGTAACAGGGCTATTCGTTTTTTTCTTTTCAGCACGTTTGAGTTCCCTGTAGATCCTGGATGTTAGGCCTCTGTCAATACAGTTGGCAAATATTTTTTCCCATTCTGTGGGCTGTCTCTGTGCTCTCTTGATGGTTTCTTTTGCTTTGCAGAAGCTTTTCAGTTTGATGAGGTCCCACTTGTCTATCTTATCTCTTATGGCATGGGCAATTGGGGTTTTGATCAGGAATTGGTTTCCAGTTCCAATTTCCATAAGGGTGTCTCCTGCATTCTCTAAGGTTCTTACAGTTTGAAATTTTGCATTTAGGTCTTTGATTCATTTAGAGTTGATTTTTTTGTGTACAGTGGTAGGTGGAGGTCTTGTTTTAATTTTCTGCATGTGGTCAGCCCATTTTCACAGCACCATTTACTGAATAAGTTCACCTCTCCCCAATGGTTGTTAGTGTAGGCTTTGTCAAAGATGAGTTGGTTGAGAAATTGAGGTTTTGCTTCCAGAATCCCTATCCTGTTCCATTGGTCCATATGCCTATTCTTGTACCAATACCAGACTGTTTTGATTATTGTAGCCTTATAGTAAAGTTTGAAGTGTGGCAGTGTAATACCTCCTGTTTTGTTTCTTTTGCTAAGGATTGTTTTGGCTATTCATGGTCGTTTTTGTTTCCATATGAATTTCTGTATTGTTGTTTCCAGGTCTGAGAAGAATGATGTTGGTAATTTAATGGGTATTGTGTTAAATCTATAGATTGCCTTGGGGAAGATGGACATCTTAACAATGTTGATTCTTCCAATCCATGCGCATGAAATGTTTTTCCATTTGTTTGTGTCATCTTTGATTTCTTTGAGCAGTGTTTTGTGGTTTTCATTGTAAAGGTCTTTCACTTCTCTGGTTGGGAAGGTGCCAAGGTATTTTATATTTTTTGTGGCTATTGTGAATGGGATTGTGCTTTGTATTTGGGTTTCTGTTTCTTGATGGTGTATAGGAATATGACTCTTTTGAACATTTATTCTGTACCCTGAGGCTCTGCCAAAGTCCTTTATCAGTACAAGGAGGTTTTTGGCAGATTCTCTTGGGTTTTTAGGGTATAGGATCATGTCATCTGCAAAGAGGGCTAACTTAACTTCCTCTTTTCCTATTTTCCTCTTTTCCTGACTGCTTTCTCTTGTTTGATTTCCCTAGCTCAGACTTCCAATACCATGTTAAGCAGGAAGGATGAGAGTGGGCAGCATTATTTTGTTCCGGTTTTCAGGGGAAATGGTTTCAATTTCTGTCTGCTTAGCAGTATGTTGGCTATGGGCTTATTGTAGATGGCTCTTACTATTTTGAGGCATGTTCCTCTATACCTAGGTGTTCAAGAAGGAATGCCAGATTTTATTAAAAGTTTTTTCCATGTCTAATGATATAATCATGTGGTTATTGCTTTTACATCTGTTGATGTATTTAATTACATTTATGGTCTTGTGAATGTTGAACCAACCTTGCATCCCAGTGATGAAGGCTACCTGGCCATGGTGGATGATTTTTGAGATGTGTTGTTGGATCCGATTTGCTAGAATCTTGTTGAGAATGTTTGCATCTGTGTTCATCAGGGATATTGACCTGTAGTTCTCTTTCCTTGTTGGATCTTTATCTGATTTGAGTATCAATGTGATGTTAGCTTCATAAAATGATTTAACATTTAAGTTTTCAAATTTATTGATGTAACATTGTTATTGCTATTCTATTGTTATCTCTACAGCATCTATACTTATGAATTTTAAAATTTCTAATAGTATATATTTGTTCTCTCTTTCTCACTTTTCTATTCAATATTGCTAAAGGATATTCAGTCTCAGTACTTTATTATTTCTACTTTGCAAAGGTTTAACCTGTTGTTGTTTCCCTAACTCCCTGTGCTAGATGCTCAACTCATTGATTTCCATCCAATTTTCACTTTTAATATCCACATTTAAGGCTTTAAATAGTGATATGGGTAATGCCCTGTTGGTATATTCTCTCCCTCTCTCTCTCGAATTTGGTGTTAATATTGCTTACATGTATTTTCTGCTTCCACTGTAGTTTATTTTTTGACCCTTGAGTTTTAAAAATGTGTGTTTTAAAATTTCTGTATGGAGGCTTTCTAATCATCACTTCATTCTTGCCTTCTAACCTAATGCATTATATGGAGAAAATGTGACTTACTTAATACTAGCCTGATGAAATATATTGGTAATTTACTTTATGAAGTCATAAGTGGCCAATTTTCATATTTTTTTTACTTTGCAAGGACTGTAATGTTCTAATACTAACTTGAAATATATTGCTTCTCTTTATTGTATTTTATATGTGTAAATTTCCACCATAAGGAAGTTATTGAATTGCTGAGCAATATTCAACAATTTATTCAAGTATTTTTATAGAGTGATTCTTATATGCTCATATATGGCTGTATATTAGGCATTAAGAATATAGTAATGAAAGTGACCAACTCAGTTTTTGCTCCCATGAACTTACTTAGCATCTAGAGGAGGGAGAGATAAGTACGCACAAGGTTGCTTAATTATTGTGTTAAATGCTGCAAAGAGAAAGCACAGTGTGTGATGAGGGAGGTTGCCTGAGATCATGTACTATGGCTATAGTATGGTGTTTATCATTAGCTGTACCCAAAAGTCTGGACACAGAAATACAGAAAAATCACCCGGTTATATGGATCAGCAAGACAAGTTCAAATACAGAGCTTACCCCTTTACCATGCTTAGTCTTTCATCCACTTTTCCCTTCCTATCCCAGGCTCTTTTTCCTCCTTTTCCTTGCTCCTACTTATCCATCTGTCTTTGGGTCCTCACCACCATGGTCATCTTGCTCTAACAGCATATTCTTGGAACTCAGGACAAAACCCTACAACTCTGTGGGTGATCTGTTCATCAGAGACTCTAATACTGCTCACACTGTATAAATTCATTTTTCTAATCCCAAAGTAGACTGGGATGGTTCATCAAATTTTATTCTTAATTTTGAATTTGCATAAACAAATATCAAAGAATACTTTTAAGTAAACAGCAGGCTGTCTCTGTTATTCTAATAAAAACAATCACTCAAAGTGAGGTCCAAACTGAGATTCTTTCATTATACGCTCAACATTATATTTGTATTCCGGTTGTTTAAAGTTACATGAGTTTTCTGTTTTTTGTGGGTGCTTTTTTATTTTCTAGTAAGAGTGATTACACTGAAAACTCATATTTCTCTGATAGTCAATCGCTATGTCTTGTTATTTTTATTACAAAGCTCTTTGTCCCTGTCTCCCCTACTTAGTACTTGTGTAGCTGCTATATTTGACCAAGAATAGTACAGTGCTGCTATCAATCTTCATCTTATTAGATTCAGTCCGTTGATCTAGCCAGGCAAGTCTCCTTTGGAGCTCATTTCTTCATTTCTCTTTCTTATTCCTGGTGTTTTTTTTTTTTTTGTCTCAGTTTTTTCATACAAGGCATTAGTGCATCATCCCTGTTTCCCCTAATTGGCAGCCCTGATTACTAGACCATTCTTTTCTTCATCCAAGTCATTAGTTAAAATGACCATCAGGAGAGAGTCAGGGAGGGACCATGAGAAACACCCCTCCAGGTGGACATCTATCTCTTAATCATCAGTTTCAATAATTGTAACCTGATCTTAATTGTTTCATTACCCAGTTCACAAGACTATGATGAAAAATCTTGTCAATTTTTTTTTTTTTGGCTCACATGAGGTTACTGTCCTTCTAGCCTACTACATTTCTTGTATTTATCAGTCCAGTGAAATGAGTTTAGTCTGGCATGACTTACTTATAATGAGCCCATCCTGACTCACAGTGACCTCCACTTTCTGATTTAAGTATTCACCAACCATTCTTTAAAAGAATCCATTTCCAAAGTATCCTCAGGGATGACATTAACCTCATGTTCTCTCAAAGTTAAATTGCTTTCTCAGCCATCTCAAGTGACTTCTAATCACTAAATCCAGTGTCCTCTTCTCAGCTCCTTCTGTGTGATTGCTCCATGGCATCTGACCCTGCTACCGCCCCATCTTTCTTGTGCAATTCATCTCACATTTGTGCGATAGATCTTCTTCTTGTATTTGAAAAATAAGAACATTTGTTCATTTTCAGTTTGCTGAATGGAAATATCTGCTGTTTTATAAACAATTTCTCAAAATTACTAATAATGATTAGTCAGCATAATATGCAAGCTTTTTACAAATTTGAGAAGCAGCTTGTCTAGGCTAAAAAATCTTTCTCACAACCTCCTCATGGTCTTAGGATTTTAGTGTTCTACATTTCAACTACACAATTATCTCTCTGAAGTTTATTTTCAAAGACAGGGAAGAGAATGTAAAATAAAAATATAGGAGATATTCTAACTAGTCAATGGTTCTCACCATTATTTAGGTGATAAAACACCTAGAACTTATAGTACTTCTTGCAGAACATCTTGATATTGTAAAGGACTATGATTGTTGATAATTTATCTAGCCCAAGTTATTATGTATGGGAAGTATGCTACATAACATGCAAAATTGTAGCTAGGAACAAATACACAATCCATCCCTTCCCCCAACACATGTTTTCAAACTCATTCCATTCTGGGATTTTCTGCTAATAATAATTATTTATTTATTTATTTCTAATTAGTACTTAAAAGACAGAGAAGGCAAAGGATGCAAAACAATCAGGTAAAAGAATTATGGGAGAAAAAATGTTTAATTGGCACTACTTTATTATTTCAGTTAATTTGGGCAAATTGTGAAAAGACCACAGCTATCACATAATTTTAAAAGCAAGAATTCAAAGAAATGTTGTGCAGAGTGCATCTGCTAAACTGAGTATTCGAAAGTTGTGAGGGTCCCCAAAATGTCCAACTACTCAAGACAAGCAGTTACCTGAGCAGAGCTAGTTCCCACCTATTGTTCTATTCTGGGATTAGTGGCCTTTTTGAAGGAAAATGTCAGTAGAATCCATTATTTGCTTCTCATACCCCTCTCTCCCTATTCCATAAAAGGATTAAAGAGAGTGTTAGCTTAACCTAAAGAAAGGCAAATGTCTGCAGAAGGTGGGGACATGTGAAGTGTTTCAGAGCAGAGGAGAGGTAGTTAGATGCTTAAGGATAAGGAAAATGTTTCATATCCTGAGTTCATTATTGCTTACCTATTTTCCCATATTGCTTATCAATTTATCCCTTAAATAGCTAAAGAATGTATATACCTTTCTCAGGAGTATCATGGTATTCAGAATCAGGAATGACTATTTAAACGATAGCTTGTCATTGTGGAAAAGAAGATGCATTTCAGAAGATAGAAAAGAGAGTGGTAACTATAAAAAATAAATTAAAACTGTAACTACCTGAGACCTGTGGAAGAAAGGGCTGGAGAATAATCAGAGAAGGACTTGTGAACAACTCTCATATTTGACTGAATTCCTATAGGACACAAGATGAGGTCTTTTCTCCCTGTTCATCCAGCTAATATTAATCAAAGCCCTTTTTGATAACTTTTATGTTTTTAGATGCCTTACCTCATTCTGGACTTAAGACTTTCTAATACTTTTCTTACAAGTTTCTACAAAGACTTTACATTCCTTGGTGGGTCATGTATTCTTTCTTTCCTATTTGATGCACTATTATATCTAGATTCGTTTAGAACGTTTCACTGTGATCATCATGATTTCTGTTGAAATGTCAGCCTTCTTATCTTCATTAGGATGATTTTCCATTGTACTCTTATGTTTTCATTTTTGAGAACTGCCTGTTCATTCTCTGTTCATGCTTCACACATAAATCAATGACTTCTTGATTGTTATCTTAAGCATATTTTTAAAAAGAAACCCATGCCTCTCTCTGAAACTGAGATTTTCCATAACATTCTTATAAGTCCACGCAAATATTTCAAATTTCTCTCTGGTCATGTTCCCCTCCCATCGTTTTTTATCAAATCTTATTCTTTTCCATATTTTATTTTTTCCTATTGTGCTTTTTCATTCTTTTTTATGAGTACCAATGATACATACTTTGAACTCCCTATGCCATTTTTTGGGTTGCCTTTTAGCGTTTTTCCTCCAACAGTACTTTATGTTATGACATGGAATTGCTCACCATTAGGAAGGAGTTTCTCTACCTCAAAAAAAAAATCCATTTTTTTTGTAGGGTGAAAAAAATTACTCTTTTCTCCTCACCAAGATCAGCATTGCCGGCCAGGCTCAGTGGCTCATGCCTGTAATCCCAACCTAGGCGACATAGCAAGACCCAGTCTCTACAAAAATAAAAAAAAAAATTAAAAATCAGCATTGCCAAGCTGCTGCATTTGTCATTACTTTTCTATCACTCCATGTCTGTAACCTGCATCATGCTATGTCTAAATGTTTCCCTAATCAGTTCTGCTTTCTCTGATTGACTTCTGCATTCTTCTCTTGCATCCCTACTTTGCCTTGCCAAGCAAAGTTTTGCCTTTGGGGTTTTGCCACCTACTCTAAGAACATAGCAGAGGTGTTCCCCCTCCACTAGTACCTCCCTCTCATACTGTTCAACTTTTATTTAACTTGGCAGCCTTTCCTCATAGATTGTAGTTAAGCATTTGTGGGGTCCTTCATCTTATTGAAGATGGAATTTTTCTTTGTATAGAAATGTACCATTTTATTACAAAGAGACACAAAAATGAAATAGCATCTTAAAAAGGAAACTAAACTACCAATCTCCACCTGCAGAACTGGGGGAAGACAGAAACAGACAGTGTGAGTTTCTTGGCTCACTTGAGGACAGTGGAAAGGTATGAGAACAGAATCAGTTTAAAAATGGTTGATGTTACCTTAGGAGCCTGAAAAGAACTAGAGTCCTTGAAGACCCAGCCACCTCTTCCAGAATGCTCAGTAAAAAGGGCACCTTTCCAAAGCTATTAAACAGGCACTTGGCATTTCAGGATTTTGTCGTACAGTTGCATAAAAGTATCCCACCTAGCCCTGGCACCCTTTATGGTTCAGAATTAAGAACTAAGGAATGATAGGTGGCAAGGTCGCTCCAAGAAGAGTCCACCCAGCACAGCTGCCATGGGCTCATTGTCCTGGCTTCTGTCTAGTCCCTGGGGATATTTATAGTTAACAAATTTTGATATAAATACACAGAAATAGAAAATATAAAATCTGAGAAATGTCTATTCATGTCTTTTGCCCACTTTTTATTTATTTATTTTTATTTTATTTTTTGAGTCGGAGTCTCACTCTGTCGCCCAGACTGGAGTGCAGTGGCTGCTCCCGGCCACCGCAGCCTCAACCTGCTGGGCTCCGGCGATCCTTCCACCTCAGCCTTCCAAGTAGCTGGAATTACAGGCGCGCGCTACCACGTCCGACTAATTTTTTTGATTTATTGTAGAGATGAGGGCTCCCCAAGTTGCCCAGGCGGATCTCGAACCTGTGGGCTCAGGCAATCCACTCACCTCAGCCTCCCAAGGCATGGGATTACAGGCTGAGCCACCGAGCCCGGCTTTTTGCCCACTTTTTAATGGGGTTGTTTGTTTTTTTCTTTTCGGTGCGTTTGAGTTCCTTGTAGCTCCTAGATGTTAGGCCTTTGTCAGATAGACAGTTAGCAAATATTTTTTCACATTCTGTGGGCTGCCTCCCTGCTCTCTCAATGGTATCTTTTGCTTTGCAGAAGCTTGTCAGTTTGATGAGGTTCCACTTGTCTATCTTATTTCTTATGGTGTGGGCACTTAGGGTTTTGATCAGGAATTGGTTGCTAGTTCCAATTTCAATAAGGGTGTCTCCTGAATTTTCTTAGATTGTTATATTTTGATGTTTTACATTTAGGTCTTTGATCCATTTAGAGTTAATTTGTATGGTGATAGATAGGGGTCCTGTTTCAATCCTCTGCATGTGATCAGCCAGTTTTCCCAGCACCATTTACTGAATAGGTTCTCCTCTCCCTAGTGGTTGTTGTTGGAGGCTTTGTCAAAGATGAGTTGGTTGAGAAATTGAGGCTTTGCTTCCGGAATCTCTGTCCTGTACCATTGGTCTACGTGCCTATTTTTGTACCAATACCAGCTGTTTTGATTACTGTAACCTTATAGTAAAGTTTGAAGTCTGGAAGTGTGACCTCCTGCTTTGTTTCTTTTGCTAAGGATTGTTTATGTTTCCATATGAATTTCTGTAGAAGATATATGGGCAGTCAACAGACACATGAAAAAGTGCTCGGCCTTACTAATCATCAGAGAAATGCAAATCAAAACCACATGGAGATACCACCTAACCCCAGTAAGAATGGCCATCATTAATAAATAAACAACAACAGATGCTGACGAGGATGTGGAGAAAAAGGAACACTTCTACACTGCTGGTGGGAATGCAAACTAGTGCAACGTCTTTGGAAGACAGTGTGGCGATTTCTGAAAGAACTAGAAATTGACCTTCCATATGACCTAGCGATCCCCTATTGGGAATATACCCAGAGGAACTCAAATCATTCTACATAAAAGATACCTGCATACGCATGTTTGTTGCAGCTCTATTCACAATAGCAAAAACATGGAACCAACCATGTTGCTCATTGAAGCTGGACTGGATAAAAAAATGTGGTACATACACACGATGGAATATTATGCAGCTATAAAGAAGAACAAACATATGGACTTTGCAGCAACTTGGATGGATTTAGAGTCTATTATACTCGGTGATCTATCACAGAAAGAGAGTACCATATGTTCTCACTCATAAGTGGACCTTGAACAATTATCATAATACTATAAGAAAGGGATTGGCAGTAGTGGGAAACTGCCAGGGGAGGGAGGGTGGGATTGTCAGTTGAGGGTAACTGCCAGGGGAGGGAGGGGCACACCTCATCAACAAGGGTACCTGCATAATGAACATGTGTATACCTAACCCTGAATTGTACTCCACATCTTTAAAATAAAATTTTAAAAAAAAGAAAATTTAAAATCTGAGGGGTTGGAGAAGAAAGGTAAGGGATTTGGCAAGCTAGAGTGCTCTGTTCAGGTCAACTTGACCTCCTCCTTGACCCCTTTGGCTTCTGGCTTCTCCTCCTTGGTTTTCTCCTCTTCTGCGACTTCTATCTTCATCTTTGGGTCTTTCTCTTTTTAATCCTCTGTTTTGACTCTCTTGGCTTTTTTGACATTGGAAGAGTTCCTGCTGCCATCCTCTCTCTCCTCATCTGAGTCAGTGTACTCTTCCCCACAAGCAATTCATTTGTCAGAAGAACAGATTGAGGTATGCTTGTCGGGGTCTTCTTCATTCTCATCTCCACTTTCCTCAGGGATGGCATTCTTAGAAATTGTCTGCATTTGGACTCCAGGTGTATGAAGCAGCATTCTCAGCTTCTCATACAGTCACTGTCTTTGGCCAATGGGACAAAGAGTGGCTGGGCTCTGGTGAAGGACAAACTAGAGTCTGGAATGTTCAGTCAAGGGTGACCAGAGGATATACTCCCTTGATCTTCCCAAGGTACTCGTTAGTGTTCTGGTTGGTCATATTGGTAGGACAGATGTGAAGTTTGAAATCTGGTCCAAAGTATTCAAAATAGTCATCGTATGGAAGCTCATTAGAGATCTCTCTATCCAGGACTACAGCTCTTTCATATTTGCAGCATCGGACGACATTACAAATGGTATAACCCCTCCTTCCAGCATCAGGATGGGCAGGTTGATGTTCTTGACAAATTCCACACACTTGGCATATCCTTTGATGGTCAGATTGAAGCAACCTAACCAATCCCCAGACAGGGAGTCTGAGCTGCACTGAAAGACCATTGCACTAATCTGAAACTTTGGACATGACTGGCTTGAAAATGGCTGCATAGGACTCGTCATCAATCCCATCTTGGAGCTGGTAGTTAATAGCATAATGCTTGCCTTTGCCAGCCCCGATATCCATAGGTCCCCAGTTCCTGGGAAGTACTCACTGTATTTATGATAGGGCACAGTCATGACCTGGTCTGTGGTATAGAAGGCCTCTTCCACGCCATATACAACACCCTCTAGGATGGCCAAGACTATACCATTGACATAACAAAAGCCAAATGCCTCAGACTTCTTTTCATGATATAGGCCCCCAGCCCAGTTCACCTTGATGTCTGTCTACTGCTTATTAAGCTTGACAGCACTTGCCACAGAGCCACCAGTAGACAACTGGCAGAACTCAAACAAGCCATCAAATACTGAACAGTCCTCATCAGCGTTGAATTTCTGCATCTGCTTGCTGTACACCAGCATGTTACCTGGATGATGGAGTGCAAGAATTTAATATACCCATCACTGTGGTAGTTGGTCATCTCCTCAGCATTGACTTTGTGAGAGTGATAGATTTCCACTTTTCTGTAGTGACTGTAGTTGAGCAGCCAGTTGTGAGTAATGCAGATTCAGTGAGGCTTCACTGGGTGGCCTTGTCCATAATAGTAATTTCCAACATCCCCGTCATAGTAATAACAGACTTTCCTCTTGGTGCTCCGTGTCTGCCATCTTACTCACCTCTGTCCCTCCCATCAGTCACACAGATGGAATTTCATTTTAATTTTTTTTCCTTCTCTTTATTGTTTTCCATTGCTTTGGTCAGGAGAGAGGAGAATCTGTAATAAAGTTTA
This sequence comes from Cephalopachus bancanus, assembly GCA_027257055.1. Classification (NCBI taxonomy): domain Eukaryota; kingdom Metazoa; phylum Chordata; class Mammalia; order Primates; family Tarsiidae; genus Cephalopachus; species Cephalopachus bancanus. The sequence continues at coordinate 198,877 of JAPVLO010000832.1, forward strand.
TCAATAGGGAAAATATTATTTTTGTGTGTTTCTGATGGACTCAATAGCAGTTAAAATTCTGAAGTGCAAAAGAAATATAGTATTCCAATTTCTCTGTCTTAATTGCTATACAATTTCATGTGGATTTTGTGTGTTCTTTCAATATTCTACCTTGAGATCTGCGTATACCCTACTGGACCTCCCACTTTATAAGTATTGATTCCTCTAGCACATTAGGTGAGCTTAATTGAATTGACTCAGTTAGAGAAACAGTGTTATTCTGCTCCTTTCATAAACAACAACAAAAATATAGTAGTTATTGGGGTGGAAGGAGCAACCCAAATATGATCACATGTATTTTTATGTACAAGAATAACAATATTTGTATGATTGGCATCATTCTATATAATCCTGCATGGCTATTTTCCCCCCGTTTTCAAAATAAGGTATTATCAAAATCATGTATCAAATGTACATCGGATTGACTCTACATAAATATAAAGAAATGTATGTGGCATAATAGTGTCTCTTAGGTTCTAGGAAGGACTCTGGACTTTCTCTGTTTCACTTTTCATGGAACTCTTTTCTTATTATACTTTTCTTTTTTTTTTTTTTGAGTTGAAGTCTCACTCTGTCACCCAGGCTGGAGTGCAGTGGCACGCTCACTGCTCCCGTAGCCTCGACCTGCTGGACTCAGGAGATCCTTCCACCTCAGCCTTTCAAGTAGTTGGAACTACAGGTGCGCACTACCAAGCCTGGTTTATTTGTTTGTTTGTTGTAGAGATGAGGGCTCACTAAGTTGTCCAGGCTTGTCTCGAACCCCTGTGCTCAGGCAATCCTCTTGCCTTGGCCTCCTAAAATGCTGGAATTACAGACTTGAGCCACTGCGCCTGGCCCTTATTATACTTTTTAATACAAACCTAAGAGATGCCTGCTTGAAAACGAATTGCCCCAGTCTTGGTTTTGTCTAGCATCATATTTATGGCATATTTTCCTTTTTATTTTTCTGTAAATAAATAATTCCAGGGAATTTGAGAAAAGGAAATAATCTTAGAAACTATTGACTCCAGCTCCCTTATTTTACAGACCCAAAAATGAGGCCAAGATGCCAAGGGACACGCACACGTTCTCACGCTGGTGAGCTGGTGAGCCATAGAGCTAAATTTCCTGAAATAAAGTCTCATGTTCTTTTTACTACACCTGACTGCCTTTGGCTGATTCTGCCTGAGGTCAAACAATACTAAAAACGCCCTGAAAATGCTCATTTACGAACATTGCTCATGTTCAAAACATAATTCTGTTTTGAACTTGAACATCAGCTAAGTAGACAAGTACATCTGATGCACCTGCAATTATGTCCTTGGAAATTTATAGCATCACTCTCAAGTTCAACAACTTGTTGGCAGCTACCCAAACTTTAGTTTTGCCTCTAAGTAAAAATAAAATATCATGCATGTTATTAGCATAAATATGACATTTAGGTAAACTCAGAACACGTGAAAACCTCATGTTTCTGGGTGATTAATATACATATATTTTTTCTTTTATGTGGATGGCATTTCTTTATGTCCATCATTCTTAAATTACTCTCTTTCCAGAAAATGGTATAAGCAGAATTTTTTTACTTTGTCACACACCTTTTTCTATTTTAAATGATTTTTTAATCAAATAATTAGGGAAAATAATAGGCCTTAGCAGGTTATCTAGGCAGTTGATTTTTGTGATCACAAACAAGGTACTTAAGTGCAGGGTGGGCATAAAAAAGAAATCTTAAAAAGCAGATCAAGTGCAAGTGGTTTGGGTCTGATTGGTCAGGTGGCTAGTAATAGGAAGAATGCAAACAACCTTATCTGTGGGAGTCGGGTAGAGGAGAATTTCCTTGGGGGAGAGAATACTAGCAAGCTGTGTATTGAAGAACCATCATGTTAAAAAGCTGTGGGACTCATGAGGCAGTACCACAGACCCAAGCCCAATGTCTTTGGTGACAAAAGGGAACAGAGAAAAACCTATCACGGAAGTACAAGCATGCTCACATGTAAATGAAACAAGTGACAGAAGCAACGACCAGCCACTTCCTTACCAGCACAGAGGCAAGAAATCTGTCAATAGGTGCTTTCCATATGGAGTCTCCTAAAAACAGAATTCAGTAACTAATAAGGGAGATCTATGTTATGCCTTTTTTTTCCACATAGTGCCCTGTAGGCTGGCACAGCCCCATACCCCCTCTCTACTACCTGATAGTTCTCCCTTTTCTAGAGTGTGCCAATTCCCAATTTTCTGACTTCAGGGAGAACTATTTCTGCAGTTCTCTGTCACGTGGCACTGGCATTTCCAGTGAGGTGTATTCTTCCTCTGGGGCAGAGGAGGGAGTGAGCCACTCCCACCCCAGCTGCTGAGGAGAGCTCTAGTTGCTACTACCCATCTTTGCAACACGGAAAGTCCGTCTCTTGTTCTGCTGGAGGTATCCAAGACAGTTGGAAAAGAAGAAGGGGAGAAGTCCAGCCAAAAGAGTGTCTTTTAGACAGTAGAGATAGATGAGGAATCTGGAACCTAATCTTCTGTTGATTACTCTGTTTTAGGATTTTCTATTATTTGACTAGAGACTAAACAAGTTGGTTCAAATAAGTGAATTTTTCTTAAGTAGAGACTGCACTGGGCATCTCATGCTAGGAAAAAACATGGTGCGTGTCCTTGATATGCCCCTAGAGTATTGAGATAGATGGGCAAGTAGACAAATGCACTCAATGTGGGAATATTTAATGGCAAACAGCTGTATTCACGGAGCACCTGGAGATGAGTATTTGGTCCAATCTGAGGTTATGGAGGGGGTCTTGAAGGAGTGACTCCTCAAGACCTCTCAAGGGGACTTAAAATCTAGACTGAATAATTCTCAGGAAGATGGGAAATAACGTGTATATGTGTGTGTGTGTGTGTGTGTGTGTGTGTGTGTGTGTGTGTGTGTGTGTACGTAGAATGTGGGTTGATAGGAAAACTCCTGTTCATTTGGAGTTAGTAGATGAAAAGGTGTGAGGGTGAGAAGGGAGAAAGTGATGCTAAAGAGGTAAGAAGGGACTGAGACTCCAAAATCCTCCTTCCCCCACCTGCCCCGAGTGCTGGAGGAAATAGGGAGGTGTTTCTGCTAGCTCTGAACACAACTACTACCAAAGCTTGGCAGCTTCTATTTGCCAGTGCTCTGCCTTACATCAGCTGGCTGAACTATCTTTATTTTAATCTATCACTTGTTTTCTTAGTTCATGTCTTTTACTAACTCATTCACAACTACTTGTCTTATGGTTTGTTGAAGCAATAAGTCAGACAAGGTTTGCCACAACAATGTCTGGCTAAGTGGCTGGCCATAAAAACTCCAACACCACATTCATTGGAAGGGCATTCCTCATGAAGGTGACTCATTTTCCCACTCTCATCCATCTTACAGTATTTCAAGATAACCAGCTTAACCTTCTTTCTCTTATGCTCATTCTTCTTGGGAGTGGTGCAAGACTTCTTCCTTTCCTTAGCGTCCCCACGAAGTCTCAAGACAAGATGAAGAGTTGACTCCTCTTGGATGTTGTAGTCAGACAAGTATGTCCATCTTCCAGTTGCTTGCCAGCAGAGATCAGTCTTTGCTGATTAGGAGGAATTCCTTCCTTATCCTGGATCGTGGCCTTTACATTTTCCATTGTATTCAAGGCTTCAACTTTGACAGTGATGATCTTCCCTAAAAAGGTTTTTATGAAGATCAGCATTTTAAAAATTCAACAAATATTTGTTATGTTCCCACTCAAACTATAATATATTTGCCAGGAATATAAGAACAATCAAAACCAGAACCTGAATTGTACTCCACATCTTTAAAATAAAAATGTTAAAAAAAAACTAGATGGTTCCCTACCGTTGAGGTTAATTAAATAATTTTTAAAAAATTTGAATGTACAACTCTTCTAAGTGCAGTGAAGGATTTGAATACATAAATATGTATGTACTTATGCATCTATATGTATATACATGTATATTATAAGTGGATTTGACTCAGTCTGTGGGGAAAGAGGGCTCATTTGAGGAAGTGACATTGGAGTTGATACTTCGAAAGTGTTAAATAAAAGTTAGCTAGGGAATGTTTGGATATGAGTGTTTAGGGGTTGGAGGAATAGGAGAGAACCTGGCCAGTTAGAGCAACTTGAGGGAAGCCAGCCAGCTTTCCAAGGGAAGAGTGGGAGCACCAAAAGAGATGAGACTGTAGGAGACTGGCCTCTATGGGCTTCAAAAAATCAGGTGCACGGCTTTGGTCTTTGAAAATCTGCATTTTGTTGGTGGTTCCACTACAGATGGCAGATCAAAAAGAAAGACTTCTACGCTGGCCTGTGGGGTTTCCCTATGACTCTTATTTTTATTTTTTTCTCTCCTACATTATGTTCTTACTTTTGAATAAAAACACCACTAAGAAACAATGTAGAATTGACTTTGAAATCTAAAGATGGGCCATACTGCTTTTCATAATGTGACTTTGGGGAAATAGCTCATCATCTAACAACCTCAGTTTTCTTAGCATTAGAATTGAGATTATAAATACCTATCTCATAAGATTAAATGAAGTCATATATGACTAGACATAACAGGTGGTCAATAGGTGGAAGTTTATTGCTATTCCCATGGGAATGATGATAAACTGATCTTTAAGGGGGTCTCCAAACTTTCTGTAAAGAACCAGATAGTAACATACAATGATCTTGGGACCATATGGTATTTGTCTCAGCAACTGTAGCAGAAAAGCAGCCATGGACAGTACATCATGAATGGGCATGATGATGTTTTAATAAAACTTTATTTACAAACACAGGCAGAGGCCACATTTGGCTTGTGGGCATAGTTTGTTGACCCCTACTTAGAATATTTTCCAAAGGTCATGATGTCCAATTGATGCTATTGAGCCATTTGTCTTGGTTGCTTTCACATATATAACAACAATCCAGTGTTCTGTGAGAGGTATTACTGATTCTCCTTTACAACTGAAGCACAGTGATGTGAAGAAATTCACATGACCAAAACTTGCTGGAAAATGAAGCCCTGAGTTTGTAATTTCCCTGGTCCTATGTTGGTTTCCTAATTTGCTGTGGATATTTCTAATCTAAACTCTTTCCTTGGGCCACTTCTAAGCATGGTGGATTTGGATTTTTCTTTCCAGACTTTTTAAATGTATGGTTACATTATGGCTTTCTCTCCTCTGTTCTGTCCAAATCTATTGCATCCCACTTGCAGGGTACTCATGCATCTTATTCCTCTTGGTTGAGGGCTTCCAGTGTTTCCAGTTTCCCACATAAGTGGTGACTGTCCTTGAGTTGGCTTCTCAGCCCTTAATTTTATTTTGGTTGGACAATAGATAAAACAGGGGTCTTGGCAGCCAGAGGGAGGGTTGTGTGCAAACTTTTTTATTTGCAGGTAGCTGCTGAACAGTCCATCTCTGCCTCAGGTCCGAGACTGGCAAGGAAATTCTGCTTTGGGGACGTTTGGATGCAGAAGAACATATGATGTGAACCCAACTTACTCTTTTCTGACACCTTTAAATCTATATTTCATATTCACTAGTCTTTATCACCCACTCTGAACAGTGGTCTGAGTGAACGCCCAGGGCTGGTGGCCCTCCAGATTTCAGGTTTCATTGGGAGCTCAGGAGAGAGTGGACTCTAAATTCAGAGTCAAACCACAGAAATAGCAAAAAGTGAAGGTTAATGTCAGACCTGAACCTGCCCTCAGCAATTTCTTGAGTTTTTACCTTGTGGTCAAGTTAAGCCTTTAGAATGCTTTCAAGGGCATTACTTCCTCAGGGTACAATTTATTATATCTCTATTAAAATACAGGGACCCTCTTTCAGTTTTTTTCACTCCAGGGGACAATTGTCATCTGCTGTGGCTTTTCTCTGTAATGAGAAAGCACCTGGGCTGTGAAGATTTGGAGGCAGGAGGCAGCTTCTGGAAAAAGATCTCAGAAAATGTGAAAAACCTAGTTCAGACTGACTCATAGGGCTACTGAGTCACCCTCTAGGAAGGCAGGCATTTGGAGATTCTTTATAGTGCAAGAGGCTGCCTTCACAGTGGCCAGCCTGGGGAATGCTTTTTGAAGGCTTTTGAAAAAAACCCAATCCCAAAATTGCTCTTCAATAGCAGAACTTGGAAAAATACCAAACACATCCAGTTTGTAAAACACCGGCCCTATAATGGGTCAGAAACTGATTTCTTGATTCTGTGTATTCAGTGGGCTGGTTGGTATCGAATCATCCAATGTTTGTTCAGGTGTTTCTGGGATTGTACCTGCAAAACAGGTCCTGTGTGTGCAACTAGTATGAAACCCAGATAGTGTGAATCCTTAGATACAATTCTGGTCCAGGAGGCAAAATGTTCCCAAGGATTCTCCTGGTGCAGTATTCTCCTGATTACACCCTGTATTTCCTGGCGGCGCAAAGCACTGAATGGTTTAAAAACCTGTAGTGATACAATTTAATTAATGTAATAGGAGACTAATGCATTAGTTGACTTTCTGATTCAAGGAATATTTTCGGATTTACTTATTTATAGAATTTGGAGAATGTTGGAAAGATATTGAACTGAAGTTTATCCCTGCTGCCACCCCTTTATCCATTTCCCATTTAATTTTTACACGCAGCACTTAATGGCACTGCATGTTTTATTTTACTTTAAATTAACAGCTTTATTGAAATTTAATTCACATGTCACCCAATTCTCCCATTTCAAGTATATAATTTAATGACTCAGTATATTCACAGGGTTGGGCAACCATCACCACGGTCAATGTTAGATCATTTTCATCATCCCCGAAGAAAGCCCCCATACTCATTAAGCTCCCTATTTGTCTTCCCCCATTCAGTCCCTGGCAACCACTAGTCTATTTTCTGTCTCTATGGATTTGCCTATTCTGCACATTTCAAATAAATAGAATCATACAACATGTGATCTTTGTGACTGACTGCTTTCACAGAGCATCACGTTTTCAAGGTTTGTTCCTACTGGAGATGTATCAGAACTTCAGTCCTATTTAGGACGGAATCATATTCCATTGTATGGATGATAGACCATATTTTGTTTATCCACTAACCAGACGATGGACATTTGTGTTGTTTCCGCCTCTTGGCTATTATGAATAATGCTGCTATGAACATCTATGTACAACTTTTGTGTTTGTGTGTGTGTCTATATAAGTTCTTGTTTCCCTTGGATATATGCCTAGGAATGGAATTGCTGCATCATGCAGTCTAGCCCATCCATTCTGTCCTATTTTCTTCTTCTCATTATGGATGCCACACCATGAAAGCCTGGGATTTTGCACTGTGAATTTTGCCTTTCTGGCAAAGAGAAAATGCACAACAAACTTTTGTAAAGTGAATAAATGAATGAAAAGAAACCTAGTCTGGACACCTGTGCTTGACCTTTGTTGTTTTTCCGATTGTCTCTATGATTTCAGGAAAGGTGACAATGTTTCTTGACCTCAGTTTTCACATTTCTAAAACTTTGAACTGGAAAAGATGATTTCTAAGATGGCTCAATAAGTAAAATATATGAAGGTGTGAGGCTGGAGATAGCTTTCCCTTAAAACTTAGGAGAAATGAGCAGTAATTTTTAAAATAGGGTTTGGGATTCATGGGTTAAAAGAAAGGTTTTATAATTGTTTCTAGCTCATGGAACAGAAGGTATGTTTCAGTGCCTTCTGATGAGACTCTCTGATGAAACTTGTTATATCATTCTATACAAACAATGGCAGTGAAAATGCTATGCAGGCTGGCAATTTAAGAATATAGGAGTAATCACAGGAAGAAGCCGTTATTAGTGGATAAGCAGTAGCAATAAACATATAAAGTTTTATTCAATATATGCCAATTTTAAAACAATAGGGTTCTTTCCTAATTTTTAAAATAGAAAACCCCAAACATATAAAAATAGAGAAAATAATAGCAACAAACACCATGTACCAGTAACTCAGCATCAACACTTCTCAACTACTGACCAATCTTGTTTGAATTACCCACCACCAACTTAGTTATTTTGAAGTAATTCCCAGATAACACACCATCTTATCCATTGATATTTCAGCAACATGTAAAATTTGAGTGAAGATTTGAATTTAGTTGATGTTGAGGTTCACGTTCAATCCAATTCAACATCAATTTATGGAGCCTTGAGCTTTTGTCTGCCTCATGCTGGGTTGTGTGGGTAAGTGAAGATGAGTATCACACAGCTTCTGTTTTTCAGACTTTTTTCTCTAGTGGGAAAGGAAGACCCATACAAAAGAGAATACAGTTGTGTCCTGGTATCCTTGGGGTATTGGGCCCAGGACCCCCTGTGGATACCCAAATCCATGGATACTCAATTCCCTGAAATAAAATGGCATAGTGTTTGCATATAGAGTACAAACATACTCCTATGCACTTTAAATCATCTCTAGAATACTTAGGATACCTATTTACAATGTAAGTCTATGTAAATAATTGTTATACTGTATTGCTTAGGCGATAAGGACAAAAAAAAGTCCGCACATGTTTAGTACAGATGCAGTTATCCTTTTTAAAAAAAATATTTTCAATCCACAATTGGTTGAATCCATGAATGTAGTACCCACAGATACAAAGTGGTAGCTGAAACGCAAATTGAGTGCTACAAGTCTGATTGCAGATCTACCATTTGAAGTGCAACTGGTCAATAGCAAAGGAAGAAGTAAATATTGTAAAAGGAATAAAACCAATTTTAGTTTTCTTTGCTCAAACCCTTGTTCCTTTCCTAAAACAAACAAAAACAAAACAAAACAAAAAAAACCTCTCCCCTGCCTCCACCTTCTCTGCGATCTTCCTCTTTCCTGAACCTTGACCAACTACACAGCTTTAAAAATAGCCCTCACGAACTACTCTAACGTCTACAGGCATGAGATTGCACCAATGACCCAGAACAAGAAGCATGAAAATCTGGAACCATTTCCAACCCATTGTCCCAAGTACAGCCCTGCAGCAATTGCTAATAAAGAAATCTACAGCCTTGGTCAACTCTGACTACATACCCTCTCTTCTCCTTGTCCTGTAAAAACTTCAAACCTGTCCTCCTCTCAGAATATCCTGATCTTGGGATGTTCTCTGATACACATGAGCTGAATGAAATACTGAACCTGTATTTGAGCCACTTTAATTCGTTGTTCATGGATGATAACAACCCGTCAGGTCCGGAAAAGCCCTTTATGTGTAAGGGGTGGTTTACCCAAGTCTTGAAGTAAGGCTGAGATTTGTCGTGCTGGGGTTGAGGATATTGGGAATGAGGATGGGACATTCAGACACTTTGGAGAGCAGTTACTAGACAAGTATCAACAAAGCTCGGGACATATGAGGGAAGGCATTTTCCTGTCTTTATTATTACATTCATAATCACAATTTTTTCTTATCAATTTTCTGGAGCTGTAGAGTTGCCAATCATTGTACCCATCAGGATACAAATTTTAAAAGTAAGAATAGCAGCATATTTTCAATAGCAGAGTAGGGTAACTATAGCTAACAACAGTGTGGTGTATATTTCAAAATAGCTAGAACAGAATAATTGAAATGTTCCTAACATATAGAAATGAAAAATACTCAAGGTAATGGATACCCCAAATAACCTGACTTAATAATTGCACAGTCTAAGCATCCAACAAAATATCACATGTATGTCATCAACATGTACACATATTTGTATCGATAAAACATTTTTAAAAACAGTAGCTGACTGGGCATAATGACTCACACCTGTAATCCCAGCACTTTGGGAGGCCAAGGCGAGAATTGAGACAAGGAGTTTGAGATCAGCTTGGGCAGCGTAGCAAGACCCCATTTCTACAATAAAATAAAATGAACCAGCAGCGTTTTTCTATTTTTTAAAAAAAAGGTCACTCATAACTTTATTATCTATGCATAGCAATTCATTGAAAAACATGAATGGGAGAAAAATATACCCCCCTCGCTTAGAATAAGAGAGATTCCAATTTTTAAAAATTATTCTTTATTTTAGATCTAGGGGTACATATGCATATTCATTACATGGACATATTGTGTTCTGGTGGAGATTGGGTCTCAGGTGACCCATTCCCCAGATAGTGAACATTGTGCCCAGAGGTAGTTTCTGAACCCTGGTGCCCCTTCCCCTCTTCCCCCTTATTAGTGTCCCCAGTGTCTGCTATTTCCAACAGAGATTCCAATGTGAGATAGTGTCTTTTACCCTGAAACCTCTGGTGAGTACCAGCCAACTTTTGGTTAGTCCTCGTCCATCAACAATGCTCTATTTTTCTGCAGGGACCTAGCATCAATTTCCGTCACTGACCTCGAGACCCATGGATTTAATCATACCTCTCACTGAAAATGCTTAAGTCCGTCTCTGAAAAACGTTGAAGAATAGGAACTAGATGCCCTGTTTCATCTTCTAATAAAAGGATTCTAAGAGCATGTGCATTTTAAACAGTCACAGACAGGATTGCATGCAAGATCACTGCTATACAATCATTTTTCTAAAGCAGAAGAGTATCTCCCAATGACTAGTTCAGCAACCTTATATTTCATTAATGCATTTTTTCCTCATATCCTGTTCTCCAAATATGCCCTTTGTGCCTATAGAGCGACCATTCATTACAATTGCAGCTCTTGTCATTATTTCCAAAGTGGTAGCAGCTTATGTATCAGTTTTATTTTTATCTACAAGTATTTTTTGGAACACACTTACCCAGGATCTAGAACACTATAATTTGCAATTTCCTTCGATTTTCTTCACCAGTTTATCTAAGAAAGGCTGAATCATGGAGCGCATCTTTCTGAGAGTTATCCAGATGTGGCGTAGGAGGGACAGACAGTGACCACTTATGATTAGAAGAAAGAAACAAAATTTAAAAAGACACATTTCTGAAATCCTGCATGGTATTTATTTTGAAGTATTTTAATCATAATATGTTCATTTGTGCTGTCAGATGCCTGTTGATTTAGCTGCAGGGAGGCATACTTTAGAGGGTACCATTCTATTATATAACATAACATAAAGGAATATAACATTGTGTTTTATATGTTATTACATTGCTTTACAGCATCAAATATTAAATAACTTAATTTTAATCTAGAAGAAAACCTTAGCCACTAGTCTTTGTTTCTTGCCCAAAGATACTTTATCCCCTGCATGTGCTCCTGGTTCCATGGGTGTTAAGGTGTCTGCTTTGAGTTGCTTGAGTTTTCAACAAGCAAGTCTTCTTGGCAGCTGATTTGAGGTTCACACCTGCACATATGAAGTTCAAAAGTCATGAGGCTGGTGAGTGGAAAATAAGGGCAGTTTTATCAAGAGACAAGAAAGCAAGATTGTAGAATATAATTCACACTTTCCACTGCACCAAAAGTCTTCTCTTGTTGTTTCTGGTGACTTAGTACTGTGATGATGTGTTGTCCCAATCTATAAAAATATCCCTTGGCGAAGATGGTCCAGAATTCATTCTCAAAAGGTTTTTTTTTTTCTTTTTCTTTTGTTTTGTTTTGTCTTTTTAGCTTTCTTTAAAAATCTGAGACGACTATCATTTATTTTGCTAAGTAAACTTTTATTACACATCATTACTAAACTTTGACCTACATTGAGTCAATTATTGCTGTTTTCTCATTTCTTAATGGTGAGTACAGTATGGACAATGATTCAAATTTATTCAAAATAAACTAAAATAAACAAATAACTACCTTATTCCAATAATATTAAATGTTAACACGGGGAAAAAATGAATACAAATACTGTCTTCATTGCTGATTTAAGTTGTTCTAGCTCTATTTTTTTTTAAAGAAAGAACTTTATACAATATTGCCCACTGAAGATATAATTTAGCATAAAGACCATCATAGATTCCATCCAAGAGATCATTAAAGTCTCAGAAGTTCTCCAAGGATGCATAATCTGCAGAGGGTCACAGAGTGCTCTAAGAATTGGGCTGGAAAAGTAAAGAAAACAGATGGAGCTTATAGTAATTCTGTCTTTCTGGAATGTTGTTCTACCCATAGCCATAGGATTTATTCAAATTCTACAGATTGTTTAAGGCACCAGTTAATAGCTACCTACTGTGTGAAGATTTATCAGTGCAATGTATCACTTTCTGATAACCTGGGACTCTGGTCCCAGGTGCCACTGTCCAGGCTATCAGGGCCGGATCATGTGGAGAACTTGTTTTCTGAGGACAGGAGGAAGATAGAAACTGTATCTCAAACAGTTTCCATGATGTTCTTGAATATCTTCCCAGGAAGTTCATGGTCACCATATTGCAAAACAACAGAGCATGACCTCATATTCTCACTGTGGAGCCTATTTCTTCTGGCCTTTGGGTCACCAAGTAACTGTCCAAGTAGCAGCAACACATGGAGTCCCAAGTAGAGGTCTCAGGTGGTGATCCTTGAGATGATGTTCTGGCTTTGGTGCTGTGATCCCTGGGATGTTCACTGGTGTTCCCTGAGGTGATATTCTAGCTTTGGTGACCTCTAGATGTTCAGATGGTGATCCTTGGTATGTTCTAGCATTCGTGCTACAATCCCTGGGATTTTCAAATGGTGATCCTCAAATGTTCTAGCTTTGATGCTGTGATCCCTGGGATGTTCAAGTGGTGATCTCTGAATGTTCAGGTGATGATCCCTGGGATGTTTAGGAGGTGACCTCTGAGATGTTTTGTTTTGCTAGAGCCTTAAGCAGAGGTCCCAGGTGGTAATCGTTGGGATTCCTAGTTTTGTAGCTTATATTTTAAGTTTATGTCACCTGTCTTAGTGGTCAAGGTGTCCAAAGTCACAAATTCAAACCCCAATGGAAGAAAATCATAATTTGTTCCATGGTGACAAAAGTACAGTCTGATGTCTCAAATTCATTCCATTGATCATTCATTAAACTAGAAGAGATATGTGTCAGTATAGAAATGGTCTTTATTATGGAGAACAAATTCCTCAAATGTTTATACTATTGATTCTAGGTCAAAGATGTCACTGCCATATTTGCAGGGCAACAATGTTTTACACAAAGCTCACTCCTCTTAAATGGCTACAGCACACACCTTAGCATCTACGTCCCGAAGGGATTCTTGCTACTACATTATCTAGTCTTCCAGGTGAGGGAGCAGTTCGTGGTTTCCATGGTGAAGTCCAGTTTTTCCTGTCTGATCTTAGAGTGTCTTGGAGAAAAGAACACTGATTTGCAGAAGGACCACTCAATAAAGAGATCGGAAACTCTCATTTATTTAAATGCAAGCTCAAATATGACAAATTTAGTAAAACGTGGGAAGATTTCTTTTACAGAGCAATTTTCCGTTTCCTAGGATATAAATCCTTGGAGTCTTTTTGAGTAGTGATTGGCATTTACAAATAGACATCTTCCCTGTTTTGCATGGTTACATCTTTGTTAATGTTTGAAATGCCTCTTGAATTGCTAATTATTTTCTTTGTATTCAATGCTCAAAAAATCAGAGGAAAGGACCTCACCTCAGTTTTAACATCGAGAATGGTACAGCAGAAGCTTTGGTTTTCAACCACAGTGTCATGTGGGGTTGAAGACTCTAAATAAGCAGGAGTATGATACCCCTTAATGCTGTGTTGTTCTTTTAGTGGAACCCACATTCAGAATTCTCTAAGGAAGGGGCTGGGACAGTGATGCTAAACCTTGCTTTGAAAGGGATATTCTCAAGTCTCCCTGAACATGTTCGTGCCCTTTATTACAGGCACTGCTGTCTGCAACTCCAGGGGCACCATCACATCGTGGTCTGTGTAAGCGGATCTGCCAGGTGGCTCATTAACATGGACCATCATCTTGTTATTAGTAGAACCTTTACCCGAGGGATGCAACACAGGTGATGGATCTAGAAGGCTTTTTTTTTTGTTGTTGTTGACCTTTTCCATCATAAAGCTGTTCTCTCTTTTCCTTTTCTTGTCTAACTTTATGGATCCAAATCTTGGCTGCTTAAGATAGTATGTCTAAATGAGATCCTAATATTCTGTGTTTGGAGCCACCCAGAGAACAATCGCCATTCCCTTCTTTGAAAAGATGAATAATTATCCTCTGGGGACAGTTTTGTTTTAGAAGATGAATGCAAAGATGTTGGGAGCTGGGCATGGAGGCCCACCTGAGTGTTAGGGATCCAGGTGGGCTGCGGACCCTGAGACCACTAGAATGAGTTCAGGAGCTGATGGCTCATTCCCTTTTCCCTTTTTTGCTGTTTGGCACGTCTCACTAGCAGGGACTTTGATGATCTAAGCTTGAAACTTGGGGAGTACGACAGACATGGCTAACTCTAGGGATCCATTGTTCCCATTTCTCACAGACTGCGGTTTTGACCTATCAATCAATTACAGTTCAAACTCAGGTCATATTCGGGAGCCTTATATATAATACAAGCTTTTTTATAAGATTTAAAAGTATATTTGTAGAATTAGTATATGCATATGGAGAGCTGCTTTCAGCTTTAGATGGTATAGATGATTATTTAGAGTTACTAGAAACGGCCCAGCATGAACTTTAGGCTGGGTCACATTCCTAAGGGCCTAGCACGTACTTTGGACTGGGCTGCATTCTTTTAAACCAGTTTTAGCTACAGTTAGTGTAGGATTTTTCTACTTATTATAGAAATTGAATTTATTTTACTCATAGAAAGTATTGTAGAATAGGTTATGCTACGTCACTGTGTTATGTTAGTTCAAGCATGATCAAACATGATATTTGAGGTTTAATAAGAATACAGCTAACTTCCATTTGCTACATTTGTGGTTTTGGCTTCAATACAATTTACAGTTTATATTTGGGTTTTATTTTTAGAAGCTTTATTGCTGATGATCAGCTTTATGTATTAGAATTAGGAATTAGAAACTTTTATAGAAGTTAAAATAGATATATAGGATTTTAGAACAGCCATTTTGTTAAGAGATTGTAATCAATTGTTCCTAGAAATGGCCCAGCATGATCTTTTGACTGGGCCACATTCTTTAGGAACTGGTTTGGGCTATAATTAAGAGTTTCTATAGTGTAGGTAGAATTATCGTAAAATAGAAAGGAATTAGAATTTAAGTTAGTCATTAGATGTTGTGTATGCACAAGTTTAAAAAATTATTGATTATTAGAATATTATGATGTTAGAATTGTTGTATTGCTTTTAAGGAATATTAACCAAGCATGAGGAACAGTGAGATAATTTGGGGATTGCCCTTCCTCATGCTTGAGGAAACGCCTGGTGGGTGGGGGATGCCCCTCATCCACCTGGCTTTGTGTTCATGTAATTGTCTTGTGATTTAGTTGGGATTGTCCTTCCTCATGCCTGAGGAAACACCTGGTGGGTGGGGGATGCCCCTCATCCACCTGGCTTTGTGTTCACGTGAAAGTCTTGTGATTTAACCTGTGAAAATTTGGGATAAAAGGATTACGGTTTGTCCCATTAAACGGCTTCTGCACTAGACAGAGTCCAGTCTCTTTCTTTCTCCTCCCTTTCTTTCTTTCTCTCCATCCCTCCATCTTTCTTTCTCTTTATTTCTCCAGAATAATCACCAACACTGCCACACCTCCCAGGGACCCCCTAAATCTCTCTGCAGGGGCTGGCCCCCCACACAAAGAGGTTCAATGTGTACAGACAAATAGGAGTCCAGCCTATTCTACAGCCCACCGTATCCCACTCCAGATAGATTCATTTCACTCTTAGATTTGCTCAAATCCATCATCAGACAAGCAACCATCTACTGCCTACCCCCCCAACTATATAGGAGCACAGAATTTGTTTTTAATCCCCAAAAGGATTAATTTATTTAAAAGACCCTTCGCAGCCGGGCTCAGTAGCTCAGCCTGTAATCCCACGCCTTTGGGAGGCTGAGGTGAGTGGATTGCCTGAGCCCGTGGGCTCGAGACCCGCCTAGGCAGGCGAGACCTCATCTCTACAATAAATCAAAAAATTAGCCGGGCATGGTAGCGCGCGCCTGTAATTCCAGCTACTCTGAAGGCTGAGGCGGAAGTATCGCCGGAACCCAGCAGGTCGAGGCTGCGGTGGCCAGGAGCGGCCACTGCACTCCAGTCTGGGCAACAGAGTGAGATTCTAACTCAAAAAAAAGAACTTTTGCAAGTACATTATTGCATTCTACAGTGTTACATAACACAAACTAATCATTGTATAGGTTTTAGCTTTAAATATTAGCATATTTCCAGAAACTGGTTTTATAAAATGACTAAATGATTGCTATCTGGTGACTTCATTGCTAAGTTGTGTTAATTCTAATGTCTAAAGCTACAAGTTTTTTAAAAAATTTATTTTATTATAGAGATGGGGGTAAAAGTGAAGATTAACTACATAGATAGGTTGCATGCAAGTGAAGTTTGGGTTTCCAATGTATCCTCCTTCCTCTGGTAGTAGACCTGGTACCCTTAGTGTTGTCATGTGGACACCACCCTCCTCCCTCCCTCCCTTCCCTAGCAGTGCCCAGAAACTGCCGATCCCTCCCTTGTGTTCATGCAATTATTGTTCAGGGCCCACTCATGAATGAGAACACGTAGTATTCAGTTATTTGTTTCTGTGATAGATCACTTAGTATGATGGTCTCCAACTCCATCCAATTTGCTGTGAAGTCCATGATTTTGTTCTTCTTTATGGCTGTGTAATACCCCATTGGGTATATGTACCACATTTTCTTTATCCAGTCCACTTTTGATGAGCAGTAGGGTTGGTTTCATGTTTTTGTTATTGTGAATAGTGTGACAATAAAGATATGTGTGCAGGTGTCTTTAGGGTAGAATTGATTTATATTCCTCCAGATATATTCCCAGGAGAGTCAGATTCACTCTACATGTGGTTTTTTTCCTGCCTGAGAACTGGCTTCCTCCATGGCGGCCAGCACGTGGGTTTTCTTTCCTGTTTCACTTGGGCTCTGGTTGCCTTTTTTGTGCCCTGACCAAAATTCCGTGTGGGACCGATGGCTTGCACATGGCTGGACGGGGGTGACCTACTCAAAACATCTTAGAATTACTCACCCTTCTCTTTTACTGAGCAGAGCTTCTGACTTTGTCTAAGCCTGGAACAGGCAGGGGGTGGGGCACCCAGAATCTCTCATCTGCAGTTGCTTTCTGGTCTCTGTGTGCTGAAAGAGACCCTGAAAGTGTTCAAGGTGTCTTTGCCAACCGGTGACTGGTTCTCCACTCTCCATCTTGCTGGGCTAGAGAGGCCCTGGCCTGTTGCTCCACAGTGGCCATCTTGCCAAAGTTACAGGTATTTAGTAGAAACCTCATAAAACGATTTATTTTTCATTCAGATGTGCTTATTTTTTATTTATTTATTTTAAAATATTTATTTATTTTTAGAGACTAGATCTTACTCTGTTGTCCAGGCTGGAGTGCAGTGGTGAAATCATAGCTCACTGTAGCCTCAAACTCCTACGTTCAAGTAATCTTTCATCTCAAGTAGCTGGGACTACAGACCTGGCTAATTTAAAAACAATTTTTTTTTTCAGAAACAAGGTCTTCTTGTGTTTCCCAGGCTGGTTTCAAACTCCTGGCCTCAAACAATCCTTCCACCTTGACCTTCCAAAGTGCTGGGTTTATTAATTTTATTTATTTATTTTTTTGAGTTGGAGTCTCACTCTGTCGTCCAGACTGGAGTGCAGGACACGCTCCTGGCCACCACAGCCTTACTCTGCTAGGCTCCGGCGATCCTTCTGCCTCAGCCTTCCAAGTAGCCAGAACTACAGGCATGCACTACCACGCCCGGCTGATTTTTTGATTTATTGTAGAGATGAGGTCTCGCTAAGTTGTCCAGGTGGGTCTCAAACCCATGGGCTCAGGCAATTCACTCACCTTGGCCTTCCAAAGTGCTGGGATTACAGACTGAGCCACCAAGCCTGGCCCCAAAATGCTGGGATTATAGGTGTGAACCACTGCTCCTGGCCCAGGTGTGCTTAGAGGAAAGTATTTTGTGTTTAGAAAATATAATCAACCCTTCACTATTATCAGATACAATAAATTATGTTCTGCAGTAGTTATTAGGGCTTAGAAGATGATCAACTTTTGCAATCAGATGTGCTCCAAAGAGCAGAGGAGATGTGCTTTTATCCATAGAATGGGGCTTGACGTGGGAACATTTTTTTCACACCCCACTCCCTACATTACTCCCTGGGATAGTCTGCCGTGATGTAGCAGCCAAGAGGCAGTGACACATATGGCTTGGGTGGAGGCGGAACCCCAGGCTGTCCTGCTGTTTGTGGACAGTGAAATGCAATACCCACGCCTATTTCAGGAGCAGATGTTTTTAGGGGGAATTTATGTGGGTAGCAAGGTTTGTCATAGGATATCTTAGCCTTGAGGTGGTTTCGACCTCATTCACACCTACTGTGCTCACATGGACTCTGTTGCCTTTTTTCACAGATGCTTTAGGGGCAGAGGCGTGGCCCACCATGTCATGAACATAAGAAAGGCAGTCAGTGTACATGGGGAGCCGCTGGTCTCAGTACATCCTGGAAGCGAGTCAACAATGTTGACCAACACGGGACCCATGGGGAAGATATTGGTGATGATGAAAAATAGTCTCTTGGATGTATAAAAGATGGAATCTAATCAAGACTAACCCCTTAGACAAGGCCCCACTCAGTCAGTACATCTAAGCCTTAAGGGTGGATGGTGACACCAAACCTTGCTCCCCAGAGAAACTGTTGGCACCACCATCAGCTCTCAAAATCACATATTCTGAGCCACAGTGGGGACAGTGACTCACTCCTGCCTGCCCCGGACTGAGGCAATCAGAGTCTTTATGTTCATGAGTTGCACAGATAGCCCGCGTGGTCATGAAACTGTGAGAGGCACTGCCATAACTTTATTAAACACAAATCTTCACATCCACTGGATAGAAACATAATTTCGGATTTTTGTCTTTGCATTCACCTTGTTTCCTTCACCATGTATTATACTAGGGTAGGGGTGAATGTGCATGTGTGGGGGTGCGCTTGTGTCTCTAGTGTGTAGTGGTTAAGGGGCCCTCTTAAGATTCACTGAAAAAGCAACTCACAAAAGGCAGATTAATTGAAAAAAAGGCTTAGAAATATATTAATGTGTATCCATGAGAGCCTTTAGATTCAAGATCCAAAGATCCAGGGGAAGCTGTCCATGTTCAACAAAGTATGGACAGCTGTGTAGAAATGGAGTTGGACAAAAAGAGTGTGATCTGATGCTAATGGACAAAGTGGGGAAACCCAGCAAGGCTTGTCTGTCTAGATTCTTCTTGGCCTCTCTGAGCAGCATTCCTTTCTCCTGGATGTGTGGCAGCACCCTTTCTGGAATCCGAGTCTTGTCCTGCAGTCAAGCAAGGTAGGCCAGATCATTTCTTTGTGGGCCAGTTTTTACACAGAAAGATAGAGGGAAAGTTCAAGTCATATTTTTTAGGTTTTGTGACTGGCTTTAGAGAAAGGGCTCTGGTTTCCACGACCTGCCTTGGGGAAAAGGAATACTAGTTTCTTTGGCTAGCCTCGGGAGAATGGGACTGAAAGATAGGAGGGCAGGGGAAGGTCAGAGAGAAACTTTGCCTTCTGAGGCTGCTACTGAGGCCTTCCATTTTGGAATTCTATTTTCTGAGCCCCAACAAGGAGTAGTGAGGAGAGTAGTGGCTGCTCTGGGTCTTTTGTTATGAAGGTAGAGACTTCCTCAGGGTGTGGGAGCAAAGCTGCCACCTGGACAGACCTCTGGGTTGTGGGGAACATCTGACACTAAACTAAAAAGTCAACGACAGAGCTGTGTTCTCTTGGGTCTTATCAGAGCTCCACTGGGTAGAACTGATGTGGATGTGGATGCAGCCTGGGTAGAAGGAAGGAGAAGAGAAAGACAAAGCAGGACTTTGATGTCTTCTTGCAAGAACATCATGCTGGGGACACTAGTCAAGCAGTGAGGGGCAAGACAAAGGTTATGTGTGTGGCCAACTGGGAAAGCCGGAGACAGGAGACAGCCAGGTATGGCATTGTGGGGGAGGAATCTGGGGACTCTGCACCCATGAGAGATTGGGGCTACTGCAGGTGCTTCTGTCCTGCTGTTGCAGCCGGTCTCCCGGGAAGGAGTCCTGCAGGAGCAGCTCCAGCTTCCTACAAGGAGGAACATAACAAAGTTCCAGTGAGGAGAGAAGCTAATGGCAGAAGTCCTTTCTCTAGCCTTCTCCATCTAGGAATCAGGCGTCTATCCTAAGCAGCACTGTGGGAGCAAGAGACACCAGGCCACCATTGGGAACCTCATTAAAACCAGCATCTCTCTCCCGAACCATTCTTAAGATATCTGAGCCGGGCTCGGTGGCTCAGCCTGTAATCCCGCGCCTTTGGGAGGCTGAGGTGAGTGGATTGCCTGAGCCTGCGGGTTCGAGACCCGCCTGGGCAGCGAGACCTCATCTCTACAATAAATCAAAAAATCAGCCGGGCGTGGTAGCGCATGCCTGTAATTCCAGCTACTTGGAAGGCTGAGGCGGAAGGATCGCCGGAGCCCAGCAGGTCGAGGCTGCGGTGGCCGGGAGCGGCCACTGCACTCCAGTCTGGGCGACAGAGTGAGACTCCAACTCAAACAAACAAAAAAAAAAAGATATCTGAAGGCAATTTAAGAGACTCCAACAAAACATTCAGTATTTGAAATTGTACTGCCTGTAACTCAAGATTGCATAAAGTATTGGTGGAATGATTAAGAGAAATACCAGGGTGAAATCATCTTTTTGACTCAAATTGTACCACTCTTGATGCACACTATCGTTTACTTTATTCTCTACACAGCAGGCATAGAACCAGGATTCCTTCCATTATATAAAACAACCTTTATGGATGGGTGCTAATGTGAAAAAGATGTGATCTGTGAAATGCTAGGTAAAATTGAAAAATACTTACATGCAAACATATTTACATGAAATACACACCTTTATTTTATATATTATATATAAAACATATAGATACTTTATAATTGTAGAAAAATGTGCTTTGATGGAAAATGATGCATTACCTAGAGCACTGTTTCCAGGATGATCAGATTCTGATTTTGTGGGACCAAACTTACAGCTCAGTAAGTTATAGATAAATGAATGCAAAATAATTCCTGTTATACATATGCAGATTCTGCCCTGTCTGGTATAGTTTCAATTGATTTTCTTCCCAAACTATGGAAGAAGCTAGTTTTGTGTCCTTACATTTCAATATTCCTGATCTATAAATGTGCTTATTCTTTGGATTCTACTTTGAACTGGTTGTAACATCTTACTCATTTCCTCATTAATAAGCTAATTAAAAACTGGTTGTGTTTTGATTTTATGTGCTAGTGTAAATGATTCTTTTTAAGATTTTTTAAATTTTATTTTAAAGATATGGAATACAATTCCAGATTAGGTATGCAAGTGGTCATCATACAGGTAAAGTTTGGGCCTCCCTTTGATACCCACTTCTCCTGGCTTGAGATCAGGTATCCTTATTGATGTTGTGCCACCCATGCCTGTAAATGATTCTTTAATAAACATACAGCATTAGATAGTCAAAAGACATAATTTCATCAATGAAGGGAAATTATATTTCTATATTATTACATACTTTGTATATAATGCCTAGTTAAAAGTAACCTTAAAAATTGTCAGTGCCATTTATTGGGTGCATACTATGTATCAGGTTTTGCTCTTTATCCATTGTATGCAGTGTTGTACTTAATGGTCACAATCTTTGAGACAGGTAGTTTTGTATTATAACAAGGTGACTGATCTCAAAAACCTTGACTTATAAATGAAATAGACATAATCAATGAGAAGCAAGGCTGGGATTTGAATCCAGGTCTTTCAGACTCTAGTGTTCACTCAGATATTCTACAGTCTTCTATTCCTTTCCCTTATTTATATTGTTATATAGGTTATAACTATGTGCTCAGGTGTAAGAGAAATGTATTTTTTTCTGTGTCTCTTAAATTGTTTCTCTAAATGTATATTTATGAACAATCTTTCTCCTCTCAAGTGTTTTAAAAAAAAACAAAAACCTAGGGTTGCATTAAGCCTGTTTTCATAACCCAGAGCCTCTCTTCCGACCTTCAGCTGCTTATTGTTTTAAAACAATACTTGGAAGAAAACAAATTGCTAGCTCTCGTAGAAGAGCATTTATGCCAGGCTTTAGGGGATCATTACCATCATATTATACATCAGGAAGTAATTTTCCAAATGACACTTCAGTGACCCCAAAGAGCCTTAAATCAAAGAAGAGAGCCTTGGCTTGTGACTATTTCATGCAAAAGCAGTCATTGACTTCTGTTTTTTAAAATAATCAAGCAAATATCACATGGAGGGCAAAATTATTTATCTTTTAACTCTTTGTATGGTTGTCTAGGCCCAAGTAGATAATCACTGTTTTCTTGGTTCTGGTTCTGAATTTGAATGGTACTAGGAGAGGAAAAAAACTTAGAAATGTGTTATTATCTAGCATGGCAGTTGGGAGTTCTCGACTGAAATATTGTAAAGCTAGATTATAAATTTCTTGGGAGAAGGGAGCATATCTTATTTGACTTTTTATTCCTGGCTGCTTGAACATGGCCTTAAAGGAACTCAATACTATTACTTGAATTCAGCTGGCATTTCTCTCCCCAAAGTGGGGAATTGGGTCTTTTAATCACTACTTGGTTTTCCTTTTCGTTCAATGGCTTAGTGCTCTTGAAAGGACATAGAATGTACATTTCTCACTGTTTCCAATACACTTTCCAGAAAATAAGACATTGCTAGTGCTAATGCCATTTCAATTGAATGAGCTTTGGACTGGGAGTATTATGGCCATTTGAAAATAATAACTTACTATTTGTATTATGCAAAAGACTGTGTCTAAAGCACTTTGTTTATAAATAAAGCCCTCTGTTGCTTATAATATAGATGTGGACCCACATTATATTTCCTAGAAAAGTTCTTGAAAAAGTACTCGAATAGGCATGCTAATGCCAACCACTTATCCCTGCATGATTTAAAGAATTGCTTTCTTTTTGTGGAAAAATGTGACAAATGAAGAACCCGCAAAGAGTCACTGAATAGTCAATTCTTCCTTCAAATATAGAGCCAGTTTTCAGGGGAATAAAGTGCTCACTTTAGAACCTGTATGTTTCTTTAGAACAGTCACAAAATTTTGGACACAAGGGATTAAAACGTTCCCTGGGGGGAACATTTGTGCATACAATTCAAAGGATGACATGGTAGAAAATCACTGCTCATCTTTCAATCTGTGCCCAGCCTCCAGGTTCGAATCCTTCCCTATCAGACCACCTTATGTCACCTTTAGAGGTGCCAAGGTGCCAAGTTCACAAACTTATCCCTACCGTATCTCTCAGCAACAGCCAGAACATTTGAGTGAAAAACCAAAGTGAGCTTTCTTTTCTCACACCGGTCCTTACTCACTTCTGACACCAGATGTGTGTGGGATTTCCCCCCACAAACTAAGCAACTCTCCAGCGAACACCCACTGGTGTCCTACAATTCAATTCAATCTTGATGCTATCTGCCTGGAGGTAGAGTCAGATTCTACTGGTTAAAGGCTCAGTCACACAAGACTACCCCCCTACACCCACTTCAAACTCCAATCCCATGTACTAGGTTGTCACCCATTCTTCTGGCTAAATGGATAAAAATCAGGGTTTCCACGAACTTCTTGGATTCAATTAATTTGCTAGGACAGCTCATAGAACTCAGTGAAGTGCCTACTTATATGTAACAGCTTAAGGATTTGATAGAGGATACAGATAAACAGCCAGATGAGATGAGACATAGGGCGAGGTCTGGAATTGTTCTGTGGAGCATGAACATGTTCTTGTTCACTAATTCAAAAGCTCCCTGAACTCCGTAGTTCAGGCATTTTTATGGAGGCCTTATCACGTAAGCATGATTAATAATTAACTCAATCTCCAGCCTGTATCTTTCCCAGAGGATGGGTAGCAAGGGTAAAGCTGAAAGCTCCAAGGTTCTAACCGTGGCTTGGTTTCTCTGGCGATCAACTCCCATCCAGGAGTCCACCAAGAGTCAGCTCATTAGAACAGTGATGCTACCATCACCCCAGAAACTCCAAGGGATTAGTAGCTCAGTGTCAGGAACCAGGGTCAAAGATCAAATATCAGAACAAAAGATGCTCCTAGCATCCCTATCATTCAGGAAATTCGAAGGGTTGCAGGAGCTCTGGCCCAAATATATATTTTTTCTTATAATTTCACAGTACTTTACCAGGTTGGCTAGAAATACCTTAATAAATATTCAATATTTCAAGAAAATGTCAAAACAAAACAAAAACCCTTTATGTTTAATGAAAAGGTGAACTCTGTGCAATTATATGACGAAAGAAAGGAACCTAGGGAAGAATCCAGCTTAGATGGGACATGGTTCCCTGTACACCTTGCTCAAGCCTTGAGACATCCTGACCATCAGGGTTGATGAGAGCGGACGAGAGCAGAGACTTGCAAGAGCTCTGGAGGGAACCACTTGCGAATTCAATTCTAAAAGCACAGTAAAGATTGTGGGTGTCAAATAAGAAACAATTCTGGACTTAGGAAGGAGAGACCTTTACTCATAAAGGGTTATTGCAAGAAGAAAAAGAGACTATTGCGATAAGTTGATCCCTGTGTCCATAAGAATCTCGAAGGGGATTTTCTTCTATAGAGGGGAGTAAACAAGACTAGAAGAAAACTGAATGTGGGGAGGTGGATGAAAGGGTTGGGGGATGGGATAGTAGATCTGAAAATGTTTTGCCCTGAGGACAGTGATGAGGCTCAAGCCATAGTACAGGGAAGAAAGAGAGCAGCTGATTCAATGTTTGAGTCACAAGCATTTTGTCCGATTTAACAGTGGGGACAAGCAGTACAGTTCATTAAATCTGACCACAGGATAGACAAAAGGATAATGCGCAATTTATGGTCTGAGGACTTGATTCAATAGTGTCTAAACCAGGCTGTTTATTAGCTGTGGGAATGTTACAGACCCAAACTTGGGTTCTGTAACCCAGTGCCGCAAAGCCAAACACTGACATTAGAATTGCAGTAAGAAAAAAGTGAGGCATTTATTGCAGGGTGCCAAGCAAGGAGAATCAGTCAGCTCCTGTTTAAGATCTGAACTCCCTGATGGCTTGCAGGTAAGGATTTCCAAAGGCAGGAAGCAGAGGTTACAAGCAAAGTAATATATCAGTAAATGGAAGCTCTACATTGGTTTGACCTAAAAAGACAGGACATCTCCAAGTTGCAGGGGGGTGGGGCGGGAGTGGAAGGGTGAGGTGGGCACAGGTCACAGGTAGACTCAAAGATTTTCTGATTTGTGATTGGTTAAGGAAGTGAAGCTTTGTCTAAAAAATTGGGGTTAGCAGAAAAGAATATTAGACCTGGGTGTGACTTCCTCCAGGCCCCTCAGGAAGAAATTTGGAAAAAAGAACAGCAGTCAAAGTTCAGTCCTCAGTTCCTGCTTTCTGAGGTCTATGTGCCAGAAGACCCATTTGGTACAGGTCTGGGTTTCTGAAAAACAATTGAGGAACATATATTAAGATATTACCTTTAGTTTCTATAAGGAACAAAATATCTCTGGACTGTATTGTTTTAGGCTAGTATTACCTTTTTGCTTACCAAAAGTTGCTAATTCACTTCCCAGAGCTAGCTAGGTGCCTGGAATTTCCCTTGAAGGAATTCAAGATTTTCCTTTAATTCCATGATTGTAGGCGGTGTATGGCAAGCCCCTAAGAGAAGTTCCTGTCCCTGCCAAAAGAAGTAGCTGGTCTGCCCCTTCTCCAAAGGCATACCTATTTCCAGCCTCCCTTGCTGTTAGCTGTGTCCATATGTCTATGTCCTCCCCCAGGAAAAGATGAACAGAAGTGAAATGTGTCATCCACCCTATGAAAGTCTTCCTCAGATTTTCATCTTGCTCCTTCTTCCAGCTGACTGCAATCATGATGCACACAGGGACACATAGAGACATGAGTTGAAGATAATAGAAGCATGGCAAGTTAGATCCCTGAATAACTCTGCAGAGCAGAGGCTTCCACTGCCCTGAAGCATAAGCTCTACATTGTGTATGAGACTGACCATGTCTCAGAGTCTGTTGGGTCTATTTGTTACTGCAGCTTAGCCTACACTGACACGCTAGCTCTGGTATAGTCTCAGAACCTCGTTCGCCAATCAGGAATGATGACAACGCCAGCATCTGTTCCACCAAGAATAAGTTAAACAATGCATGTAAAATGCTTTGTAACCATAAATGGTTATAAAACACCTATTATTAGAATCAAGAGAGATGTGAGAAACCATTGCTTATCATTCATAGCTGAAACTCTAATTTATTCATGTAGAATAGTGCTAGAAATGTAATTTTTAAAGAATATATAAAAAGATCAACAAATAGCCATATAAACCTAATTTTAAACCTTCTAAACTTTGGCATTGTTTGGAACACAAGAAAACAAAAAATAAATCAAAACATTCCTTTGCACAAAAAGACACTTTTCTACTAACAGATTTCATGGCATAAAAGTTTGCATTTTCAAGGGACTGTAATTACTTAGACATATGCTCAGGGATACCTTTAACAAAATAAGACCTTTCTAAAGTGACTGTGTTATGTAAAAGATGAGTTCATGTTACAGAAATAATAGAATTGAATCCAAACAGGGGACTTTCTGGAATTGTCTTCTATTTTTATAGGGAAGATCTGATTGAAAACTAGCCACAAAAATAAAAAATTAATACCTGCAATTGTAAGCTCCTTGAATATATTGTGTGCAAATGTACTTATAGATTCAAACACTGGGGTATAGTATTTCAATCAAGCAAATTTGATGGAACTAGGTAATTTAATGAGAATGTGCGTGCTATTTTATTTGACTTTTTTTTTTAATCTCTCAGAGGCAGATTCTGACAAATTAAAACAGTGATCCAACCATAGTGACTGACATTTCTACCACTGGTTAAAATTATACCAACATAGTATAGGGAATGAATTTTGTAAGCTCAACAGTGTTGAGAATATTATAGGTTCATCATATATGCAAAATCATAATTGTTTCTACTTGTTAGGTCTTTCAGAGTCATTAATTGATTTTCCTTTTTATATTCAAATTGTAGAGTACCCTTTAAATGTTTTATTAATTTTTACCATACTTCACATCTCTTGAAAGCAGATTTTTCACTTTGCAGAAGTAGTTAACTTGTTTTTGTATTATTTATGAAGGGTATGTTTATTCTTTCTTAGCATAAAAAACACTTCTTCTATGTGTTGTATGGCTATCAGGGATAATGACCATGCACGGATATGGATTTCCAGAGTAGTACGGCGATAAAGCTTTGAGCTCAAACTCCTGGGTTCTGTTCTTGGGTCTTCCACTTACTAGCTGTATAAACTTGAGAATGTAACTTAAAGTCCTTGTTCCTTAGTTTCCCCATCTATAAAGTGAGAATGAAAATCACAGTGTCTTCCTCATAGTGTTGCTCAGAGGATTAAGGAGATTCATAGAACAGCCTTTGACTCCTTGTAAATGCTTAACCCATGCAAAAGGTATTTTTGTGGTTAATATTTGCTTCTTACCTGGTTTGTCCACTTATTCATGAAGTGATTATTTAGAACCTCCCATGTGGTAAATGTCATACTGGTTAATTGCAAATATAGAGATGAATAAAGCATGTTGTGGTGGGCTTCACACTTGAAGAAGAAATACTGACACATGGGTAGTTTCCATTTGATATTGCTGTGGGTATGGCTATAGTAAGTTCAAGAAATGGTAGTGAAAAAGTAAAGAGTTCTCAATTAAGATTGAGAAAGAATGCTTCATGGAGGGCTTCACAGAGGAGTTGCTACTTGTGCTGGGTCTTGAAGAATGAATAGGAGTTTGCTACATGGCATTTTGGTAGAAGCAGTAATTAGAAAAAAATAATAAGGATGGTGTAAAACACATTTTGTGTGTTTGGAACTCAGAGTTGTGGCTCAGAGAAAAGTGGAAGGTGTAAATGTTATAATAAATGGGCACCGGAATCATAGAACATGTTGAGGAATGAAGTCTTTCTCTTATAGGGGACAGTGAGCCATCATGGATATGAGTAGGTGCTTTTATTTGAAAAGTTCATTGGAAGGTTTTGAATATCTGTTTACTATATACCAAACCAAGTACTTGCATTTTATAGTCAAGATTGTTTATTAAATAAAAAGTAGCCCGTATTTATGAAATGCAACTGCACTGAAAAATGGATGTGACCACACATCTCTGAGAATGGTGTATGAGTAGCAAAGGCCAAAAGTGAAAATGCTCTCCTTTAAGGCTGAGATCTTGTAGGACTTAGTCACTCCTGCATCCCCTAAACCCAACCAAAACCATGTCTAGCATTTACATCAGCTTATGGAATGCATGATTTTCTTCACTGGAAAATTTTTCCTCCCTCTAGGGGCCTTTATGCAATTCTGATTGAGTTCTCAACCTTGGTCACTGGTCTGGGGATCTCTTGACTAACCCTATCATATTAACTCTTGGTCATTCCAAACTCCCAAGTCTAAGCAAATGTGGTTTAGTGCACCACCATCTAAACCTGAGTGGTGTAAAACCTCACTCCATCATTAGATGAACATCGGGCTATTAAGAAATAATTTAAGCTATAGTATGCAAATAAACTGAGAGTCCCTTTTCTCATGTGAATGCTTATAAAAATAATTTTTTTTATCTTACTTTTCATCAAGTATATCTTTGCGAGTCAAGCCTTGAAAGATCTGCCTGAGCTCAAAGTCATTACTTTGCTAAAAAAAAGGACTGTCAACTACGTGTGTACTGAATGCTTAGAAGAGGACAAGGCATTTGCTCAGAACCATGTGGTATGTCTATGTAAGTGGCACAGCAATGTTCGCAGAAGATTCGCACTGCAAATGCCCTCAAAGCTGCTGCTGATGGAAGGTATTGGGAATATCTTACAATCAATGATCTGTTACCTGAAGTGAAAAGTGAATACCACTGTGGGAATAAAATTCTGTGGAACGCAAGGGTGAGCAGGCTCTGTCCAATGCCACGTCAGAGAAGGTCTGCTATGAGGCCGTTAGGGAGGAAATGGTAGAGGCTGAAGTCTGAACTTGGAGACCTTTGTAATAAGGCAGATGGAGAAGATGTCTCTGCCAATTCAGGAGCTCTTCACTCACAGCTCCGTGTGTATCAGGGGTTGGAAAATTATGGCCCATGGACCAGATCTGACCAACATACTGGTTTTACAAATAAAGCTTTATTGCAACATGCCCATGCCCATTTGTTTGCACATTGTCTGTGGCTACTCTTGCACTACAGCTGCAAGATGTGAGCAGCTGTGCCATGGGTCATATGCAGCAAAAAGCTGAAAATATTAACTCTCTGACTCATTACAAAAAAAGAAAAAGTTTGCCAGCCTGCTTTCTATACTCTGCTGGTAGCAGCTGATTCCTGAAGTAGTATATGCATTACCTGAATGTTTTGTTTTTGCACTTTAAGCTTTCTAACACCTGTGCAATCAATTTGCTAGATTAAATCTCCTCTGCTTCAGCTAGTATGATTACTAGTTATCTGATTGAACCTTGTCTTAGTTCGATTTGTGCTGCTATAACAGAATACCACAGATTGGGTTATTTATAATGAAAAGAAATGTATTGGCTCATGTATTGGCTCACGATTCTGTTCATGACTGGAGAGCCAGCGTCTGGCAAAGACGTTTGTGCTGTGTCATACTATGGCAGAAGGCAGAAAGCCAAAGGCAAGGTGAGAGAGAGAGTGTGCATGCACAAAAAGGGACCAAACTCATCCTTTTATAAGAAACCCACTCCTAAGATAAATCCATCCCCACAATAATGGAATTAATCTATTCATGAGGGCAGTGTCTTCATGGTCTAATTACCTCTTGAAGATCCTGCCTCTTAAAACTGTTTCAGCGAGGATTTTGTGTCCAACACATAAACTTTGGGAGACACATTCAAACCATAGCAGTTCTTGACTGATGGAACACTATTCAGCATTCACTTACTGTACTTTCAGCTCCTTCCCTGTCCTCACTCTTCATCAGCAATTATTTGGGATACGGCACAACACTATCACTTCTACTAAAAGGATAGTTGAGAATCCAAATTGTTCATTATAGAAGTGATTTTCTTTGAATTGCTTACATAATTATTCATTCATCTCTCCATGTTTTAACATGACTTCATTGGACATATTGAGTGAATCTATTGTTCTCATGTCACCTGCAAGATGACAATGCCCTATGGGCATATGTCAGCAGTGTTGTATGGAAGATGCCAGGTGGAAAGGAGGGGGTTATTCAAAGCAGATCTGAAACCACTTAAGGGTGTAACCAAATGGTGGTTTAGTTTACCACAGTCATCTATGCCTGGTCTTTTTGAATACTTCCATCATGGATTTCATAAACACCAAGTTATCAAAGAGAAATTTCTGTGTAAGAGAGTTCATGACACATAATCAATTGACTGGGAAGTGACTCCTGCCATTAAGAATAGAATCAGGCCCTCTTCATGGTGACTTTTGGTTGTAAAAGCCAAGACAAACAGAAAGTTGTGCCTAGCTAGGCTGGGCAATGGTCAGAGGGAGAAAATTCAGTCTTGGCCAATAAGTAATTAATATCAGGCATTTTGTATGTCATAGCAGCAAAGCATATTTCTCTTTCTAAAAATATATTTATAAAGAATTTACTGAAAATGAACATTGTGCAGTGGCAGAGGCAGAAGTTAAGAACTTTCTGCAGATAGGGTCACTACCTCCAGCCCAAATAATTCAAACCATAGTTTCTCAACCTTTCTCCCCTGTGTTTTGGGCATTTTTTCCCCTTAATGCATCCTCTTCCTCCTTCCCATGAAATGTTAATACCACAGATATATGGCATATCTGCTATATGACTTCATGGTACATACTTTATAAATAAAGATAGTACGGTTTCCCCCCAAGAACCTATTTTTGCCCCTTGAGGGAAATTTTTGCCTTCATTGAAAATGCATACTATACTAAGAAATAGTGGCACTGAAGGGGCACAAAAGGAGTTTGGACAGGACACAAAAGAGATTATCTCAATCATCACACTAGCTACAGAGTCTTCTATGTTCCTGAGTGACACAATCCACAGAATATCTATCTATTTACATCTCTATGTGATTGTTTATGGACATATGTTCCTTGTGTATGCTAATATTGTTTAAATGTATATATTTAGGTTACTACAGTATATACTATATGTAGTTCTAACTAATGAATAGAGTTTAAACTATCCTTAACATGGTTTTAGTCATTTTTCACATAATTCTGAGAAGAAAACCACACAATTCTCAAAATATTATTTTATGTGGACAAATTCTGGTACTTATAGTAAGCAAAACTGGTTGAGCAATATGTAAAAATATCCTCATTAAAATCTGTTTTTTTATCCCAATTATAAAAGAAACAATTTTGTAGAAAATATGGCTATAATATAAAATCATAAATGAGACACTAAATGTGTTCTAGAACAGAGAGAAGCATCACTGCAAATGTCTTGGTGTCTGTATACACACAAACACTCAGGTTATATTCAGAACACATATGTAAAACTGAAAGTTGAAAGAAGATAAAGTTCTCCAAGATACTCAGAGGCACCTAACTGTGTAGTAAAGAATTTAATCTTGTTCAGAAAGGAGTCTGGCCCTAAGAGTTGACCCCAAAACTTTTAGAATGTCATTCCTGATAGGATTGTCTTTGCCTGGTGGATTACTGGACAGTTTAGTAATGTGATGTAAGTCAGGGGGCCAGTCATGACAGAGAGTCTACCAGTGCAAGCTAAGGACGGGGCTTTGGATCATGCAGCATCACCTTGACCTCCTGAGGGTCTGAGGATCTAGATCTACCCCCTGGGAATCTACTATACTCAAGTGATGGAAACTCTGGATTCAACTCTCAGGTGGCCTTTCCTGGCTAGAAATATCCCATGCATATTGTCACACATCAGTGCTGGGGAAGTAACACTGTCTGAGACTCCACAGCGACAGGATGTCTGGAAGCTCAACATTTGCAGCTTTTCCTGACTCTTTCCTATGTGCCTTTTGCCTTGACTGATTTAAATCTGTCTCCTTTAGCTGTAATAAACCATAACTACGAGCATCACAGCTTTCAGTGAGTTCCATGAGTCCTGGCAAATTATTGAAACTGATTGGTTTTGTGAACCTGTCTGAAGTTAGAATGGGTCTGAGAAGTGTTGACACTCTTGAGGACTGCTTCCTCTAACCTTGCAGTTGGCTAACTTTAACTGTCATAAAGCCACATGTAAGGTGGTGGGCACAGGAGGGGTAAAAGCCAAGAGGAGCTGGAACATGGTGAGAAGTTTATAGTATGTGGTTACAACCAGGACACTGAAGAGATGTCTTGGGGCTTTCCCTGCATGACTCTGTCAACCAGGAACTTGTATCCCATTCATGGTGTGGTACATGGGTAGGCTCATTCTGTTTAACAAACTGGAAGCAGGGAAGGCGTAGAGTATCTACAAGTACAAATGAATGTTACAAATGGTGCATTGAATATAAGAGAAACAGTTGTTGTGTGGGGCAGTAATTAACAAGAGCTCACTGGAGGAGGTGTGCTTCAGCTTTGTTTGGAGGATGAGTGATATTTGGAGAAGCCACTTAAAGAATGGGGTCTGAGTGAACGCTCAAGGCTCTGCTGCTTAGGGAATGATCCTGATGTGGGGCACAGACCTGTCCATTTGTGGGGTTGCATCAATGCAGTTGAGTGCCAGGAGTCAGATTTGAAAAGTTTATGGTTGATCTTGAACCTCTGGATAAACAATCTGAGTACTATCCTACCTATTTCACTACTTCCTGTATCCTCCTGGCCTTGGGAAATTGGTTTCCTCATTTTAAAAAAAAGTGGCCTGTTAATATTTAACTTACATTTTTGTGTGAAATGTAAGTAGGAAATATGTATAAAATATTTATTATATCCCCTCATACCTTGGAGATGTTCAAAATATGGGTTTTCTTTTATCCCAACCATAAGCAGCCTCCAGGTATAAGCAAGAGAGTTGTAGGAGGAATCTGATGTTTAAGAATATTTTTTTCTAGAAGAAAGAAAGCAACATGATGAAATTGAATTAGAAATAAATTGAAACAGAAATAAAAAACTCAGTAGAAATAAGAAATACAACATAAGGTATTTTTAAAATTAATATATATTTTTAAAATCTCATGGTCCAACAAGGAGTAACTAGCAGTGGGAAAACTTGACAGCTAGTCTTTGCAAGGTGATCAGAGCTAACATCATCAGTGAAGAGTCTTGTGATGATCAGGACCCCTGATAGGATGTGATGAAAAGCACTACTCACCTCTGAAGTTTTCTTCCCCCAAACCCACAGCTCCAGTTCAATAATCAGAAAACCCAGATTGAGGGACATTCTACACAATATCTGTCTTAGTCCATCTGTACTGGTATAACATAATACCTAAGATTGATTAATTTATAAACAACCATTTATTTCTCACAGTTCTGGAGGCTAGAAGTCCAAGATCAAGGCGTGGCAGATTTGGTGTCTGGTGGTTCTGAGATGGTGCCTTCTAGTTGTGCCCTCACATGGTGGAAGGGCAAAAGCAACTTCCTAGGACCTCTTTTCTAAAATCATTAATCTCATTCATAAGGGTTCCACCATCATGATCTGGTCACCTCCCAAAGGCCTCACCTCCTAATACCATCACATTGGCAACTAAGTTTCAACATCTAAATTTGGGTGGGGGGACACTTTCAGACAGTGGCAATATCAAGATGACACAAAACAACGAAATTCTGAAGTACTCTTACAGTGTAGCGGAGACTAATGGTGACTAATTGTAACAGTATCCTGTATTGGGTCCTGGTATAGAAAAGATTACCAGTATTGACAAAACTGAGGGTATCCTAATAAAGTCTGCAATAGTAATATACACCTTTGGTTTCATAAGTTTTGACAAGGTGCCATGGCTATGTAAGATGTTAACATCAGGGGAAGCTAAGATATGTGGGAAATCTCTGTACTATCATCATAACTTTTCTGTAAATCTAAAATTATTCCAAAATTTAAAAAAAAATATGTTTAAAAAATTACTAAACAGAGAGAAAAGGGTCAAGGAAAAGGAAATTGTTCCTATGGGCCATACAAATAAATGTAATGCCCTTTAAACATTCTATTCCCCCATAATATTCTATATTCTCAATAATGGGCGTTTCTGTGATCACATGCAGCAGGGTAAGAGTTGAGCTTATTGGATAACTAAATAAAATCTTGATCTATAAATATTCTAGAATGAATTCAGTTGTACCTCCTGTATATAACACTTATTAAGAGTGAAATTAACTACTCAGATTTTAGTTTTGATATGTGTCTTCTCCCACAGGTTCCACATGCTTCCCATAAAAGAATTGGCAGTTCAAACCCTCTCTTCTCCTCT
Source organism: Cephalopachus bancanus (assembly GCA_027257055.1). NCBI lineage: Eukaryota > Metazoa > Chordata > Mammalia > Primates > Tarsiidae > Cephalopachus > Cephalopachus bancanus. The sequence continues at coordinate 233,266 of JAPVLO010000832.1, forward strand.
AAGAAATCAAGGACAACAAGAATTTCTTGACATTGTTAGTTATTCCTGGCACTGATGCTTTATTCTGAGCATTTAGGATCTAATGGCCCCTTCATTGATATTCTGAAAAAGTTCTAGCCAAATCAGAGTTTTCTCCAACCAAGGAAATCATGTCGACTCTGCAGCACCATGACACATCAGCTACAGGTACAGTGCTGGGCAATTTCTTCCTTAATCTTCCATCTACTGAGATATCCACTCAACTCTTTACTCTAGGGATCATATGGCCCCAGTTCCATGACATCTCGAAAGTACCCCAGCACCATCATCCTGGTACTCAGGCAAATATTTTCCAAGGGAATGAGAAACGGAACTTCTATTTGTGCCATGGCCACATTATGCTCCATAGCTTCTACCAACGGTGGGTGGGTGGCACCTGAAACCATATAGAAGTTTCCTGCATGATGACAACCTCCTCAAATGGCTTCAGCATAGATGTAGTGATGGTTGATGTGCTTGAGTGGGAACTGTCCGTTTCTACAACTTGCTGCAAGCCACTACTGTGCACAGTGCCTAGCTTACACGTTACACAGGCACACACACATTCTTTAAATGAGTAAGTGAATGAGAGACTGTCGGGGCAATGTTTAGTATTCAAAGCCCACTTATTCCATTTCCACAGAACCCTGGGCTGTGAATACTGCCTTTCATTGTTGAAGAGCCCCATGTGTTTGGCTACCACCACCTTGGCCTGCTGATAGAGATGTCTCCTTGTTGTCACGATGACTCTCAGAGAACTGAAATAGGATTCCATATATGTTTTGCATCTCTTCTTGCCTGGTTGGCTAATCATTCATTCAACAAATTTTTACACAGCTACTTTCTGTGTAACTTGCTGCCACAGAAATTATAGCAGGAGAGTGAAAATAGGCAATGATAATATGGTGGTAGAGGCTGCAGTGGAGGAATTAGCATGTGTGGTGAGATCTTAATGCAAAATCACTTTCCATACTCAATGACAGACAAGAAAATCTTCTGAGATTTCTGGAGGAATAGAGGAGCTGCCTCCTGGATAATGAATGTGAGTTATGCTGGTGAAGGTGAAGGGAGTGAGGGAGATGTAGAGAGTGCTCTGAGGAGAGGAGAACACCCTGTGTTTGGCACAAGATGGAGCACAGTCCACCTGAGGGACCTATGCAAAGAAGGTGAGGTTTGGTGCATGTGGTCAAAGTTGACTGGAGCTAGGGCTGTGGTCAAGGGCAGATAATACAGACCATTGCAGAGGACCTATGGAGATGACTTCTATGGTGGTTCCCTGTGTTAGCTAGGATTCCCCAGTAGAATGGAACCAGTAATATGTGGTGTGTGGCGTGTGTGTGTGTGTGTGTGTAGAGAGAGACAGAAACGATACAGAGAAAGAGAGATAGAGACAGAGAAATGATCAATGGATAAAGAGATATTATGGATAGATTATATTTATAATATATTTATAATACAAATATCTATATCCATATCTATGTCTTTATCTATATATAAAGAGAAGATAGATGATGGATAGATAGATATGATGAATAGAATATATTTATTATATATATCTATATCTATATCTATGTTGGCTGGATTGATAGATATAATGAATGGATAGATAATATATAATAATAGATATATCTATATCTTAGAGAGAGAGGGAGAGATTCGTTAAAAGAATTGGCTTATGCAATTATGGGGCTGACAAGTTCCAAGATCTGCAGAGTGAGTTGGCAAGCTGGAGACCCAGGGGAGCTGATGCTGTAGTTTCAGTCCAAAACTCAGCAGACTTGAGACCCAGGAAGAGTCGATATTTCAGTTTTCATCTGAGAGCAGGCTGTACCAGGTTGAATGCAAACAGGCAGGATGAGTTCTGTCTTACTCAGGGAAGTGTCAGTCTTTTTGCTCTTTTCAGGTCTTCAACTGATTGGATGAGGATCACCCACATTAGGGAGGGAAATCTGCTTTACTCAGTCTACCTATGTTAATGTTAATCTCATTCAAACTTATTTAAATGTTAGTTTCATTCAAAATACCACCAAAGAAACACTTAGAAGAATGTTTAACTAAATATCTAGGCACTCCGTGGACCAATCAAGTTGATATATAAAATTAATCATCATACCCTAATGATTCCCACCCACCTTCTCATATTTACATGCTTGTGTCATCTCCTCTCCCGTCCAGTGTGGACTTGACCTTGTGACTTCTCACCAACAGAATGTGGCAAAAGGAAGGAAAATCATTTTCTTGATTAGCCTATAAAGCTATGACTACATTTTTTTAGCAGACACCCTCGATTAGAAACAAGCAGCCATGTTGGGAAAGAAGACTAAAATGCACACAAAGTCATAAAGATCTGGAGGATGTAATCAAACCTCCTCCATCTCACTACAATATATTTAATAAAGTTTGCAAGTTTCCAGTTTCACATGACTAGTAATAGAGTGGCCCCTAGCTAATAACTCTTGATGAATGAAATCCTCCTGAGAGCCACGTGAGTGACCTTGGAAGTGAATCTGTCCCCAGTGGAGGTTTCAGATAGGTCAGATGAGATTTCAGCTCTGACTGGCATCATGATTGCTGCTTCATGGAAGATTCTGAGGTAGAAGACCAGCTAAGTTGTGTCCAGATTCCCAAGCCAGAGAAATCATGATAAATATGTGATGTGTTAAACTGGGTATAATTTGTTTTGCAGCAGTAGACAACTAATACATGGAGTTTTTACATTAACATTGAACATAAGAGGAAGAGAAAGCATTTTATTTAATAAGATTTCTGCAGAAAGACTACTTCCAGCAATTAACAGTTTGGGGTAGGAGATGAGCCCTTGCTGATATACAAGACATACAATATATAGTTGCTGAATATCTTCTTAAAGGGGAACAGCACTCTTTGGCTTTATAGCACATTGAGTTTGGTGGAGAATATGAGTTTAATGGCCTTGCTTCATTGGGGAAATTCAGATCATCAAAGGAGGAAAATGATAAGGAGGAAGAACAGGAGAAAGAAGACTCTAAAATGCGCACGAAGTCATAAAGATCTGAAGGATGTAATCAAACCTCTTCCATCTCAGTATGATATATTTAATAAAGTTTGCAAAACAAATTTCAAATGTTTTATAAGAACAAACTTATAGAAAGTGAAGAAGGCATATTCCACATGCTATTTGTTTTAGGACACTCAGATAAAGATACATCTTCTAAATTGTTGATCTAGTGCATATGTCTAGATTTTGGGTGTCCTGGGTATACACACTTCTGTTATATCAAGGTGTCATGGGTTGACCTGCTGTGCTACAGTCTTTGACTTCTCTGCAATGAAGAAGAATTGGCCTAAGAACACCAACATTATGTGCCTTCATCGTGAATGTGGCTCATTACGGCTGTGTTGTTAAATCATATTTTTGTTCTGCCTTCTCACTGGGCATGATGCCAGCCTAATTGTTGTTTAAATTTCCATGAAAGTGGACAGTTCTTTTAAGATTCACAGCTGCTAGATTTCAAAACCCTGGAAACATCCATGTCTCTACAGTTCTGTCCATTCTGTTGGAATTACCCAATCCACATTTTAGGATGAAGAATGAGTACATTCACAAATCTTACACTGAGTTGAACATATGTTATGCAAACTATGGAAAATTATCATAGACAAGAAAATATTATTCTTTCCTCCAGCATTGTCTAAATCCTTGATATTCAGGCATGGTCTGGGACCAGTAGCATTGTCTTCACCTGAGAGCTCATTGGAAATGTAGAATATCAGACCCTACCCCAAGATCTGCTGAATCAGAATCCGTAATTTTAACAAGACTCCCAGGGATTTGTGTGCACATGAAAGTTTGAAAAGCTCTGCCCTCAAATATGAAATATGAAATCTCAGCTGCCCCTACCAATGAAGTGAAAAGCTAGCCAAGGAGACCAGCGTTAGTATTTGGGAGTATCACCTCAGACTTGGAAGGGCAGATTCCTAACCTCTCTTCTTCTGCATTCTCTGAGCGTCTCAAAGAAGCTTCATAGAAGACAAGGTGTCAGTTTAACCCAAGGACACTTATTCAAACTGTGTGAGAAAGGCACTCCTTTCCTCCCCTTTTCTAATGCCTGCAAATAACTGTCAGAACCAAAGAATAATTTAGATGAGTTCTCTCCTGAGTCAATATAAAAATAGTGCTTTTGTGTACTAGGAGAATGGGCTTTGCTCTATCTAAGACCTCTTCATTTGTTTTATCTGCAGCCACAAGTCATGGAGGTATGAAGGGTAGGGAATCATGTATGATGTCTAATTTTCCTCCTTTTCCTTTTAAGAGGCTGGCTGTGCAAGCTGGTATCATTTGAAAGCCCAAAGGAGAACATTGTGGTGAGAGGCTTGTTCTGCTTAAAGGACAAATGGAATTGCTTGCATTTAGTATCTCTCTTACTTTAAACATTGTCAAATTAAGAATGATATGGGCTATCGTTTTTACTGGGCCTGCTTTCAATTCAAATAACTTAATATTTTTAAAAACTTACTTAATGTGGTTACTACTTTGGTTAATAACTTTTGAGTCCACTTTAGTGATAAAATGTGAGCAATCTATGAATCTGTTTGTTTCCAACTGCAATCTGTAACCGCCCTGTCCTAATCTATGCTATTTTGTGTATTTGTTGACTTCAGACCAAGTCTCTATGATGCAACTTTTACAACAGCTTATCTTTCTCAAAGGACCAAATTAATAACATGTTTACTTTAAGCCTGGAAAGTACATATAAGCATAAAGATCACCATTAAGACCAACAACAATCCCACCACGGTAATGATTGATGTTTACATTATATTGTGTGACCCTCCATATTCTGTTCAGCATAACACAACTTTTGATGTTTTCTCACAAGGTGGGATGATTATGTAATCACTGCCTTGTGACTTTTTCTTTTTTACATTTCAGTTACCGGTTAGATCTTTTTATACAATCCACATAATTTTTAAAGATCATTGTTACTGTCTACATGGTGCTCTGTCAGTGAATATTGCACATTCTGTCTCTCCTGTCCCAGTAATGGGCATTAAAGTTGTCTGCTAAAATAACCTTGTAGCTAAATCCTTCCTTTATATGTTTGTTTATCTCTTTAGGATAAATTCCTAAATGTTGAGTTTCTAAGTCCAAGGGTATGTACAACCTTATTTTTTTTTTTTTGGTATCTATGCTTCTCTTTAAGTTTTTCCAATTTAGGCATTCCCTATAGTGTATGAGAGCCCCTATACCAGTGCTCTCCTGACAACTCTTAAGAACCTTCTTAAACACATTCTTGCAGGCCTTATGTGGCGGCTAACCCCTGTAATCCCAGTACTTTGGGAGACCAAGACAGAAGAATTGCTTGAGCCCAAGAGATTGAGACCAGCCTGGGCAACATAGTGAGACCTAATCTCTACAAAAAATTTAAAAAATAGCCAGGCATGGTGGTGTGCACCTGTAGTCCCAGCTACACAGGGGACTGAGAAGGGAGCATCGCCTGAGCCTGGGAGATTGAGACTGCAGTGACTTGTGATTGTGCCACTGAGCTCCAGTCTGGGAGGTAAAGTGAGACTCTGACTCCAAAAAAAAAAAATCACAATTTTCATAGATTAAAAATAAGTCATCTTATCTTTTTAATATGTATTTCTTTGATTTCCTTGTGTATATTGACCATTTAGATTTCATTCATTAATTGTTGCTTCTCCTTCTTTGCCTACTTTTTAAAATTAATGTTTCCTAGTAATTATAGTTTTAAAAAGGACAAAATGCAAATATTAGATTTTAAAAATATAAGAAAGGATATTTCAATATTTGTTTTAAAAGACAAAATTATTAAAAACACGGAAGTATTGGTATAAATTGGAAATCATTGTCTCCTCATGAGCTAGAGCAGGGACCCCTTTTAGGAACCTGGGGATGTGGGGAGGTACCCAAGCATGGAAATAAGGAAAATCTTGAGTTTCTTCAAGGAAAATTCCAGGCACCTAGCTAGCCTTAAGGAGTAAATGAACAATTGCACAAGCAAGAAGGTAATAGTAGCCTAAAGTATTAGCCAAGGAAGTTAGTCATGAGGTGTTTTGTTCCCCTATGGAAACTAAAGATAAATTTTTTTTTTGAGTTGAAGTCTCACTCTGTCACCTAGGCTGGAGTGCAGCGGCACACTCACAGCCACCACAGCCGCGACCTGCTGGGCTCGGGTGATCCTTCCACCTCAACATTCCAGGTAACTGGAACTACAGGCACCCGCCATCACGCCCTACTAGTTGTTTTGATTTATTGTAGAGAGGAGCTCTCACCAAGTTGCCCAGGCTGGTCTTGAACCTGTGGCCTCAGGCAATCCTGTCACCTCGGCCTCCCAAAGTGCTTGGATTATAGGCATGAGTCACCACTCCCGGTCCAAAGATAACATCATAAAATACGTCCCTGAGTTGTTTTTTAGAAATCTGGGCCTCCACCAAATGAGAAATGCTGTCCACTGGCATGTAGACCTCAGATAAGGGGAAATTGAAGACTGAATTCTGACTGCCATTCTTTGTTGTGAATCTCTTCCTGAGGGGCCTGGAGAAAGTCAGGCTCATAGGCCAGAGCTCAACATCTCCATCTGTTGACAGAGATAGATTTTTAGACAAAACTTCACTTCCTTAACCAATGACAAATCAGAAAGCCTTTAAATCCACCTATGACCATAGCGACTACCCCTTCTCAGTGTCCCATCTTTTTAGGCCTTGTATTGGTTTACGATTTTACCTGTAACTTCTGCTTTCCTGAAATTTACCCCACCTTAAAAACCCTTGCTTGTAAGCCATCAAGGAGGTTGGGTCTTAAACTCAAACAGTCCAATTATTTTGCTTGGCACCCTGCAAATAAATACCCTCTTTTTTTTCACTGCAAAACCTCAGTGTGGATGTTTGGCTTTACTGTACTTGGTTCCAGACTTCTTCCATGTTCTTCCTTCAAGTTTCCATTTTGCTTGTGTACTCAATTTGGGTCTAATTGTTTACAGACCCTGTATATACACATACAACACTCTGTCAGGATGTGTAGCAATGTTTTTCAAATAACATGGAATCATCCACATAATCTCTTGTGTGTACATCTTAGATGTCTTTTTCAATGCATGAAAGTTGGATTACAATATAGTAATTAATATCCCGTGAGTGTGTTTGTCAGTTGTTTCCAATGTCTCACTGTTAACTTAAATGTTCCTTACAAATGTGTTGCTTCATGTGCATGTAGGTGACATGTGTAGCACAGAGCAGAGACAGAGACCTGTGGCAGAGACAGAGTCCTACTTCAAAGAACAACAGTCCCCATTTCTGACATCATCCCAGAACTTCGAGGCTTCCATTTGCTTTTCTCTTTCAACTGAGCATGCCTGATGAGTTTGAGTGGCTCCTGCATATCTCATGTATTTTTTATTCTAGAGATAATGAAAATCCCATGAGTAGGTAATGCTTCCCCCAAAACATTTCTGATAAGCGAATTCCACATGCTTAAGGAGAGAAGATAGGATCAGCAAAATTGGAATCTGGGCAACAGTAAGAGGTCGTGTAAAAGAGTGACGGTGGATTCCAAGATTTGGGGACAGAAAGAGTGAGAATGAATGTACCAGTTCAAGAACTGAAATCCAGGATCCTCTTGGCAGCAGCTCAGAGCCCAAGATGTGCTAGGCTCCATCTTGCTGTGGAATTAACTTAATCAATGCAAAGAATTAAAACTTTCAGAACAGGAGCAGTAGCCTATACTTTAAATAGCAAGCTGACGCCACAAAAATGACCAAATCGAAGAAATAGAATTTGGACTTCTTTCTTTTTAATTTTTTTCCAATTCTATTCATTTAAAATTGTGTAGCCATGGCCTTAGGTCACAAACCCTTGAATGGTAGAGAATGGATGTGTTTAAATGTTTTATTGAGGGAGAATGAAATATTCATGTGTGCCTCAAGTGGCTGTGTGTTCAATGCTTTGTGAAGTGTTGAAAATGCAACACCATTTAGGAAGTAAACTGAAAGGCAGTTTCTCTTGACTGGTGAAATGCCAACATCATACTCTTGAGTTTTAGATATTGTGAGTAGAGATAATACCTACCCACGGAATATTTCCGGTACTAATAAAAACATCATTTTCTAGAATGTCAGGGTTTTATTCCCAATCGATCTGCCTAAATGTCTAATATTTAGGGTAAATGTTGCCTGCTTTTTTAATATCTCACACTGGATGAAGTGTTGGAGCAAAATTTTCATTCAATTTCAAATTTGTGACCCCTAATAACAAAAACTCAAGTGTAAAAAAATCTGAGCTAATAAATGAAATGGTTTTGCCTCTGAGCTAAAATACATCTTTGAGTCACAGCTCCCCGACTGAAGAGAATTTCTACTGAGATGAAAGAAACCTTTAAAATATTTTAGATATTAAAGTAACTGCTGAAATGTTAATTGGCAAAGGAGGAAATGTTCTATTATTCTATTAAATATTTTAAAAGTACTAGTGATTAGGACTCTCTGGAGATGTGTAGGTGGCAGGATAAGTTGGAAATAAGTATGAAAGTCTTGAAATGTACGTACCTTAAAAAGCCCCTCATAGTGCCTAGCTGATGCTAAGACCTCAAGAATTCGATAAATTGTGCATAATAGTAGTGAGGTGCTGGTTAAGGGCATTTGGATTAACAGAGATAAATGTGGCATGTGATTACTAAAGGGAGATCATAAGATGTTTGGGAGTATTCGCTTCTTCTGGCTGCTGAAACAAAGTACAACAAACTAGGTTGCTTAAAACAACAGAAATATATTCTGTCACAGTTCAGAAGGCCATGTGTCCACAAATCCACTTTGTCAGCAGGACTATGTTCCTTCTAAAGGCTCTAAGGAAGCATCTTTCCTTGACTCTTCCCGCTGCTGGTGGCACTATTCTTGATCTCTAGGATTGTGGCAGTATCACACAGGTCTCTACCCCTACCTTCACATAGCTGTCACCCTGTGTGTGTCTGTGTCTTCTCCTCTTCTTATATAAGGACACTGGTCATTGGATTTAGGACCAGCTCTAAGTTCAGGATGATTTCATCTTGAGATTCTTGGCTCATGAGACCCGCAAAGATCCTACTTCTAAATAAGGTCACATTCTGAGATTCCAAGTGGACATCAATTTTTAGGGAACAATAGTCATCCTTAGGGTACCTGAAAAGTATTAGGATATAGCACCTTCAAGTATACCATTTTGTCATAATAATTATTTGAGCTGAAGGCAATTAAGAAGCAGCAAATGCAGAAAAAGCACTTTGTTCTTCCCTTCTCTGCTTAAAAGCAGGACATAAATTCCCTTTTGTAAAGGTGTTCTCCCTCCCGTCTCTCACATCAGGAGGAGAACAACCCTTATCACTGGAGACAGAAAGCTGGCACTGAGATGGGTCTGCATCTATCTTCTGTTAGTTTCACTCCTTTATTTACCTTCTCACAATGTATGCCTCTAGAATCCCCAATCCCTTTCCTTTGTCTTGTCTCTTCTCTACAGTTTATTACTCTTTCTTAAATAGTATATAAGCCCCTGGGTCTAACCACTCCTTTGGAGGTCTTCATTCGTTTTTTATGAAAGTCTCTGTAGGCATATGTAATACATCTTTTTTCCTTTTAATCATGCTGTTATCGGTTGAATTTGCAGACCCAGTCCCTGAACCTCATAGGGTGGAGGGAAAGTTTCTCCTCCCCTATATACCCAAGAATGCTAAATTGTCTCCTCAGTATCTCCCCAAACAATAGAAGCACAGAGCACAGTGACTGAAGAATGAGTCCTCTGTATGACTGTTCACCTCGAACCCCAACATGGAGCTCTTGTGGACCCAACCAAAGTGGACACACTCTTGTAGCCCAACCTAGAGGGGACCTTGAGTTGGGACCAAAGCATGTTGCACAGATTTTTCTTCCTCCAAACTTATACATAAGACATGAGTATTTCTCTCCACAAAGAAAAAGAAAGAGAAGAATTAGCCCCAGAGCCCCAGAGCCCAGGATGGTGTATCTCAGAGCTTTTCTTCAGGGGCTGGGGCTGGGGCAGAGAACTTGATGTAGAGTGGGGATGGAGCAGTACAAATCAGGCCTTTATTAGAAAGGCAGTCAAATGCACAGCTTTGAGGAAGGAAAAATTGAAGGAGGGACATTTGCTCTTACCCCTCCAACAGGAACCAAAAAGGAAATCATTCCTCCATGGAGTCGAATATATTTATAGATTTGGGAGTACAAGCACCACATGTCAGAAAAGAGAAAATAATTAACAAAATGAGCGATCATTTTAAATAGGCCTCTTCAAGGTGACTCACCTTTTACTAGCAGGACTTCCTTTCTCTCCCTGTCTACCATAAGCTAATTCCCTGGTAGGTCTTAGATTGTACCAAAATCTGATTTTAGGAAACTAGGGACTGTGGTGGTCCCCAGCCTTTGCCTGTTAAGCAATTTCTTCTTTCTTTTCTATAATTCACTTCTTGTAAATACAGCAAAATATCATTTTTAAATTTTAAAGTTTTCAAGTATATAATCAATCCAGTATTGCAGTATGGAATTGTATACTTGAAATTTGCTCAGATGGTAGATCTTTTTTCTTTTATGTTACTTTTACTTTGTTGTTATTGTTTTTAACATATTTATAGATTTGGGAGTACAAGTGCAATTTTTTTGCATGCATATATTGCATCATGGTGAAGTCTGGGCTTCTAAGGTACCCATCACCCAAACAGGAAACATTGGATCCAATAAGTAATTTTCTGTCTTCACTCTCTTCCTACCCTCCCACCTTTCCCAGTCTCCGATGTCTATTATTCCACTTGGTATATACATTTGTACCCATTTTATAGCTCCAATTTATAAGTGAAAACATGCAGTATTTGACTTTCTGTTTGTGAGTTATTTTAGTAGGATAACGGTCTTCAGTTCTATCCAGGTTCCCGTAAAATATATGATTTCTTTCTAGAGAGTAGATCTTAATTGTTCTCTCACACACAGAAAAGTGGTAACTATGTGTTTATGGATATGTTAATTAGCTTGATTGGGGGAATTATTTCACAGTGTATACATGTATCAAAACATCACATATACACCTTAAATACATACAATTTTTTCTTTGCCAATTATACCTAAGTAAAGCTAGAAAAAACATTCTAAAGTTTTGTTGTTATTTTCTGCAAGATGACTCACCTTTAGAAAATGGAAAACAATTGGCATTTTAAAAATATGTCCTATCTTCAACAGAATTTGTTCTTGTTTTTCTCAGGTTTAGAGTCAGGGTCAAGTGCAGAGATTTTAATATTCTTCCCCCATAAAGTTAATCCTTATAATAAACAACTCCATTGACCATGTCATATTAGGTACATAGTAGATGCACAATAAATATTTATCAGTTGACTACATGAATGGATTGCAGAATGAATAATGCAATCTATCATACATCTATACTATTTTGCCATCCAACATTTGGAAGTTTGAGAGATAAATGGAAGAAGGAGGTTCATTGAGACAAGACATAGTTTGCTTGACTTGGGTTTGGCTTCATCATAAAATTTCTTTAAAATAGTCTATAAAATTTATTCCAATTTTGAAATTAATCTTATCACTCTGAGAAAATTGAAGTAAATATATAAATATCTGTTTTCTGCAGATTTCCAAGATTCTAATGAATACACTTTACACTTAGGACTTTAAATACTCATGTTGTCAATGGAGGTGTTCAGGGAAATGACGTGGAAGTTTGTAAATAATGGTTCCCAGGAAGGCAAGGAGTTGTTGCTTTCATGGCTTATAGTAGCTTCTCAGTCATAGTTGAATCAATGGATGATTGATGAAATAAATGATGAATGACAGTGCCCAAGTCTTGTTTTGTTGTCAGGCTTCAGTCAAATTATAGGTTCTGACAATTAAGTTCAAGAACTCATCCTAGAAAAGATGCTACATACTACATTGTTGAATATCACTACAGTCACCTTTGAATACTCCCCTTGGGAAGCTATGCACCAATGTCAACACCTAGTCTACCTGTCAAAGCAGTTTTGGAACTCTTTTTCTGGAATGACTGTCAGAGCTGTCCTTACAAGAATGTTGGCATTTGAATTAGAGCAATGAACAAACATTAAATTTCTTGTTAACCTTGGCAAGAGTGGAAGTGAAATCAGAGACATGTTGGTCCAAGTTTATGGGGATAATTCCTTGAAGGAAATGGTGGTGTTTAAGTGGATTAAGTGTTTTTCTGAAGGGGAGAGAAAGCATCACTGATGAGGAGAGGTCAGGATGGCAAGTAACGAGCAGAACTGATGAAAACATGGCAAAAATTTGTTGAATTGTGCATCAAAATCATTGGCTGACTGTGAGAAGCATAGCAGACCAAATAAACATCAGTAGGGAAACAGTTAGGAAAATCTTAACTGAAAATCTTGATATGAGAAAGGTGTGTGCAAAAATAGTCCTGAAGGAGCTCTTGCATCACAACAATGCACCAGTTCACACAGCACTGTCTGTGAGGGAGTTTTTAACCAGTAAACAAACAACTGTATTGGATCACTCTCCCTACTTACCTGACTGGCCATCAATGACTTTTTTCTTTACCTGAAGATAAAGGAAATATTGAAAGGAAGACATTTTGATGACACTCAGGACATAAGTGTAACACAATGAAACTCTGATGGCCATTTCAGAAAAAGAGTTCCAAAATTGCTTTGGCAAATGGATTAGGTGCTGGCATTGGTGCATAGCTTCTTAAGGGGAAGTACTTCGAAGGTGACTGTGGTGATATTCAGCAATGAGGTATGTAGCACTGTTTTCTAGGATGAGTTTGCACACTTTATTGTTAGATCTCATATGCTCAAGAAAAGCTGCAACATAAAGGATCCCTATGAATTGGTGGGCTGAAGCAAGTGCTTCCAAATGCTGGCTGTAAATTTACCTAGTGGTGAAGCAGAACTTGCTTCATTCTGGCCTGACTTTTCTGATTCTCTTCGACAACTATAATTGCCTTAAACCAGGGGTTGGACAGTGTTTCCTGTAAATGGTCAGAGGGTAAATAATTTTCTATTTATGGGCCACATGGTCCCTGTTGCCTCTTCTCAACTCTGTGGTAGTGTGGAAGCGGCAATTGACAATATGTATGCAAATGTTTATGACTATGTTCCAATAAAACTTTATTTATAAAAACAGGCAGAAGGCCAAATTTGGCCTATGGGCCATAGTTTGCTAGTTCCTGCCATAAACCATGAATCAATCTGAGTCCCCCAAAGAATTTTTAAAACTTTATTTTACAGGGGAAGAGATGCTAAAGGTTAGAGTCCCAAGACTCCACATCAGTGCCCTTAAGTTTCTCCCAAAATGTCTTTTATTTCTTAATTTCAGTGAACACAACCATAGATGGAATGACGCCAACAGAAATAATGACACTAAATGAAAATGATCATATGCAAATATTTTCATTTTGAAAAGATATTTATGGGATTCCTTCTTTAACAGCTATCTAGAATTCTTGAGTTTATTTCATGGTATAGTATTTCCAAGTCGTAATAATAAATATGTCTATTAAGTATTGGGAAATTTGTATCAAAATAATTATTTTATCTAATACTATGTCTTTTGTGACTCTTTAAGGAACCCTCTCACAGATAATAACACATTTTCCCCTACACTTTTGTAAGACTGTTGATAAAGATAAAAATCTATCTTGACTGGATGGAAAAGAAATTGGATTTCCTCCACTTTCTTAAAGGTAAAAGATTTCACTAGATCTCTTAAAATGAGGGATGTAACCTAAAGATAAAAAGCTGTGGTTCACATAAATCAAAAGAACTGAAGAGTTGAGAATGAGTTTGTAAAAAGATAATTTTTAGCATATTTTATAATTGGTCCACCATTTATACTTATCCATTATCTGCTTTTTCAGTTATTACCAATTTTCCGGGACATAATGGATAATTGTGCTTAGTAATTTGAAAGTAAAATGTGACATTTGCATAAAGGTTTCATGTTCACCTTTATACCTTTTAGCTTCTGCTGGGCTGGGACTGCAAAAAATAGAAAGAAAAAGAAAAAAAAGTTGCTTTATGAAGGTGGTTCTTAAATTGGCATAATTCATGTGATCCTTGACCTAAAACAGGAGGCTTGCTCTCTTTTGAGATATTTGGTCCTCTCTTTAATCCTTCCAGCTGAACAGATGCTCGACTCTTCAAGGATGAAAAGGTGGGGTTACTGAGTACAATGGATGAGCTGTGCACTTCCAAAAAGGTGCTAGAAGAGGGAAATTCTGTGTGCCTCAGCCTGCACAATTAGGAACTGCAGAAACGTGTGTCTCACACGTTTAATCATGGAAGGAAAAACGCTACTGGCAAGAACAACTCGTAATCCATCAGAGACCTTATTGTAACAGGTGACGGAACTTAGGTGAGCCTGCCTCCGCCTGTTCAACATAAAGTCATCTGCCTGCCTGGGATGCTTTGCTTTCCAGCTGTGAGATTGAGTTAATAAGCAGATGCCATGCCTGAGACCAAAGACAGACAGAAGTTTTGTGTTTTTTTTAGTATGTGATAAACACATAAACACACACATATATTTATAGACATCTATTTAATTAAACAAATATATTTATTTATAAGCATCTATTTAATCCCTTATCTCAGATAAAGAGTGAATTAATTTTTACTAATTTAAAAGCTTTTGGGCATGAAGCAGCAAAAGAGTTAAATATCTTTGTGTCTTTATTTCAAATATTAAGGCGATTTTTTTAACTAGCAGGAGAGATTTTTTTTAACCTACTCACTGAAGCTGAGACTATAGAAAGAGTAGGAAAGAAGTATAAAAGAATATGATGGATCTTTTTAATCTTGAGATTGTGTCCTCCAGGTACTGCAGTCTGGAGGCAGGCTGGGTCCTGTCCACAGATCCTAGGGCTCAGGGAATCCTTGCCTTCCAGCTGAGCTACTTCAAATTTCAAGATTCCCACATGGGAGAGCTGCCTCCTTGAACTTCTCTGATTTATGCTGACTGGATCTATAGCAATTAGAAACAGAAGCAGAAATAGCAAACTCAATTATTTTATTGGCTTCATATACTTCCCACCTATACTTTGTTAGAGTATAACAAATCTACCTAATTATTCCCTTTATGTTACATTTTTTTTAGTCAGGCTCTCACTCTGTGGCCCTGGCTAGAGTACAGTGGCCCTATCATGGCTCACAGCAGCCTTGACCTCCTGGGATCAGGTGATACTCCAACCTCAGCCTCCAGTAGCTGAGACTACAGGTACACCATTACACCTGGATAATTTCTTAATTTTTTTGATAAAAAAGGTCTCATTATGTTGTCCAGACAGGTCTCAAACTCCTGGTCTCAAGCAATTCACCCACCTCGACCTCCCAAAGTGCTGGAATTATAAGCAAGAGCCACCGCATCTGGTCTGCTTTTGCTTTTAAATATAACACAAGCTCAAACCTTGACATCCTTCTCTCGCTCCTTCCTTCAATAGCAAGCTTCCTAAGATAATGGTCCATGCTTGCTGTCTCCATTTACTAACTCTCATTCACTCCTGTGCCAGGTTCAGCCTACCTTCAGGCTTATTCAATCCACCCAAGCAATTCTCAACATCACGAGAACTTTCATGCCAACAGACCTGTTTTTAAAAGCTAGTTCTTATGGGACGTCTCACCAGCACAGCCCTATTGACCAATTCCCCAAAGAATCGCTCCCTTCCTGATTTTCATGGATAATCACTCTCCTCTCACATCCTTTCTTACTGACTGGTCCCTTTCTGTCTCCTTTGCAGGTTCATTCTCCTTTGCCAGTTCATCACAGTACAGATAAGCAATCTTTTCTCCTGGGCCTAGTACTCTCTTCCCAAACTATCTTATTCATTCCCATAGCTTCACTGAGAAAGCACTTGTAAATGACTCATATGAATAAGTAATAAGACTGAACACTGATAAAATGTTTGGTATGCACCAGATATGCAATTTATCTTCATAGTATCTGCTATAGACTGAATGGTTGTGTCCTCCAAAAATGTATCGGTTGAAATCCTAACCCCCAAGGCGATGGTATTAAGAGGTGGAGCCTTTGGGAGGTGATTAGTTTATGAGGTTAGAATCCTTGTGACCTTTTCCACCATGTGAGGTTACAGAGAGAAGATAGACCTATCTATGAACCAGGGTGCCCTCACCAGACAATGAATCTGCCAGCACTTTGATCTTGGATGTCCAGCCTCCAGAATTGTGAGAGACAAATTTCTCTTGTCTATAAGGCACCTAGTTTATGGTATTTTGTTAGAGCAGCCCAGACAAAGGCAATGCCTCTAAGATAGTATCTATTATTGTTATTCCCCTTTTGAGGAAACTGAGGCAAAAAAAGTTTAAGTAACTTGCCTGATATCAACTTCTGGGCTGTAGCAGAGCAAGGATTTAATTCAATCTCTCTTAACTCTCAAACATACTCACTAGACTGTCTTCTGAGCTCCATATCTGTTTATCCAACTGTTTCATTTCAGATTTCCCAATGTCTTCTCAAGCTCAACAGATCCAAAATGCAGCATGACATTAAAAACTTGGTTCTTTTTTGAACATTCTCTGTCTCTGTGAGCAAATACATTAGTTGTATAAGCCAGAAACCTGAGAATGTTTAGAATCAATAAACAATGCCACTTAAACCCTGGTAGGAATCATTCCACCAGTTCAGAGGTTGGGACCTGTGTAAGAAGCACAAGGCATTCAAAGTACCAATTATTTCTCTTTGCATTTTGAACATGACTTCCATCTTTCAGGTCACAAGATGGCTATGAGAATTGAAGTTCCAGGAGAAGCAAAGAAGGTGAAAGGCAAGGTCAAGAAATTTAGAGCTCAGACCTTGACCTAAATGAGTGGTGGAGAAAACAGGTCTCCATTTTTCCTGGTGAAGCAGACCTACAACATTGTCGTTGTCCTCTCTCATGTAACCTAGGGTCATCTTTGTCCTGGAAGACCCTGAAAAGTCCTATTCTATTTTTTTTTTTTTTTTTATTTTAAAGATGTGGAGTACAATTCGGGATTAGATATACAAATGGTCATAGTACAGGTAAAGTTTGGGCCTCACTTTGGTTCCCACTTTGCCTAGTTTAAGATTAGGTACCCTCCCCTGGCAGTTTACCTCTACTGCCAATCCCTTTTTTATAGTATTATGATAATTGTTCAAGGTCCGCTTATGAATAAGAACATGTGGTACTCAGTTATTTGTTTCTGTGATAGACCACTGAGTATTATAGACTCTAAATTCATCCAAGTTGCTGTGAAGTTAATAATTTTGTCCTTCTTTATGGCTGTGTAATATTCCATCATGTTTTTTACCACATTTTTGATGGGCAGCACGGTTGGTTCCATGTTTCTGCTATAGTGAATAGAGCTGCATTAAACATATGTGTGCTGGTATCTTTTTCATAGAGTGATTTGAGTTTCTCAGGGTATATTCCCAGAAGTGGGATTGCTGGGTCATATAGAAGGTAGATTTTTAGATCTTTTAGGAATCACCACATTTTTTCCACAGATGTTGTACTGGTTTACACTCCCAACAGTATAGAAGTGTTCCCTTTTCCCCCACATCCTGAGTTATTGATGATGACCATCCTGACTGGAGTTAGATGGTATCTCAGTGTGGTTTTAATTTGTATGTCTTGGATGATTAGTGAAGCTGAGGCTGCTCATATGTCTTCCTTTGAGAAGTGTCTATTCAGATATTTCGTCCACTTTTTAATAGGTCTGTTTGATTTTTTCTTTTCAGCACGTTTGAGTTCCTTGTAGATCCTGGATGTTAGGCCTCTGTCAGATATACAATTGGCAAATATTTTTTCCCAGTCTGTGGACTGTCTTCCCATTGTCTTGATGGTTCCTTTTGCTTTGTAGAAGCTTGTCAGTTTGATGAGGTCCCACTAGTCTATCTTATCTCTTATGGCATGGGCACTGGGGTTTTGGTCAGGAATTGGTTGCCAGTTCCAATTTCCAAGGGTGTCTCCTGCATTTTCTAAGGTTCTTATTGTTTGAGGTTTTCTGTTTTAGGTCTTTGATCCATTTTACTGGAGTCCAGCTCCAGGAGAGAGACAGGGCTTGAGACGGGGGAATCGGGAAGCGGCAAAAAAGAAAAGACGAAGACGACAGGAATCCTCTTCCTGGGGAGAGCTCAATACTCTGCCAATTCTTATTCAATTCTTACAAACTTATATAGTTTTTTTACTGACCCCCTTACCCACAAAATGAATCTCATGTTACACATTAAATGTTTACATCATGTTTTTTCTTTTGTTTATGGGGAAGTTGACCTTTACAAGTTTCATTTTGTTCCTTCCTGCTACCGATGGTGTAACAAAATACCAGCTGCCAATTTATCAGCCACATCCTGTGACCTCTAGGCCAACTGAATCTCTTCCTTCGCTATTCTATTTCTTTTCCTTTACTAATCTATTTTCTTAATTCTACCCTTATATATACTTTTGGCAGCAATATATTGACTTGTTTTTTCTTTTATATAACCACCCTTATCTTACCCACTACGAATTCTTAATACTCTATTTTTTTTTAAATTTAACTTTCTTAATTCTAATTGCCTTATCTATATTACTTGCTATTTTCTTATCACCTATTTTACATTTTATATTTCTAAACAAAACATGTCTAAATCTACACTTATATATGAAATTAATCTTACTTCTAATCCTAAATGTATTTAATTTTAAACCTACATTAAGTGTGTATAATTTTAAGTTTTACCTTAAAACTTAATTATTTCCTATTCCTTCTATTATATTTAACTAATACCTACATCTATAATAAACATTTATCTTTTAATTATAACTGTTATTTATTTAATTCTAATCTTTACTTTAATTTTAACCCTCTTTCTAATTAAACTATAATATTTCTTAAATCAAAAGGCATGACTGTGACTTGTTTTTCCCAAAAACACCTGTTTTTGGATATACTCTGTCTCAGTTTCTCACTTCCTCATCAATCACAACTGTCAATGTTGTTACTTATAAAGGATATGAGGAAGTACTTGTTTTTCCTTTTTAGCTAAAGGTTTCAAAATTTGCATTCCCTTGTCCCTTCAGGGGGGGAATTTTTGCTGTTGAGCCTTTTTTACATTTCTATACATAGGTTTACTGCTAATCCCACATCCTTGCACATTTTAAGGGGCACCTTTTTTGCTGAAATCTTACTTCCATTATGCCTATGTATAATTTTTGCTGTCAAATGCCATCATCCGTTTGCGCATCTATTATCTCAATTAAAGAGGGAACATTCTCAAGCCTATGCACGCAATCCTTCAAAGTTAGGGAAGGTCCGTCAACAAGCTCCATGGGGCTTTGCCTCCGTCATGGCCACATTTTACTGGGGCCTTGCTCCCAGCCAGCGTTTTTCCTATTTTCAGGTCCTTTTAACCTTACTTTTACTAGTGATTGCGGCTCCCGGCACCATTGAGAGTTGATTTTTGTGTTTGGTGATAGGTAGGGGTCTTGTTTTTAATCTGCATGCAGTCAGCCAGTTTTCCCAGTACCATTTACTAAATAAGTTCTCCTATCCTCAGTGGTTGTTAGTGGAGGTTTTGTTGAAGATGAGTTTGTTGAGAAATTAAGGCTTTGCCTCTAGAATCTCTATCCTGTTCCATTGGTCTTTATGCCTGTTCTTGTACCAATACCAGGCTGTTTTGATTATTGCAGCCTTATAGGAAAGTTTAAAGTCTGAAAGTGTGATACCTCCTGCTTTCTTTATTTTGCTGAGAATTGTTTTAGCTATTTGTGGTTGTTTATGTTTCCATATGGATTTCTGTGTTGTTGTTTCTAGGTCTGAGAAGAATGGTATTGATAATTTAATGGGTATTGCATTAAATCTGTAAATTGCCTTGGGTAGGATAGACATCTTAACATGTTGACTCTTCCAATCCATAAGCATGGAATATTTTTCCATTTGTTGTGTCCTCGTGGATTTCTTTAAGCAATGTTATGTAGTTTTCACTGTAAAGGTCTTTCACTTCTCTGGTTAGGAAGATGCCAAGGTATTTCATTTTTTGTTGCTATTGTGAATGGGATTGTGCATTTTATTTAGTTCTTTGTTGGTTTTTAAGAATGCGACTGTCTTTTGCACATTTATTTTGTACTCTGAGACTCTGTGAAAGTCCTTTATCAATGCAAGAAGAAGGTTTTTACAGATTCTCTTGGATTTTCAAGGTGTAGAATCAGATCATCAGCAAAGAGGGATAACTTGACTTTTTTGATACTCCTGATTCCCTTCTCTTGTTTGATTGCTCTAGTTAGGACTTCCAACAGTAGGTTGAACAGGAGGGATGAAAGTGGGCAGACTTGTCTTGTACCAGTTTTCAGGGGAAATGCTTTCAATTTGTCTGTTTAGCAATATGTTGACTGTAGGTTTATCGTAGATGGCTCTTACTATTTTGAGGTATGTTCCCTCTGTACCTAGGTGTTCAAGGGTTTTTATCAAGAAGGGAAGCTACATTTTATCAAAAGCTTTTTCTGTATCTAATGATATAATCATGTGATTCCTATTTTTACATCTGTTGTTGTATTTAATTACATTTATGGTCTTGTGGATGTTGTACCAACCCTGCATCCCAGGGTTGAAGCTTACTTGGTCATGGTAGATGATTTCTGAGATGTGTCATTGGATCCAATTTTCTGGAACCTTGTTGAATGTTTTTGCATCTGTGTTCATCAGGGGTATTGGACTGTGGTTCTCTTTCTTTGTTGAATCTTTACCCAGTTTGGTTATCAGTGTGATGTTAGCTTCACAAAATGATTTGGAGAGAGTTCCATCTTTCTTGATTGCTTGGAATACTTTCAATAAAATTGGATCAGCTGTTCCTTGTACGTTTTGTAGCACTCCATTGGAAAGCCATCTGGGCCAGGACATTTTTTTGTAGGCAGTTTTCTTATGAAAAAGTCAATTTCCTGGGTTGTTATTGGCCTATATAATGTCTCAATTTCTTCTTATTTCAACCTTAGGTGGCTGTGTGATGTCAGAAAGTCCTCCATTTCATTTTGGTGTTCAAGTTTGTTTCCACACAGGTGTGCATAGTAATCTCTGACAATTTTTTGTATTTTTTCAGGATCCATTGTGATTTGAATTTTTGCGTATCTGATTATATTTATTGGGGCTTTTTCTTGGTCAATCTGGCAAGAAGTTCAGCCATCTTGTTTATCCTTTCAGGGAGTTTTGTTGATTATTTCTATGATTTTTTTTGTCTTCTATGTCCTGAACATGGGTTTTTACTTTGGTGATCTGAATTCTTCTGCCAAAGTTAGTGTTTTGTTGTTCTTGTCTTTCTAGCTCCCTTAGGTGATTTGTTAGGCTGTTAACTTGTGATCTTTCCATTTTCTTGCTGTGTGTTCATAAATAAATTAATTCCCCTCTCAGTACTGATTTCATGGCATCATTTAATTTCATTTGTTTTCATTTCTTTTCTTTTTTTTTTTTTTTGAGTTGGAGTCTCACTCTGTCACCCAGACTGGAGTGCAGTGGCACGCTCCCAGCCACCGCAGCCTCGACCTGCTGGGCTCTGGCAATCCTTCTGCCTCAACCTTCCAAGTAGCTGGAACTACAGGCGTGCGTGACCATGCCCAGCTAATTTTTTTTATTTAATTGTAGAGATGGGGTCTCACCAAGTTGCCCAGGCAGATCTTGAACCTGCGGGCTCAGGCGATCCACTCACCTAAGCCTCCCAAAGTGCTGGAATTACAGGCTGAGCCACCAAGCCCAGCTCATTTGTTTTCATTTGTTTCCAGAAATCTTTTAATTTCTGCTTTGATTTTTGTGTTGACCCATGAGTTGTTCAGCATCATGCTGTTCAGTGTCCATGTCTTTGTGGGTTTTAGGGTAGCTTTGTTGGTGTTGATATTTATTTTTATTCCACTGTGTTCTGAGAAGGTACATGGCAATATTTCAATCTTATGGAATTTGTTTATGATTGATTTATGGCCAGGAATGTGATTGATATTGGAGTACATTCCATGTGGTGATGAGTTGGATGTATATTCCATAGTTGTTGGGTGGAGTGTTCTCTAGGTATCTATTAAGTCCCTTTGGTCAAACGTCAAGTTGAGATTCCAGATCTCCTTGTTGATGGTCTATCTAGCGTTAATAGTGGGGTATTTAAGTCATTAGCTATGATCGTGTTAGAGTCAAGATCTTATTTTAGTTTACCTAGAAACTGCTTTATAAAAGTTGGTGCTCCTATGTTGGGTGTATATATGTTTAGGATGAATATTTCTTATTGGTGGATTGAACCTTTTATCATTATGTAGTGACCTTCCATGTTTTTTTTAAGTTTTTGATAGCTTAAAGGATATTTTGTCTGACATTAAGATCACAACTCCTGCTTTCTTTTATTTTGCATTCACTTGAAAATTTGTTTTCCATCCTCTAACTTTGAGTTTGTGAGTGTCCATTCTGGTGAGATGAGCCTCCCGGACACAGCATATTGTTGCATCATGTTTTTTTAAACCAGTTTGCCATTCTATGTCTCGTCAGTGGTGCATTTAGTCCATTCACATTCAGGCTAATTATTGAGATGTGAGAGTTTATTCCTGTCATGAGGTTCTTATAGATTTTGTTGTTGTTTGTTGGTTTTCTTTTGATTTGGGGGTTGATATATGTGTATGTTTTTAATCTTTTCCCTGCATTCTTGGGAAGAATGTGGTCATTCTTTCTTTTTCCTTCTTCTATATTTAGTACTTTCTTAAGTGTTTCTTGAAGAGTTGGTCTGGAGGTGGCATAAACTCTTAGGGACTGAATGTCTGGAAAGGACATTGATTCTCCATTGCTGATGAAGCTTAGCTTAGCTGAGTAGTAAACTCTTGGTTGGAATTGTTTATCTTTGAGAACTTTGAAGATTGGGTTCCAATATTTTCTAGCCTGTAGAGTTTCTATAGATAAGTCTGCTGCTATTATAATTGATCTTCCACAGTAGGTAGTCTGACCTTTCTCTCTCATTGCCTTTAGGATTTTTTCTTGTATACCTGTGTTGTGTAAGCAAATTACTATGTGCCTAGGAGTTGGTCTTCTCATTTGATGTCTTGCAGGGGTTCTCTGAATCTCTTGTGTTTGGATGGTCACGTCTCTGATGAGATGAGGTAAGTTTTCTTGGATGATTTCATGGAATGTTTGCTCCAGGGTGGTCTCTGTCTCTCTGCCTCAGGAATGCCAATTAATCATAAGTTTGGCCTCTTGATATAATCATACATCTCTTGGAGGCTTTGTTCCATGTTTTTAAACGTCTTTTCTATGATTTTAACAGTTTGGGTTAGTTCCATATTTTGATCCTCAAGCTCTGAGCTTATTTCTTCTGCTTGGTTAATTCTGCTTTCCATGTTTGTCAGTTTGTTATGTATTTTGTTTACTGTATTCTTTATTGCTATCATCTCGGTTATCAACTTCTTCATTCTTTTCTCTTGTTTCTCCTCATTTCTATACATTCTCTCTATTAATATCTTGATATCTGGGTTTGTGGTTTGAGACCAGTCATTCCTGGGGGCTCTTCCTTGTTTGAGTTACAAAGTCTGTATTCTCAGGTTCTGTCTTCCCAGGGGTCTGTATAGGACCTGTGTTCTTTCTTTGGTTCTTTGTCATTTGTGATAATTCTCCTTCCCCTTTTGCCCTCTTCTTTAATTCTGTTGCTCGGTGATAGGGGAGATAGCTTTTACTTCTGTTTGCTCAATCCTCTATTCTTCCTTATGTAGATCCTCTGGATTTGTTCAGTTTTGAAGCTGGACTGGAGGTGGGGGCTATGCTTTTTGCAGTTTTGAGATTTGATTAAAATGTGATGGGGGAACGGTGGTTCAGAAGTTATCTGCAGATCATATTATCCACTAACTGGTGTGTGGGTCCCCTGGAATGCACTTCCTTCCACCTTACAATCTATCCATGCAGTGGGAATGTATGTATGCCCCCTGAAAGCATAATTAGATTAAAAAAAGAAAGAGAATGGGGAAAGAAAGAAGAGAGATGAAAGGAAGATGAATAGAGAGAAGAAGAAGGAAAACAGATAAGCATGCCAACTAATGAATAAACAAAGAAAGATACAAACCAAAACAAACTAACAAACATACAAACAAAAAAAACCTGGTGATGTCCTCACCCTCAAAAATACCTATACACAATCAGAGATGCAAAAACTAAAAAACAAAAACAGGGGGAAAAAAGAGTGCCCTCTGTGGCCCTTTCTGAAACTTCAGGTTCTTATCCTTTTTGTTTTTTCTTTTCTTCTTTTTACTGGTGGTTTCCAAGCACCACCACCACTTTTGGTTGCTGCCGGTAGGGTGCGGGCTCTGGGCTCTGGACTCCAGCTTCTCCCCTCCACTTTCAACACAGGCCGATGGAAAGAATCAAAAGCATGGGTCAGATAACCCTCAGATTGCTGGGAGAGGAGGGTAAAACAGATCCGGATTCATCCCAATTCATCTGCTGCTGCTGCTGTTGCCAAGTCTCCAACTTATATCAGATATGTCTGTGTCTGGTCCAGTGTGAGGGTGGGGCACTTGTCTCTCTGTGTCCGTTCCAGAAGCTTCCTCTCTGAACCAACGATGATTGATCCTAGAGGGTGCAGAGATCACCTCTGGGTCTCAGGTTGGAAGATGAACAGAGTTGGGCAGGCCAATGCAGGTCTCTGCCCATCCTGGAATAGAGAAAATGGCAGCAGTCGCTGTCTCCTCATCAATGACAGGGCTCAGCTGCAGATTTTCTCTGCATGCTTTCTCCTCAGATCCCTCTGCCAGTGCCTGGCCTACTGCCACAGGTGGTGGCATGGACCAGGTACCAGGTGCTGAGGAGCAGCAGATCTCTGCTGCCTCCTCCCAAGAGACCTCCCCCCAAGAATGGCAGGTGATCCTGTGCACTGGGGTCTCTCATCTCAGAGCAGTGGTGGGTTGCAGCCACTTCCAGAGGGGATCCCTGAATGCTTGACCCTGAGTCTCCCCTCAGATGGGCTTTGGTTCACCCACCTGTGCGCCCCCACACAGGCAGACTATCTTTATGGACACTCGTCTTTGCAGAGACTCTCACATTCCCACTGTTTCTGTCACCATTTTGCCGAGTCTCTCCTATTCTATTTTTCAATCTGTACTTATGCTGCTTCTATTACCTTTGTTAGCTCCTCTCCACACCCCTGTGATTCCACAAAGGTCTATTCTTAATCTTGGCCTGGTGTAGAAAGAGTGCTAAGTAGCACCATGAAAGGATATGGATATGTAGTCACACCATTAGAAAGGAGGATGAGTCAGGACTTGGGACAGGAGAGTCCTAGGAGTGTAGAGCTGCTAAATAAAATACAGGGAGCCTAATTAAATTTGAACTGCACATAATCATGGAACATACTTATACTAAAAAGCAATTGTTTATCTTTTATTCAAACTTAATTGCATATCCTGTATTTTTATTTTTATTTATTTATTTTTTTAATCAATATTTTTTATTATGATTTTGTGGGGTACAGTTAAGGGTTAGGTGTACAATTACGTTTCATTCAGGCACCCTGTAGATAAGAGGTGTTTCCCCATCCCCAGACAGATATTTGCGACTGTTAATCCCATCCCCCTGCCCCCCCATAGTTTCCCAGTACCGTCAGTCATTTTCTTATAGTATTACATTGGATGTTCAAGGTCCATTATATGAGTGAGAACATGTGATACTCGGATCTTTGTTTCTGTGAGAGGTCACTCAGTATTATAGACACTAGTTCCATCCAGGTTGCTGCGAAATTCATGATTTTGTTCTTTTTTATGACTGTGTAGTATTCCATCGTGTATATGTACCACATTTTTAAAATCCAGTCCTCTTTTGATGGGCAGCATGGTTGCTTCCAGGTTCTTGCTATTGTGAACAATGCTGCGATAAACATACGTGTGCAGGTATCTTTTTTATAGAGTGATTTGAGTTCTTCAGGGTATATTCCCAGTAGGGGGATTGCGGGGTCATATGGAAGGTCAATTTTTAGAGCTTTTAGGAATCGCCATACTGCTTTCCACAGAGGTTGCACTAGTTTACACTCCCACCAACAGTGTAGAAGTGTTCCCTTTTCACCACACCCTCTCCAGCAGCTGTTATTTTTTGAGTTGTTGATAATTGCCATTCTGACTGGAATTAAGTGGTATCTCAGTGTATATCCTGTATTTTTATTTGCTAATCCTGGCAACTCTAATACAAAGTAGTGCCTGAGTAATATAATGATTGGCTTTAATATGATATTGACTGTGCAGCGTGTCAATAATAGAAAGTAATAGTAATTTATAACACATTATTTGGCGATGGCAATTTGATTGTAATTTATAATTTTAATTTTATGTTGCACCAAATATTGAGATATCATTGTGAAGTGGAGTGACAAATTTACTTGACTTTTAAAAAACAAAATGTGAAACCTCAAGGAGATTTCACAAGCAATTCCTACACAGTCCAAGAATCTCTTTTTAGTCATGGAACCTGAGAATAACTGGTTTGCAGGTGCCTACAAAGTGCAATGCACAGAGAGCTGATCTGAGTCGAGTCTATGTCTGCATAGGCATGCAAGCCCTGGGACGAACTGAGGGTCCAAGCTATAGTGTATCCTCTTTCAATGGGAGCATCATTTGATAAGGAATATAAGAAAGTTATTTTTCTTAAGGAAGAGGAAATTACTTTCCAGAATTTTCAGTCATCTATTAAGCATATAAAATGAAAACAGGAGAGCTTTTCAAAAATGTTTCATTCTATGCCCACAGTGCAGCAATTTTAGCATTTTAGAGCTGGAGGCACTATAAAGAATTGTCGTCTTTGTGACCATTAGAGGGGAGGTCGTGGCTAAGATCATTGTGGAAAAAATAAACAAATAAGCAAAAACTAGGGTGTCATTCACACAAAAAAGAAAATTTTAGAAATGTTGGTTGAGAGTTTATTTAACTTGTCCAAAGCAAGTTAAGCCGAAGGGCAGTCTACCTCCTCAAGATTGAATGGTAAAGTGAGCTCATTCCACAGGAAGCACAGAAACACTTTTGCAATAATTTAGAGTTCCATTTTTGGTAGCTCTGAATGTGCGATAAAATGGTTTTGTAGAAGAACAGAGAGCAGTTAAAGAAGGACAGATATAGCTATCTTGCATTTTCAATAATTGTTTGTAGACTAAAGAACAGGATGGCATTAATTAAACTGAATTAGTGCGGAGCTGCCTCATTTTTCCTTTTCAAAGGCTTTGTGTTGCGTTCAGTTTTCGTGGAATTAGCATCATTAAAAAAAGGAGAACAGAGTCTTCCAAGAAAAGATCACACTTTTTTAGACCTGTAATTTAAGTTTTGCTGTTCCCATTTAAGTGTAGCCATAATTCTTGCTTCCTTTGTGTTTTGTATTGTGTGTTTATTCAGTTATATTTTTAGACACGCTAATTCCACAGTGCACTCCTGTCTGACTGTCAGCAGAAGGCTGAGAAGCAGGCACAGGCACAGAATTTGTCTGAGTGCTTCATCTGACAAGGCTCTCTCAAGACCACTTTCTCTGTCCTAAAGCACAGTATCATATTGGAAAAGTGTGCTGTGCTACAGTGGACCCTGCCTTGAAGCATAGGGATTCACTCATCTTGTTCCTGCCACCCATTTCTTCTCCTCAAAGACCAAACTCTATTGCCACAAATATAATACTCAGCATCTACTTAATCATAAGACATGTGGCTGAAATGGGCATGGGCAGTCACCGACCTGTTACTTTAACAGGATTTGAAGAAGAGAGACACAAATCAAGAAATGGCAGCCGGGCTCGGTGGTTCAGCCTGTAATCCCGCGCCTTTGGGAGGCTGAGGTGAGTGGATTGCCTGAGCCTGCGGGTTCGAGACCCGCCTGGGCAGCGAGACCTCATCTCTACAATAAATCAAAAAATCAGCCGGGCGTGGTAGCGCATGCCTGTAATTCCAGCTACTTGGAAGGCTGAGGCGGAAGGATCGCCAGAGCCCAGCAGGTCGAGGCTGCGGTGGCCGGGAGCGGCCACTGCACTCCAGTCTGGGCGACAGAGTGAGACTCCAACTCAAAAAAAAAAAAAAAAAAAAGAAAGAAATGGCTTGTGGCAGATCAACATATGAGAGAAAGAAAAATGCAAAACAGAGTTCAGAAAGGCAAGGAAAATGAACCACTTAGCTACCAGGATATTTACAACCACACATTGTGCTCACATTGTTTAGATACTAAAATTCATGACTGTTCCAAAGTCTCTTTATTGAAAAGGATATTTTATTTTTATTTACTTACTTATTTTTGAGTCAGAATCTCATTCTGTTCCCCAGGTTGAAGTGCAGTGGCATGATCACAGCACACTGCAGCCTTGAACTTCTGGGCTCAGGTGATCCTTCCACCTCAGCTTCCTGAGAAGCTGGTACTACAGGCATATGCCACCATGCCCAGCTAATTTTTTTATTTTTTGTAATGACGAGATCTTGCTATGTTGCCTTAACTAGTCTCAAACTCCTGGCCTCAAGTGATCAGGGTCTCCCAAAGTGCTGAGATTACAAGCATGAGCTACTGAGCTCGACCAAAAAGGATAACTCTTAACTGTCTGATATAGGCAGAAATTTTTTACTGAAATCAAAAGCAAAATAGAAAGAAACTTAGAGTAAAACGTAAGAGGTTTTTTGGGTTTATTTTGTTGTTGTTGTTTATTTATTTTTAAGACATGTTGTGCACCATAATTCTCCCTGGGTATCATAATCTTTACCAGCTGGTCTCAGGCTCAAACACAATGGCAGCTCTTGACCCTGGGAGCATTCTGGCATCTGAGATGTGTATAGCCAAATTCCAATTACTGGGGCAAACGATTATAATGCCCAAATGCTTATAAAGAAGAACAAATATATTAGAGCACATTGGATACCTGCAGTTTATGTTTGAATCATACATTGTTTTTCAAAAAATGCAAATACAGATTGAGTATTCCTTATCTGAAATCCAAAATCTGAAATGCTCAAGAATCTTTCTGAGTACTGACATGACACCACAAATGGAGAATTCCATACCTGACCTCATGTGACAGGTCATAGTCAGAACGCAGGCGCATAACACACTGTGTATTCAGCGTCTCTAAAAAAAAAATAAAATTGCCTTCAGGCTATGTGTATAAGGTGACCATGAAACATAAATGAATTTCATGTTTAGACTCAAGTCCTATCCCCAAGATATCTCATTATGTATATGCAAATATTCCAAAATTCAAAACACTTCTGGTCCCGAACATTTCAGAAAAAGGATACTCAACCTGTAGCTCTAAAAAGCCAAGAATATGAACAGTCATCTCTCAACTCCCAGTTCTATTTCTCATTAGCACCTACCTCAACTCTCCCAGATACTTCCTTGATGTTCAACAAATAGGAATCAAGCAACTACCTGGCTTTGGGGATACAGTAGTCAACAACATAGGTAAAAATCCATGCCATTTGGGTCTCACTGTGTACGGTGGGAGATAGGTAATAGATGCGAAAAATACATAAAATATACAGCATGTTAGATAGAGATGAGTACTAAGGAGGACAGATCAACAGGGGAGGGCATATGAAGTATCAGGGCTGGGGCTGATGCTTTGCACAAAGCGTCTGGGAAGGGATCCTTGAGAGGGTGACTGTGCAGATGGATGAAGGAAGGTATGAGTCAGGAGAACATCTTAGCCAGCAGCAGGAGCAGGTGGGAAGGCTTTATGGAGGTGAGGTATGCTTATGGTTGGCCAGAGAGAAAGAATGCTAAACACAAAGGGAAATGTGTGGGTGGCAGAGTCTGTCCAAGATTTCATGAGAGATCAGATGGTGCATGGCTTTGAGAGTCACAGTCAAGTCTTTGGATTTTACCTTGAGAAGATGTGGAGCCACTAAAGGGTATAAGTTGAGATGACTCATGGTATGTCTTTAACATTTTAGCTGATAGGATGAGAAGAAGCCATCAATGGCAGGGGTAGAAGAAGAGAGACCACTTAGGAGATGCTTGGGATGGTTCAAGGGAGACGTGATAGTGGTCAAAACCAGATAACATCAGGGTGTTGGTGAGAAGTCATCCAATTCTGGTTATATCTTGAAGGATTTCCTGACAGACTAGATGAGGGCTATAGGAGAAAGAGCTAACCTGAATATCATAGGCAGGTGTGTGGCTGGGCAACTGGAAGAACAGAACAGAACAGAGTAGGCGTTAACAGATGACTGGGAGTTGCCCACTTGAGAATGAGAGCAAGATTTCAATTTGGATGTCTTCAAATTGGACATCAGAAATCTACATGAAGAGGTCATACAGGAGTTGATTATATATTTCTCGAGTTCAGGAGAGGGGTCTGTCTGCAGTCATCAGTATATAGGTAGTATTTAAAACCACAAGGCTAAATGACACAATTAGGAGGTAAGTGTAGATAGAGAGAAAAAAGGTGTGAGGACTGGGCACCCAACATTTCTGTTAAGAGAGATAGGAGTTAACAGGAATAGGAGGAACCAAGGAAGCAGAGAAAGGCTATCCAGAAGTTCAGGAGGCAAATAAAGAGAGAGCAAAGAAAATATTTCAAGGAGGAAAAGCAGTTCACTGTGTCAAATGGTTTTGATAGGTCAAGTTAAACAAGGAGTGGGAACTGACTGTTGGATTTAACAGTATGGAGGTCATTGGTGATTTTGATAACTATGGTTGTGAGGTAGTGATTGGAGTGGACTCAGGACAAATGGTAAAAAGAAAGAAGAAACATGATTATAGACAATTCTTTCAAGGAATTTTGTGGCAAGAAAAGAAGAATGTAATGGTAACTGAACAATTTTTCTACTTATTTTGTTTAAGATAAGAAAACCAATAACATATTTGCTTGCTAATTGGAATGAGTCCAGTAGAAAAAGAGAGAGAGAGGTTGATACTTCAAAAGGTGGAAGCAACATTGCTGGAACACAAAACTCAGTGGGTAAAGAGAGGTAGTGAGAATCTGTGGACATCTTCTTCTGAATCTTACTATTTTTTTTCAGTGAAGTAGGAAGCAGAAATCAATGTTGTAAGCTGAGAGTGAGGATAGGAATGAAGATGTTGAAAGTTAAGGAAAAAGAGTCATTGAGGAGAATGGAAAAAGATAAGGTCCAGAAAAATGTAGTATGCTTATCAGTCAGAATTAAAGACTTATTTGAAATTAGTAATCCAACTTTCAGATGTAATCGTTCAGCATGATCTTGTTTATCTATTTGTTTTCTTGCTTTTTGTTTGTTCTTTCCAGCCACATTCAGCAGAGCAAGTTCAAACATGGGGTAGGTGAATAGTTGGATTTAAGTGTTTGATTTGACATACGAATTCAAGGAAATGAAGAAGAGGCAAGATAATTGAGGGCGTAGGTCAGGGACCAAAAAATTAGTAGAGCAGGAGAAGGCTGAAAAAACAGTTCATGGAAGCTAGGAAGAGCAATGAAAGGAGATAGGGTCAATGGGTGAAAGGTTCTGTTTAGGTAGGATTACTGTTGACTTTGGAAGCCAGGAAAAAAATAGGAGAAAGTGGTCTAGGGTGGGATATTTGAAGGGTAACAAGAGACAAAGAGGAATGGGAGATGAGGATCAGAAAAGACAGTGGACTAGAACCTAGGTGATAACCAATGACCAAGGGTCCTGGACTTCTCAGAGTGACTCACAGAAGCAGAAATGAGGGATATGGTAAGATTTGGACTGATAGTTCCAAGGGAAAGACTGGTTGAAAGGGTTTGAATAATGTAAGCAAAGGGGCGAGGTCTTGCCTGCCAGGAGAAGGAAAGCTCTGCAGGTCCCTCCCCCACTGACTACTGGAGACACAAACCTTGCCCTACAGGGGTCTTGCCCTGTCTTGAACCGGGACAGTGATGGTCTGCAGAGGGAGGGGTCATACTCTGAGCTCTTTCTGAAATTAATTCTGATATATCTAAATTATATGCAAATTCTATTTCTTGTTTTATCCAATATTGGCATTATCCACTGACTTGCAGACAGTCTTTCAAACACTCATATCCCCTTAGTAGAATCACAGCTTTGGAGAATAACTAAGAACACGATCACAGTTTTGGCCACCTGCTTTTTGAATATAGTGTTGTGTAGAAAATTCAGGGGTTTCACTGTTTTTGTATGGATTCTCAAGTAGTTCTGTTTTCAGTCTGCATCTCATCCTCAGCCTTGAGCATCTTTGAACCTCAAAGTTTAGAGTCTTTTCAGCATTGACAGGACAAGTTGACTTCTTTTCCTTCAGTGTTCTATTTGGTAAGCACTTAAAACTACTAAGGAAGGTAACAGTCCTTCAGAGCTTTCTATCTCTTGAATACTTGTTGAAATTTTTGCTATTGATATTTTTAGTAGATTCGTCTATTAATTGTTCATTTATTATCATTTTGGTTCAATTTTGAGAAGATAAGGAAAAGGATATTAGTGATTACTCCACCTTATTTAAGCCTGGTCATATAATTGTGTTTGAAATTTTTTAAAAAGAGTACACTGTATAAGATAGATATTTCAGACTCTTGAAGACTGTACTTGGGGGAAGCTAAAAAAGGAGAGGGGCAGTAATTTTCCTGAATTCCACGGAACTTTTCAATCCCTCTTTACCCCACTTTGTTCTAAACATAACTATGGCAAGAATATATAATAAGAGCCTCATTTTTTATGAGCCTTCTCTTTTAGATTTTCATTTGGGTTTGAAAGTTGCTCTCTTTTAATTCTATGTTGCAGAATCAATGAAGACATGAAGAAATCAAACAAGTGGCAATGCGACAGAATTTAGTAAAAGCATCATTTTGTTTCTGTACTTGAGTAATAAAAGTATCCTTGTACGAGATTTTTCTGTTTATGTTGTGCAATGGACTGAATGTTTGTCCCTAAAAAACAATATATTGAAATACTGATCTCCAAAGTAATGGCATTAGAAGGTGGGTCTTTGGGAGGTGATGAGGTCATGAGAGCAGAGCCTTCATGAATGGAAACGTGCCTTATGAAACAGATCCCAGAAAGATTCCTCCTCTACCATATGAGATTATAATGAAAAGATGGCTGTCTATGAACCAGGGAGCGAGCCTCATTAGACACTGAATCTGCCAATACCTTGATCTTGGACTTTCCAGCCTCCAGAGTCATGAGAAATGAATTTCTGTTGTTTATAAGCCAGCCAGTCTATGGCATTTTGTTGCAATAGCTAGAACAGACATTGGTAGGGTAAGTCTGAAAAGGAAGAAGGTTTTTGAAGTCCATAATGCTATAAATTATGTAAAGTTTTTGGTTTTGCAAAGAAAAGCTCAGGATAAAAGATGGTTTATATTCGTATGCTGTAATAAGGGTCAGCTTATACATAGTAGGGGCTCAATTGATGTCCTTTGAACTGGATTTCATGTTTGTGAGTCTAGCTTAAAAATGCTGATGTCATCTAAGGCTTATGGCTTCCTTTGAAAATGAAGGGACCATAATATCTCTAATATGTCCAATAGTCTGTTATTTTAGATATTGAAATCTCCCCATTCCATATGTATTTGTTGATGCTTCTCTGCAAAGAGCTGTGTGAGGAACTGTGGAAAATCAAAGTGAAGTCAAGAGCAGATTAATAAGATCTAGTATCTTAGGCATCATACATAATTAATATGTCCTTTTTAGGCTTATTAAAAAGCAGAAAATGTTACAGAGGGAAGGTTTAGATTTGATGCTGGTTAGAGGTGAGATGGCACATGTCTTAGCTGAAAGACTGTGGTTTTCCCTTCAGCAGTCATTCATTATGAATGCATGTGCTGACTCATGGTGTAGGACTTTGGTTTGGCTTTTCTCTGTTTGCTCCACAACATCTGAACTACCCATCATCACATTATATCTTTATGTTCTCATGGGCCTGTCTTTGTTTGGTGTGATTTCAGGAATGCATTAGCGTGGTCACAAGACAAGTGGCTCAGGTGACTTTTTATAATTGCGGTGTAACCTCATTTAAGAGTTCTTTAAAAGAAAGGTTATTAAGTTCTATTTTGTAATAATTCACATTTAACCGCTCATTTAAATGATAATTACAAAGGCACTGTACATTAAAGTCTGAAGTAACAATGCATTCACTTTGAATTAATAAAAATTATCACTCATAATCCACAAGGCTTGTTTCATCATGTATCTGCCCTCTTTTATATTTAGGTAATTTTTCCAACAATTTCTCTTGTTTTCCAACTTGTTGATATTTTCAAACTTGCTTACTTATCAGTAAGATGTATGAAGTTTTAAATTTAAAATCAAAGTCAAAATGTAAGAAGAAAAAATTTACAATTTTGTTTACATCTGGCAAACAAACTTTTAAGATCTTTAATGTAGATTTTCCATAGACATAAAAATAATGGACTGTAAAATCTATTTTTCCAGTGATTTCTAGATATTGTTTCTTCTTCCTTGAAAAACTCTGTATAGATATACAATAATAATTGTATTTAAGTATTTGATAAATGCTTTTCAGTTAACATTGGATGAAAACAATGGATAGCATCAATGCTAACCATTAAAGTGAACCTACACATTACAGTTTGGTCAACATAGACAAGCTTTAAGAAATTAAATATGTGAAAATCAAATAAAAATACTAGCTGAATTTGTGAAAATATTTATGGATTTTCAGGGTTAGGTTAGTCTCCAAAATGACATCAACAGCCCAAGCTTTGCCTTATCTTCCTGTTCTGCCATCTTTACATGTGGCTGTTAACCTTATAGTCATATGATGGCTGCTGCACTTCCAGACATCACATCCACAATCAAAGGAAAAAGAAAAGGGCAAGGGAATAAAGGTTAAAGGACTGAGGGAAACATGCTGAGTCTGACTTTCTTAGTGAACTTAATGAGCTAGAGGATCAACCCATTAATTTTTATTTATATATTATTTATTACATCTTTCTTGTTGGGTAGACTGCTTCTAATGAGTACTCATAGTTACACAGCAATCTGGAGATGTGAGAATAGGGAAGGAAAAAGGTGAAGTGAATGGTTTGGGGAGAAAGGGCACAGTATGTAGCATAGTCAGGCTCAGTACAACTTTCACAATCATGACAAGCACTTATTCATAGGCAAGACTTGAGTACCAGCTTTGATGATCCAGTTTCCCAGGATAATTGTGTGCATGTGTGTGTGTTTCTGGAAAAAGCACAAGTTGGTGACTAGATAGAAATGCATATACATGAGAGATATAGCAGTATGCATGTATGTGTGAGGGGAAGCCCGTGAAAGATGACCAGTTTGGTGACTTGGAGGAATTATAGACATGAGAGATACAGCAGTACAGTGCTTTATTTCCAAGTTAAAATGAGTTGAAATCTTAGCTCTAACAGCCCCTTACTTGTCCTTGGCTGAGCTACCTAATTTCTTTTTTTTTTTTTTGAGTTGGAGTCTCACTCTGTCACCCATACTGGAGTGCAGTGGCCGCTCCCGGTCACCGCAGCCTCGATCTGCTGGGCTCCAGCGATCCTTCCGCCTCAACCTTCCAAGTAGCTGGAACTACAGGTGCGCGCTCCCACGCCTGGCTGATTTTTTGGTTTATTGTAGAGAGGAGGTGTCGCCAAGTTGCCCAGGCGGGTCTCGAACACGCAGGCTCAGGCAATCCACTCACCTCAGCCTCCCAAAGCGTGGGATTACAGGCTGAGCCACCGAGCCCAGCTTTACCTAATTTCTTAGCTGTAGTTTCCTGCTTTGTAGAATGATGATCATATTTGCTACCCCAGAGATTAGTTCTGCTGTAATATTAATATTCTAATATTAGTTTATATTATAAAATAATATATTACAACACTTAAGGCAGAAATCATTTAACAGATGCTACTGTAGAGAAAGTATCAGAATTATCTTTATTAGAAGATACATAAATTTAAATGATCAAATACTTTATTTAGTATCCTTTTAGTTTTTAGATAGGTTTAGCAAAATATGTAAGTGACGATCTCTGCTTTCAAGGGCCTTGAAATCTATTTAGTAGGCAAGACTGGCACATACAGAAAGGAGAATGAGACACAGAATACAATCCTGAGTCAAATGCAAGGTCTAAGTAACCATATTTGCTTGTAATTATAGAGGCACTTTCTTTTTTTCCTCCGTCCCGTGTTTCTCCCTCTCTTCTCTTTTTGTTTCTCTTTCTCTCTGTTCTCCGAGTTCAGACAAGTAAGACTGGAGATACTGAACTATCCCTTTAAGCTGGTGTATGTGTGAGAGTAAAGGGGTGGACATTCATGAATTCATAAATGTATTCAAAGCATCTTATGCCTGAGAAGAAATCCATGCACATTATTTTAAAATGCTGAAAAATTGGAAGCAAAATGGAAGTGAAAATATGTAATTACTCTGTTTCATATAATGACTGAAAACAATATATTTTTGAACTGAACACATGAAGGCAGTTTTTAGAAAAATGTCTATGGGAAAACAAGTCGCTATTCGAAGCAGCCCCTCAAAAAGAACTATTTGGAAATGGCAGTGCAGAAATAAAAAGGCTAATTGTCCATGTTCACTGAAAATAGAGTCTCAAAATAGTTGAAGAGGATTTGTTTGAATGGCACATTTTAAAAAAAAACAACGTAGTACCAGGAACTCATGTGACTATATACAGAAATTGAACACTAACATGCTTTATGAAATCATACTTAATGGTATGTTTACAATTTTTGAATGTACTATTATGTTCAGATTCAAATGGAAGAAAAAAGATTCTTGGGAAACTGTCAACAAATTTTGGAGGGCAGTTCGGTTTATATCTACATAAGAGCACAAAGCAGAAACGAGCTCTATTCCTCTTAGACACCTTATCAGTGTAGACTCTTCAAGTATCATAATATCGACATGGGATGGGCTTGTATTCAGTATTAGAAAATCAGACTTTACTGAGGAAATGAAGGAAAGAAATATTGTAGGACACATGTAAACAAATAATTTTGCCTAGAAGCTTTTCTAGGCATGCTCCAGGGGCCAGTGTGCCTATTTACAGATGGTGGTTGTAGTTTCTGCAGGGCCATTGCATGCAATTTGAATAAATTCAAGGATACACTCAAACCAACTTTTGAGTATGCTAAAAAGAAATGTGCACAATGCTCTGGAAGGCTAAAAAGACACCATGGAGAGTCACTGTCAAAACACAAAGTTTGTCCTTAGACTGTGCCTCAAAAGAAAATGAAACATTTCTCTGAGTGAATTTACTTCATCACTATCAAAGGTTTTAGGTCCATAGTTCTGTATGCAGGCTGCAGATACTAATCACAAAAGCAGATGCAAGAAAATGTCTATGTTGTCTGTACATGTAACTTGTTTTTTTCCCATATTTAGGACAATGCCTCTGGGAGAAGAATCTTGAGAAATGTTTTAAAATCCTTTACTTGTATGATATTTATATACAAGTTGGACATTGGGGGAGAAAATAAAATATCACTAGGAACATTTTAAGGCTCCCAAATGAGAGAATTTGAAATGAGGATAGCCATTGCTTTTTGAAGTATTTTTTTCTTTGCTGTTAGAGGGATATGCTGCATATTTGGATCTAAAGCTTGAAATAATTTTGTGATTGTGTAGGTAAATAGAGGTATTTAATATTTTTTAGAAAAAAATATTTTCAAGAAAGTTTTTATGGAGAATTGCAGTGGGAAGAATGGAAAATGATGGCCTTTTGAACGTTAGAAAAATTCATTTTTTATGAAAGAGATTTTTAATATAATTGTCTCACTGATCTATTGATACACTTGTAAAAAGATTCTTATTAACTTGCCTAGATTATAATTATATTAGAACTGGGAAGCCCCTCCTCCCCAAAAGGCTCTTGAAAATTTGAAACATTTTAAACAGTATTTTCTTTATGAAAATTTCTAGGGTTCTTCATAGATTCTTTTCATATATTTTGGACTTATTAAAAAAATATTTTTTAATAAGTCCAAAATATAAAAAATGCATAATGCTTACTATCTAATAAAGATAAAGGCTTGTTTCGCCCATTCAAATCATATACATAGCCCCATATAGTTATTCCAAGGGTAAAAGGAGAAAGTCACTAATTATCTAAGCAAAATATAAGTATATTGATTACTTTGACTCAGTAATTCCATTTCTAGGAATTCCACTTTCAGAAATTATTCACGG
This sequence comes from Cephalopachus bancanus, assembly GCA_027257055.1. Classification (NCBI taxonomy): domain Eukaryota; kingdom Metazoa; phylum Chordata; class Mammalia; order Primates; family Tarsiidae; genus Cephalopachus; species Cephalopachus bancanus. The sequence continues at coordinate 271,326 of JAPVLO010000832.1, forward strand.
TTTGTCTAAAAAATATAGGCCCCTGGATATTTGGTGAAGTATCACTTATAAAAATGAAGGATGGGGAACAATTTATATGCCCAACCATAATGGATTGACAAAATTAATTCTGACATATTTATGTAATAAATTATGATATAGAAATGATTTATTCACTTAGAAAAGTATTCATGTTACTAAGAGGAAAAAGCAGTATTTGAAACATATTTTGCAAAGTTTATTTGCAAACATAAGCACAGAAAATAATTTGGATGATTTATATAAAACTATGGACAGTAACTATTTTAGAGTGAAGGGATTATGAGCATGTGAAGTATTTTTTTTCTTTTGGCTTATTTTTATATTCTAATTTCTATAAAGTGAAAAATGTAAGATATTTTATGAAGAAGCTTCCAGTCAAAATAGTTTACCCTTCCTTTAGGTTGGGACTAATAAAATGAAAACATAAAGAGAAATTGAACAAGACATAACTGCTTTACATGTATGATAAAAATACCAGTTGACTGCAAAATGTCAGCAACTCAAGTTGGCACTGTGGACATGCTAAATATGGTAATTCAGAAGAAGGGTGGCCCCAAAGAGAAAGTGTGGGATGCATTAAATAGCTAGAAAGAGAAAATAACAAGCCCATTAGCAAATTTAATTAGCTATCAGTTAAGGAAAATAACAGAATGAAAAGACAGAATTAAATTCTAGATAACAATATTTATCTGAATTGCTCACAGGTGTGATAAAATAATACTAAGGTCTTTTTCTTATATGCAAGAAAGATACTAGTGCCAAAAAACTCATAACCTTGCTGAGCCTGTAGCTTCTGAATCAATAGAGGAAAATTTAAAAGTATTATGGAAAGCAATCAATCTGACAGAAGTGAGGAAGGCAGAATAATAAAAACCAGAAAAAAAGCATAATAAAGAGAAAACCAATAAAAATATACCAGTATTTAAAACAAAGATGTACCATGTTAAGATAAAGAAAATCATCCACCAAAATCAAAAAAATCAAAAACTTTTGTTCATTTGACCCATATTTCAAAAAGAGCTAAGTTTAAAAATTATAGAACTTAGGACAACTTTTAAATGTGTAAGTTATATGTTTTACCATTCAAGTTGAGAACCAAATCAGGAACATACTCCTATTTACAACACACACACACACACACACACACACACACACACACACACATAACCAAAGAGATGAAAAACCTCTTCAACAAGAACTACAAAACACTACTGAAAGAAATTAAAGATGACAAACAAATGGAAAAACATTCCATGCTTACAGATCAGAAGACTCAATGTTGTAAAGATGTCTATACTACCTAAGCAGTCTACATATTCACCACAATTCCTATCAAATTACCAGCATCATTTTTCATATATCAAGAAAAAGCAATATATTCATATAGAAGCAAAAAGCCTGAGTAGCCAAAGCAACCCAAGCAAAAAGAACAAAGCTGGAGGCATCGCATTACCAGATTTCAGACTTTACTACAGGGCAACAGTACCCAAAACAGCATGGTACTGGTACAAAAATAAACACATACATAAATGGAACAGAACTGAGACTCCAGAAATAAAATTGCTGGCATACAACCACTTCATCTTAGAAATAGCTGGCAGAAACAAACTCTGGGGAAAGGACACACTATTTAGCAAATAATGTTGGGAAAATTGGCTAAACATATGCAAAGGAATGAAGCTGGGCCCCTTCCTATCACCACATAAAATGCTTAACACAAGACGGATTAACGACTTTTAAATGTAAGATCTCAAACTAAAAATTCTAGAAGAAAGCATAGGAAACACTCTTCTGGACATTAGCCTAGGCAATGAATTCATGACCAAGATCTCAAAAGCAAAAGCAGCAAAAGACAAAATTGACAAATGAGACCTTGTCAAAGAAACCATCAACCAAATTAACAGACAACCTAAAAGATGGGAGAAAATATTTGCAAACTACACATCTGACAAAGGTCTACTATCCAGAATCTACAAAGAACTCAAATCAATCAACAGGAGAGAAAGGAATAACCCTATTAAAAAGTGATCAAAGGACATGAATAGACACTTCTCAAAGGAAGACACACAAGCAGCTGACAAACATATGAAAAAATATTCAACATCACTAATCATCAAAGAAATGCAAATCAAAACCACAATGAGATACGATCTCACACCAGTCAAAAGGACTTTTATTAAAAAACCAAAAAATAACAGATGCTATCAAGGATGTGGAGAAAAGGGAATTCTCTTACACTGTTGGTGGGAATGCAAGCTAGTTAAACCTCTGTGGAATGCTGTTTGGAGATTTATCAAAGAACTAAAAATGGACTTACTGCTTGACCCAGCAATCTCACTACTGAGTATATACCCAAAGTATCACAAGTCACTCTACCAAAAGGATACTTGCATGTGCATGTTTATCGCAGGACTAACCACAATAGCAAAAACATGAAACTAACCTAGGTACCCATCAATAGTGGAATGGTGGAATGGATAAGGAAAATGTGGTATATATACACCATGGAATACCATGCAGTCATAAAAATAACAAAATCATGTCCTTTGCAGCAACATGGATGCAGACAAAGACCATCATACTGAGTGAATTATCACAGAAACAGAAAACTGAATACCACATGTTCTCCCTAATAAACAAGAGCTAAACACTGCATGCACAAGGATGGGAACAACAGACACTGGAATAATCTTAAATAGGGAAGAAAAGGAGGGGGGATAAGGGCTGAAAATATAATGTCCACCACCAGAGTGACAGACTCATTAGAAGCCCAAGTCTCACCATCACAAAATATTCCTATTAACAAACCTGCACATGTGCACCCTGAATCAAAATAAGAAATAAATGAATAAAATAAGACAATTATAAGCTATATATTTAGTATAGTACTCAAAAGTAATTAATCAAGCAGAACAAAAACTACTAAGATTATAGGAAATTTGAATGATGCTATTAATGAGTTTTGTCTAGACAATCAGAGAATTCACATTGTTTTTAAGCACACACAGAACATTCGTGGAAAATAACATGTTTGTAGCTTACATGGTATCAAATAATTTCAAAGTATTGACATATTAGACCACTTTCCCTGACTGCATAGATATTGAATTAGAAACTAACAATAAAAAGACAATGAAGGCAAATAAGCAGTTGAGAAACAAGAACACGGTTCTAAAATAAAATTTCAGTTAATAAGAAAATCAAAAAGGTAATTCAAAGCTTTGCGAATCTAATGACAAATTATATGCCATACATCACAACATGTGGCATGTTAGGTAAAATAATTTTAAAATGTGGCCTAAAATGCACTCATTAAAAAAAATAAACTAGTAAAGCTAATACAATTAAAGATGCAAAGAAATAAAACAAATAAAAAGCAGAAAGAAATATATATATGTATAAAGATGAAAGTTCATTATTTTTTATTCTAACAAAATTTAGGGAGAAAACACAAAACAAAAGATAGAAGTGTCTAAGCACCAAGCAAGTGCATGAGGTGGAATGTTTCATGTTGATGCATTTGTCCATCCCTGCTCTGCTAAGTGGGCTGAGTGCTCTGAATGGGTATTTATGTTTTTATGAAAGAGGTCCCAGAAAGCTCCTTCCTCACCCCTTCCACCATGTAAGGACACAGTGAGAAGGCGCTGTCTATGAACCAGGAAGCAGGTCCTCACTAGGCATGGAATCTGCCACACCTTGATCTTGGACTTCCAACCTCCAGAATTGTGAGCAATACATTTATGCATAGAGCTGATGGGTCAATGAGCTCTGTGCTCTGTGATTTTTGCAGGTGCACACTCCAGGTCATGCCAAAGCGATTAAACTACTGTGCCTTTTTTTCCCCTACACATCCTCCAGAAATGCTTCTTCCTTTTGTCCTATCTCCTTCCTCCTTCAGGAAGCCTTTAGCTGCCTAATAGTACACTGCTGTTCCTCTCTATTACAGGACTTGAACCGAGGGACAATTTCTGACACTGAGTCCTAGGTCTTGCAGGATGGATTTGTGTTGTCTGTCCTATTTCCAGAGAACCGGGACATGTAAAAATTGAATGCATGCCCTTGGATTGATACGTCTCACTTCTCCAACACTCTCAGGGTTCTCTTTCAGGATGACTGTTCTCAACCTTTTCAAAAGCTGCTGTTCATGATCTGCTATTGTATGAAGGTTGTTGGAAAAGTGTCTGATTTATTTATGGCCAAATCTAATGTGCTGAACAAAAAAGATACCATCATACATGGATTAAAACACAGACACTTCTCTCTTCAGTGCAGTAATGCCAGAGTGAGCATTCTTATCACAGTTAAGGCTCTGGTCCCTGAAGCCATGGAGAAACTTCATTTCCTAGGCTGGTCATCACCTGCCTGATGAAGTCTGGATACCTCCATGTTCCATCCTGCTGGAAGGGGAGATGAGTACAACCATAACACATGCATGGAATAGCACGGGGCTGGTCTATATCATTTCCACTCCCCTCCCCACGGGGATAACTGAGTCAACATGGCCAAATTCAGCTTCAAAGGCAATGGGGAAATATAGCCTTTGTCCAGATCTCTCATCAAAGACAATATTTACTCTATTACTATGGAAGAAGAGAGAAAGGATTTTGGTGAGCAACTGAAAATCTCTTCAACAGAGGCTAAAATCAGGATCTATGGATAGTGAATAGGACTTGACACATTCTTCTATAAATAAAGTTTATCAATAAGCTTGAATGCACTTACCTGGTGAGGGGGATGCCTTTGAGTGCAGAACTTCTGGAAGACATTTTCTGCTTCTCAAAATCCATGCTGACTCCCTTGCAAAGGAAAGTGTTAAGCCTTTTGACTAGGGTTTGGCAAACTTTTTCTGTAGAGAACCATATAGTAAATGCTTTAGGCTTTGTGGGTTAGGTGGTCTCTGTTTCACTTACTCAATTTTGCATTTGCAGCCTGAAAGCACCCACAGTCAAGACATGGCATAATGGGCATGGCTGTGTGCCAATAAAACCTTATTTACAAAAACAGGCAGCCAGCTTCAACCTGTGAGGCAAAGTTTGCCCACCCCCACTTTAGCCTAATGAAGGTAAGGGAAGCTGAAATGCTTTTGGACCACCTTGTTTAAACTCCCATGGACCCTAATGATCTCGAGTGATCGTTGTTGAAGAGGCATACGGATGCTGTTCATACTACCATTAATCAAAGCAAACAAGAGGAAATGTTTATGTTTAATACTATTTTATTCTTTGTTCTTTTGATTAAACAACTTTTTAAAGTTCCACAAAAGGAAAAAAACAGATAAAAATATGTATATTTGAACTTCTTAAAGCATCATTGCTTTTATTAAGTACTGATTTCCATATTAGGATATTTAGATACCTGTATGCCTTCAGTCTAAAGCATGTGGATCTCTTTCAATGAAAAGCATAGATCCAGCAATCTTTGTACTTTCGAGAGACACTGATCCAAGTTGATCGCATATCTAACTACTTGATAGAGACTCCCAAGCTCTGATCTATGGACTAGGCCTGGTGGGGACGCAAGAATCTCTCGGAAGTGTTTTTACAGCAATTGAATCCTGATCTCTGACCCTGGAGGCTTGATTTAGTAGGTCATGAATTGGAAACGGGAATCTCCCTAGATGAATCTGATGGGGTGATGACTTTTGAAGACCACAGGTCTGTCTTAGTCTATTCACACCACTATAACAAAATGTCATAAACTGAATAGTTTAAACAGCAGACACTTATTTCTCACAGTTGGGAAGGCTAGAAGTCCAAGATTAAGGAGTAGCAGTTTCTGTGTCTGGCAAGGACCCATTTCCTGGTTTATAGAAGGCAACTTCTCACTGTGTCCACATGGTAGGAAGAGAGATAGAGCTCGCTAATATTTCTTGCATGAGCACACTAATCCTGTTCATGAGGGCTCTACTCCTTGACCTCATAACTTCCCAAAGACCCCACCTCCTAATATCATCACCTTGGGGGTTAAGGTTCAACATATATATTTTGTGAGGACACAAATATTCAGACTACAGTCAAGTCCAAAGGACATTTTATCTGTTTAATCATCTAAAGTAGTGGTTCTCAAAGTGTGGTCCCTGGGACACTCGCATCAGCATCACCTGGGAGCTTGTTCACAATACAAATTATTGGGACCTCCTGCATCAGATACTTTGGGGCTGAGGCCCAGCAGTCTGTGTTTACCAAATCTTTTTCAGATAATTCTCAGATTTGAGAGTCACCTCTCTAGAACGCACTCTCTCAAATATCTGAGTATTAAAAATTGGGAAATTTTTCAAAGATGTGGATGCCAGGTCTTCAGCACTACAAATTTGAATGTAATTGATGGGGATTAGGTCCTGATCACAGGAGTGATTTTGCTATGCACCAGGTGATTCTACAAGTTAGCAAAAACTGTTAACAATTGATAGAGAACAGGAATGCTCCAGGTTCAGGGTCACCAAGAAGTTCCTTGCGTGCTTGTGATAATGCTATTTCCTGAGCCATGATTCAAGGGATTCCAGTTCAATATGTCTTGCTGTAGTCTAGGAATCTGCATTTCTAACCAGCAATCCAGGATCTTGACAAGATGTGGGTGGATTATGAATTATGCTTTCAGGAATGGTGGAATGGAATCTCCTAGCATAGGGTTGCAACCTCAGCTGTATTGCTCTAATGCTTTAGAAGATAGTTTCACAACATATAATTTAGAGGGAGTAGTCTTGTGGATTATTTTTTCAAATGCTGCATGTGTATGGTATGCATATTTTTAATAAAGGAAAAAACTGTATTAAAATTGTAACACCATATATACTGATAACAAAAGATAAATACAAATCACATTTGACTTCTGCAAATTGCAAAAAGTACTCACAGTGTTTACCACCAGTGTCCAGACAATTCTGATTACAGAGAACTAAAAGTAATACATAGATAAAATCTCTTAAAATGTGTATTCATTTTTTGGCACCCCTGGTGTGTGTGTATGTGTGTGTATAAAATATTGAGGATTATAAAGACTAAGGCATAGAATAGTATGAATGCACGAGTGCTCAGGTTTTATTAATCCCTGCCTCACTGAAAGGCTAGTTTAGCTGTTTGCAGGGTGTCAGCTCTTTCTCACTTTCACAACTTTACCTTCTCTGGAATCCAAAAAGAAGCCTATCTGGGCACACCTCCATAGATGTGGTTGTATTATCCTGGGTAGCCCTGAGGTAGTCGCTGTTTGCCCCAATGCTGGACATTATAGGTCACTAGGGTTTGCAGCTACACCTTTATCCATTTATTCATCAGATCTATTGCCCAATATCTGACAGTGGTGAAGTCCAAGCCAGGCACTGGGGAGATGACAATGAGCAATTTATGCAGGATTCCTGCTCCCGTGGAGTTTGGAAACGAGACGTGAGACAATGTCTTATGAAACAAACACTCCACCTTTTTCTCACTTTTCTGTTGATCTTGCTCCCTCTGCTTTACTCCCTTAAGAAACTGATACCATAGTTGTTCAAGGTCCACTTATGAGTGAGAACACAAGAAAAGGATTGAAAGTGGCGGAAAACTGCGGGAGGAGAGTGGGGGGTGGGGAGGTGGGATTGATAGTAGTCTATATCTGCCTGGGGAAGGGTGGGCACACTTCATCGATAAGGTACCTGCACGGTGAATATTTGTATACCTAGCTCTGAATTGTATCCCACAGTTTTAAATTAAAAAAAAAAGAAAGAAAGAAACTGATAGCCTCTTACTCCCCCACACACACCGCCCCGGGTCTCCATGGTGATGCTAGAGGGAAGTTTACTTGCCTTACACTGGCCAGCCTGGTGTGTCAGGGCTAGACTTGTGCTTCCAGTTTTTCTCTCCTTCCTGGGGTGAGATTATCCTGAGTTAGATTTTGCTTCAGATCTAGTTCATTCATATAATGCCTTTTTATTGAGCCCGTACTGTGTGTGAAGTGCTCCTCTCTATTGGGATTATAATGGAAAACAAAACAAGGCTGTCCCTTATGGAGCTTCCATGGAAATTGACTGAAAATAAATATGTAGGTCAGGCGCAGTGGCTCAGCCTGTAATCCCACCACTTTGGGAGGCTGAGGCAAGAGGATTGCCTGAGCCCGGGGGTTTGAGGCCAGCCTGGGCAACTTGGTGAGACCTCGTCTCTACAATAAATCACAACAATTATCCGTGCATGGTAGTGTGCGTCTGTAGTTCCATCTACTTGGAAGGCTGAGGCGGAAGGATCGCCTAAGCCCAGCAGGTCGAGGCTACGGTGGCCGTGAGCATACCACTGCACTCCAGCCTGGGCGACAAGAGTGAGACTACAACTCTAAATAAATAAATATGTAGTATGTCAGATCATGCTAAGTGCTGTGAAAAAGATAAAACAGGGTTAGGGACAGAGAACGATGAACAAAGGTGGGGATGGGGATGGAGGGGATTCAGTAAGGTGGCGATGTTTGAGTACAAATCAATAAAGTGAGGGAGTATGCCTAGTCAACAACCCAAAAGAGGAGTTTCTAGCCCAGAGAGCAGCAAAACAGAGTGCTTTGCACATTCAAGAAAATGCAAAGCTGAGAAGCAGAAAGGACTGGACCATTTTCAGCCTTGTCTTTCATGTTAAGGTTCTATATTTTCAGTATGATAGAAGCTACTGGAGGTGTCTGAGCTGCAATCTGGTGCTCCCACACTTGCTGGGCACGTGGTCATCTCTCTCTCGGAACAGACTCTCTGTTTTCATCTCATCTGAAACTGGACTGGAGTTATCCTACTCTTTCCTGACCTTGATGCCGCCAGCCCCTCTGTACTTTGAGGATCCTTCCCCAGCAATTCCAGGTCCTTTCCAGCCTCAGTTTAGCTTCTCCTTCATGTCCCGCAGACGAGTTTCTCCAGGAGCATCCAACAGTGTATTCACTCTGCCAGAGTGAGCATTGACAAAGGATCGACCTTTCTCAGGGTCACTGTACAACTGTACAGAACATATATGTAGAATCTTACTATTTCTCTAAACTCAAAGTAATTTTTTTTTTTGAGTTGGAGTCTCACTCTGTCGCCCAGACTGGAGTGCAATGGCTGCTCCCGGCCACCGCAACCTTGACCTGCTGGGCTCTGGCGATCCTTCCGCCTCAGCCTTCCGAGTAGCTGGAACTACAGGCGCGCGCTACCATGCCTGGCTAATTTTTTTTGATTTATTGTAGAGATGAGGTCTCTCCAAGTTGCCCAGGCGGGTCTCGAACCCGCGGGCTCAGGCAATCCACTCACCTCGGCCTCCTAAAGTGCTGAGGTTACAGGCTGAGCCACCGAGCCTGGCTCAAAGTAATTTTCAACTCAACTACGGGAGGGGTGGGGGAGATTCATAATCATTTCTTTAACTCCTTTTCTTGGCTTCATATAATTTCTGTCTTTTGCAACTCACTGTCCCTAAGATCTCTGTTTTAAATTTTTCTCTAAGTTATTGGAAAGTTGTGCCTGCTGTTGTCAATTGTATTGTGTCTTATGGTATGAAACCCAGAGTGCCACCAGGAGGAGAGTCAACATCCAGATGTTTTCTGGATACTCAATTGTGGTAGTAAACAGCAGGTGTTTCCAAACGGGCTTATCTCTACAGACGCAGCACCTTGCCCCCCAGAGCCATGGGATGGGAGCATATCTTACATTAAGCTCTTTGAACAGTGTCCTGGGGTATGGGGCTGAATAAAAGATAATAAAAAGGTTTTGATTAAAAGGCTTCAGGGATAGAATGCATCAAGTTTGAGAATATGAAGATTGCTCCCTGAGGACTGCACAGACGAAAACAATTCAACATAGTCAGAGGGAAAATTGTCAATATTACTAATGAAAATGGTTTCAAATTATTCTATTGCACGTTTGGTTTAGGGAGTAAGTCCATTCAAAATAATAAATATCATTACAGTGTTTTTGCATTTAAGAACCTCTGTATGCATGATTTCCTTGTGATAACCATGAAAATAATAATTAATAATTACTTGCTGTTCTGTATGTTGCAGTCTCTGGGCTGATCACTTTATGCCATTGTACAATCTTTGCCCTCTTCCTAGATGGTTGGTATTATGTTCCTGATTTTTCCACTGAGTACACCTCAGAGTTAGGCAGCCTGTTATCACTCAACCAGGACACATCAGAAGCCAGCAAGCATGAATGGTGATTCAGATTCAAACCCTCTGACTCTAAAGCCAATATTTTTTCAAGAAAGACAGCTGTAGGGTTCAACACCCAGGTGATCACTTTTAAGACTCATCTCCACTATGGATGTCAAGTACAACCTCCAGAATAATGTAGGCAGCTGTGAGAAAGCACACTACCAAGGAGGTGGAGTGAAGAAGAAAACTGTGCTTGAATTTATTCAAGCAGTCTTGTCCAGACAGGCACTGACCATGAGGTTCCCAGAACATTGTGGGGTGAGGGCTGGCATTCAGGAATCTGAAGTGGAATAGCCTCAAGCAACAGAGAAGTGAGAATGAATGCTAGAAAACTGAGTGTGCTAGAGGGCTTGTGTTGGCCTGTCATTCTCGCCCTGCTCTCCCCCTGTTGGACTGACTTGTGTGGACACTCAGCAGGGCTTCTGTGCCGCTGGCATCCTGGAGGGTTTGGCCAATGAGGAACCCTGGTTGGACAGTGAGGAGGGAAGAGAGTTCAACTATCTATTTCCTTGGCCGCCTCCCTTCCAGGGCACCTTGCACTTGTGTGAACCCCTCAATAAAATGCCACAGCTCTTCTCAGGTGGCTGAGTCTACAAAACTACCCCCCTTCCAGTGCCAATTACAGCTCCCTTCCCTTATCCTTTTGAGCCTCATGGTTGAGACAGTTTGGTTGCTACTTGCCTTGGGTTATTGCCTGTTCCACATAGTTCTTCTCTACCAGTCACTCAATCTTGTCACTGCTGACCTTTAAGGATGAATAATTCTTGTGTGTGGGGGGGGGAGTTGATAAGGCTGTCCTGTACATTGTAAGATGTTTAGGAACATCCCTGTTCTCTTCCCACCAGATGCTGCTATTATCCCCCTTCACAGTTGTGACAACCAAAATGTCACCTAACATTGTCAAATGTCCCCAGGATGGGGGGGGACTCCCTTTCTGTTGAGAACAGCTGTTCTGCACCTACATTTGAAGAAATAGACCCTTTGTGAGTAAATCCTTCTCCAATGACTGTCTTTATGCCATTGAGATTCTGACTGATTCAACAAGGAAAGAGTAAAGCAAATGAGAACATTTCTTCTTTTGAAAAGGAAGGATGATTTGAAAGCTTCATTTACAGTTATTATGGAAAAAGATACATAAGGAATGAATGGGTTGCAATGGAAGCTGAAATGGCATTATTTTGCTTTAAAAAAATGATGCTCATTTGCTAATAAGACCTTTGGGTTTTTGAAATGTGACATTGCTAAAAGTTACATCGTTGGGTTTAGAAGCACATTTTGAGTGTTTAGGTCAAGATGGAGAGGTCTTGGATACTGATTCTCAACTAGGGAAATTTTGCCCTTCAGGGAACATTTGTTAATGTTTGAAGGCATTTTGATGGGAAGGGAGCAGGTGTTACTGTTATCTAACAGGTAGAGTCTTGGAATACTGCTACATATCCCACAATGCACAGGACAGCCCCCACCACAAAGATTTATCCAGACTAAAATGTTAACAGCACCAAGGTTGAGAAACCCTAGTCTAGGGGACGAGAGTTGAACTGGGAGCACCTAGACTGGCTTCTACTACTGTCTGCTCAGAAGACCTATAATATTTTAACCATGTGATTTAGCTTTGGAGATTTCAGTTTACCAATTAGGAAACCAAAAGGTTAGAAAAGAGTATTTCTCAGCATTTTGCCAACTCTAGCTTTTCAAAGCACAGTTGCATTTTCCTGGAATTTCTTAAATTATAAAATCGGTATTTGTATATTGTACACCTCTCCCTGCCTGAAGCATGGTCTTTGTGGTGATACTATTGCTTCTTATATTTAAATAAAGTTACTTAGAGAGATGCATCACATCCAGTGACTTTTAATTATAGTGTGACTATCTGTAAACTTATCATTGCTCCTTTTCAGATGAGTGGAGAATCATTATTACTGAGTACATTATTAAACAGATTCAACCAGGAGACAGGTCACGTTGTGCCCCTTGAAGCATACAAATAAGGATAAAGCCTGGATTTTTCCTTCAAGTAGAGACACAGTTTAAAATAACCACACAAACAAGACGGCAAGGTAAGAGATGTCATGGTGTTGAAGTTTGCCCACTCAACCATGAACGCCTGCCTATAGGAGACCTACTTTTGATCCTTGGCCTTGTGTATGTTCCATTTCTTGTTTACTTGGTTTTCCCATATACAGTTTGTTTCCTTAAATGTTTTTACGACGATGTTAAGAGAAGATTTGTTTGAGTTTCCTAGGCCCAATTACATCTGGAAATGGATTTACATATGTTTTAATCTGACATCATCTCTGCAGCTCCACCCCTAGTAGAAAGCTGATGAGAGCTGATCTTTTCATTTTGAGTCAACTCCTGTATTAGTCCTCATGGAGCAATTTTAAAATAATTGGTCATCTGGTATATCCTTGTATCATCAATGCTTAGCTCTCTTTACAAAGCAAACACAGAGTCTTTTTTAGGCAATAGTGATTTAAGAACAGAAAATGATTTAATTGCCTAAGCAATCTACTTAAAGAGAAGGGAATGCATTTTAGGTTCTTTCCCTCTCTTTTCTCTCCCCAACCCTCTCCATCTCTCCTTCTTTTTTAGGACAGAATTTCTTGACCTCGGTACATTGCCATTTGGGGCCAGACGATTTTTTAGTGTGGGGGCTGTCTTGTGTATTTTAGGATGTTTCACAGCATCTATGGCCTCCACCCACCAGATGCCAGTAGCAGCCCCCTTTCCTCCAGTTGCGACATCCAAAAATATCTCCAGTCATTGCCAAATGTTCTTTAGGGGAAAAAATTGCCCTATTTTTGAATGTCTACTCTAAGGAAGCATGGATATTAATATCTTAGTTTTCCCATATAGACTTGAAGTAGCAGTTTGAAAGAGATGTATATTTGGAGACTACGAACATTTTTCATCTGGAAGGGGCATTTATGTTTGATAGAGCCACAGTCAGCTTTAGAATGGAGGAGTAGGGATAGTTCAAATTTACAAAGTTTGCAAATCAGTCAAGGTCATCTTACATGGTAGCAACTCATCATCACCATCATCATCATCTCAATCATGCATTATCTATTCCATGCTAAAATCATACTGGGTATTTTATATGTATTGTCTTTTTTTAAAAAAACCTAACAACAGCCATCTTATCCAGTATGTATTATGATGATGAATTTATAGACCAAAAAAAACACAAAGACTTGGAGAGGTCAATGAGAGCTGATGATCAAATCATAATTGGTTCATCTTTAAAGCCATTGCAGTCGTACTTATAAAGAGAATATCCTGTGTCACATCAAATGATCGACAGATGTTTATAAATGTGATTAAAGGGGCTGGAGATAGTTGGACAGGCTTCAAAGAGCAAGTGGGTCTTTATCTAGTCCTTTAAGGACAGGGTTTGACTAAATGAAGATGAAGGGACAGGAAAGACTTTCTCTTGGGTAGGAGCATGAGAGAGAACCCTTTGAGACCTTGGAATCTCATGCTAAGGTGCAGCATGGATTCCATCATTTAGATAGTCGTGGTCTGCAGGCTAAATCCAGCCTGCCACTTGTTTTCAGCATTCCTGCTTACAAGCTAAGGATGGTTGCTACATTTTTAAATGATTAGAGAAAAAAACAAAAGAAGAATGCTTCTTGACACACAAAAATTACCTGCAATTAAAATTTTAGGGCCCCAAAATAAAGCTTTATTGGTCCTCATCCACCTCACCATTTATGTATGATCTTTGGTTGCTTTGGGACTACATTGGCAGAGTTGAATACTTGCTACAGCAACCATATGGTTCACAAAGTCAAAAATAATTGCTATTTGGCCCTTTACAGAAAATATTTGCTGACCCCTGCTTTAGTTGTTTAAAAAGTAACCAGAGCCGGGCTCGGTGGCTCAGCCTGTAATCCCGCACCTTGGGAGGCTGAGGTGAGTGGATTGCCTGAGCCCGCAGGTTCGAGACCTGCCTGGGCAACTTGGTGAGACCTCATCTCTACAATAAATAAAAAATGAGCCGAGCGTGGTAGCGCATGCCTGTAATTCCGGCTACTCGGAAGGCTGAGGCAGAATGATCGCTGGAGCCCAGCAGGTAGAGGCTGCAGCGGCCGGGAGCGGCCACTGCCCTCCAGCCTGGGCGACAGAGTGAGACTCCAACTCAAAAAAAAAAAAGTAACCAGAGTCACTTGGTTTGATAAGCAGGAGGATGAACTCACTGCCACATCTATTAATCAAATCTAGCCATTCCAACAACTGGGGTCATTCAAGGCATGGTCAGAAAACCACTCAATGTGTTTTGCTTCTCAATGTGTTTGAAACTTTTTGATGTTAGAAAAACAAATGAATTCACTGTTCAATCTTGACATGCATTTTTGTGAAGGAAAAACTGAGTTGAGTTGAAAATCACCAGGTATTATTTCTGGATTCATAGAGCTGCCTTCAAAACTGGTATTCTTCCATGAACGGCAACTGAAGATGCTCAGAGCATGTGGGAACCAGGAACGGTTGTGGACTCATGTATCACCTGGGCTCTGTGGGCTCAACCTCTCCTGCTCAGCTATTTTGTCTTCTGCTTCATGTCTCATTGCAGGTGGCAGTGATAACAAAAGGAAACCAGGAGGTCTTTCTCAAAGACTCCCGCCAAGATACCCTTAATAATAATCTTGGCTACCATGGAGTGAGCACCTACTCTTCATGGAGTGCGTCACTGTATGTGTGGTTTATATATCTCATCTTCTATGTAAAACCTACAGTCCCCCAGGTGGAAATGTTATCCCTTTTTACAGAAGAGATTCTGTGGTCTGACTGTGCGTGTCCACCCACAAATTCACATATTAGAACTTTACTAACGATGACAGTATTAGGAGGTGGAGCCTTGGAGAAATAATAAGGTCATGAGGGTGGATCTTCATGAATGGGACTAGTGCCCTTGCAAAAGAGGCCACAGGGAGCTCCCTTGTTCATTCCACCAGGTAAGAGACAGTGAGAAGGCATCATCTTTGAACTATAAAGCAGGTCCTCACCAGACTTCACCAATCTTGGACATTCAGCCTCCAGAACTGTGAGAAATAAATGCCTGTTGTTTCTAAACTACTCTGTCTATGGTATTTTGTTTTAATAGCTCAAATGGACTAAGACAGGAGGAAACTGGGATACTAGGAGATTAAGTGACCTGCCCAAGGTCACAGATGACAGTTCATGGTGGACTTAAATTCTGGCAGTCTGAGTTGAGACACCTCAACTTGAACCAAGACAAACTGCCTCCCATGAGAGAAAAGTGAATCATATGAATCCCATGGCCTAACTGTGAGTGGCTGCTGCAAAGGCATATTTCTTTGATTTCTTCTGTTTCATGCTAAGTAAGACAGGGATTTTGCAGTCTATTCCAGTATATATCTGGTAGCAACACACACACGCACATATACACATCATTTTTAATCTTAGAAATCACATATGCATTAAAGAAATCAAACAATGCTGCATTATGTGATATAGAAATCTTGTTTTTCATCTGCAAATGTTTAAATTACTTAGCCATTACATAACTTTCTCCCTCTCCCCTCCTCCTAGCTTGTACTCTCGATGTTCTAAGAGGAAGAGTCATAGCCATCTGAGGATTAAAGCAAGGGGTGGGTCTGTCCTGGATATTTTACTGCCTTATGAATATGGACAACTATCCACAAACTACGTAAACCTGGTGAATATGTTCTTTAAATCTGGCTTTCAAAACTGGTTTACAAAAATATTTTGCAGGAATTCCCAGACAATGGGTTTCTAGTATTCTCAGAAGTCCACGAGAGAACAGTGTGATAGCAGTCTTCTGTTCTGCACGTCTATCGTTCCTAGCAAATCTGTAGAAAAAGGGCAAGAATAGCCCAGAGGTAGAAAATCCTACATCTCCAGGTGCCAGGGTCACATAAAAATTTAACTCCAAGTCCAGGATTCTCAAGACATCTTCTGTGAAGCAGAAACAAAAAATAAAAAACAAAAAACAAAAACCCTGTGTTATAGTGCAGGTGAAAAAATGATTTTCAAGGTGAAGAGAGCTCCCAGCCACATCACACTTGGGGGAAAAACCAATTAACCACATTCAAGGGTGAAGTTACACATCTACCTTATACAATAGCCCTCATCTCTTGATCACTGAAACAGAGCTAGGGCATTCACAAGTGTTCAAGTTCGATGTACAGACAAGTTTATATTGTTTTATCTGTCTTTGTGTTAGTGGTAAGATGCATAGGTTAAATAAAAGTCTAATGTTCAGGCAAAGGAAAATAATTTTCCAGTAACAATGTTAAAGAACTTATCACAGCACTGTGTTACTACATTAGATGTTCCAATCGACTCATTCTACTTCAAGACATAGACTCATCTGAGACTCTGAAGATGTGCTGAAGCGTCTTCTCTACAAGATTACTGCCAATTAAAGACCAAGAAACGAAAGTGCAAATCAATGATAACTCAATGCATAGCAATCTGTTCAATAATCTTCACAAAAAATAAAATCAAGCTTCAGTTTATCATATAAACTACCATACAATTCTAAACTCCTGCTTCTGGTAGATTAAGGTAGTTTCAAAATTCTAATAATGTAAAAGTTCTTGCTATGGCTGGAATATTTATGACCTCTCTAAATTAACATGCTGAACCCTAACCCCTAAAGTGATGGTGCTGAGTTGGGGCCTTTGGGTGGTGATGAAATCATGAGGATGAAGCTTCATGAATGGGATTAGTGTTCCCCTAAAAGTGACCCCAGTAGCTCCCTCACCCTTTCTACCTTGTGAAGACACAGCAAGAAGTCACTGTTTATGAACCAAGAAGTTAGTCCTCAACAGATACAGAATCTACCACACCCTGATCTTAGACTTGCAGCCTTCAGAACTGTGAGCAATAAGTTTGTGCTGTTTCAAAAATTACCCCGTCTATGGCATTTTATTATAGCAGCCCAAACAGACCAAAGAAGGCCTGTTAAGGAAAACTATTTGATACATTTATTATTCATATTTCCTTAGAATTATTCCTTCAGTACAATTATATTAGTTTAGTAGCTGGGCAATTTGACTCACTCCTTGGGGACCAGTAGTAGGTATTGTTTCATTTTAGTTTCCATGCCAAGGTGGTAGGTGATATCAAAATTTAAAAATGAATTTTAAATTGACAATTGGGCTTCTTTAGATAAATATATATTTTAATAATGTATTATTATATATGATTATTATATAATACAGTATATAGATAAATATATATTATGCATAATATATTATATATTATATGCAGTGATGCACAATATGCATTGGTGGTTGTGGGAAATTAAATATTCTACATTCTCATTTTGTTGTCTCTCTTGCAAATATAAAATATTTTTAACCATTTTCACAACTAACAGAGCCTAAAATCCTTAGAACCAACAAACATCTTATTCTGGGATTCCTTCATACTCTCTCTTTATGTCCATTATCAGAATTAGTAGTCGGCTTTCTGGTGGCCAATATTTAGATAAGAAACTGAATCTGGCAAATGTGAATAGTAAAGACAACATACCAGAGACCAGACAACTCTCTTTTCAGACATATTCTTTGGAAAATTAACTTCTGAAAGAGTTATTTAATTATGTATGCAATCTTTAAATATTCTTACGTAAGTATATAGACATGAAGAAACAAACCCATGCATCCTTTGTAGGATCAAATCACCAATTATTTAATTTGGGGACAATGTGAGTGCTGCCAGGTACCCTCAGTAATGGAGGGAGCCTTACAAAAGATCAAAATTCTGACTCATCCTTGGCTAACCAGTCCTGTTCATATAACTGTATCAACCGAAGAACTAGCCCGGAGATCCACTTTACATGAATGACCACAAAATGTTCTGGGGCGAAGTCTTTTTTAGCTATTTCTTTTCAGAAAATGGAACTGATCTTAGACTGTCAGTATAAATATATGATTTTGTATTGTTTCACAAATCTTACTCTAGTGAGAGCTCAAGCAGATAAATTTTGTAAGTCTTGGCTACAGAAACATTACTAAAGTAATTGAGAGCTGAAATCCTTGGAAGCTCTCATTATGAAATACTATATTAGAGGAATTTCTTTGTTCTACTTATTGAAGTGGTTGTGGCAATGAATAAAGTTAGCCAAAAAAAAAAAATCTAAATATATGACCATACCGGTGTTCCCTTACTGGAGATTTTGAGATTTGGTCTTTGGACTCTAAATTTTTAGAATTTGTTTTCCTAAGTTTATACTGATTGCATAGAATAAGATTACCAGTAGTAATTGTATCCTAAGGACCCATCATTATAACATGCATAAATACTGCCTTATAGTGATTAATTATTTCCTCGCCTTTTTCTGACTAGTTGGTACTTGTCCCTGGTCCTTGGAATGCATACAGAAGGGCACTATAACAATCTCTCGTGACTAACTAGATAACACTTTGTAATTCATAATCCATGAACACTCATCTCCATATTTGGGGGGAAAATGATACAACAAACAACACACAGGAGACACTGAAGTGGAACAACAAGAAATGGGTGAATTCATGCATTTATTTCTATAACATTAGCTTCTCTAGGGACATTTATTCACCTGGTTTCCCTTCTTTCCCTGGCCTCAAAAAATCCAAGTCTTCTCCTCCTCAAAAATCAGCTTTAAGGCCAGGTCCTTGAAATCTGTATCAACTCATCTAACTTGACCTGGATTATATTTTGTGCTTCCTTGCTTATGATATTCATAATTTGCTTTGTATGTGTTTGCCTTTAATAACAAGTTCCTCACTCAGGCTTAAATCTTTTTAGTATGTATACCTCCTCTTTACAGTTAAGAGGCTAGACGTCTGTTACTTTTGTATTCCTTAGAAAGTAGTTTCATCCAGTAATGTATTGAAAATTATAAGTTGATGTTGGTAGGTGTATTAATAAGCTCAAGCTGCCATAATAAAATACCACATAAACTGGGTGGCTTAAACAACAGACATTTATTTTTCCACAGTTCTGGAGGTAAGAATTCTAAAATTAAGGTCCAGCAGGGTTGGGTTCTGGTGAAGACTCCCTTCCTGGCTTGCATACAGACCACCTCCTTACTGTGCTTTCATAGTAGATAGAGTGAGTTCTGGTAATTTTTTCTTCTTGTAAACACACCAATCCTGTAGGATTAGGCCCCACCCATATAACCTCATTTAACTTTTATCTCCTCTTCACAGGCTCTATCTCCAAATACAACCACTTAGAAGGTTAGTACTCCATCATTTGAATTTTGAAGGAATATAACTTAGTCCATAGCAGTAGGGTTATCAGACTTGGCAAGTGGTAATATAGAACATCCTGTTTAATTTGAGTTGTAGATAAACAACAAATCATTTTTTTAGTATAAGTATATCTCAAGAAGTAGTCACATTAAGGCCTATTCTTTAAAAAAAAAAGCATTTGTATTTTATCTGAAATTGAAATACAACTGAGCATCATGTATTTTATCTGACAAGCCTAGTGGTAGGAATCTCAATTTGATAGAAACAAGAGCATAGTTTAATCAGCTACTGTGCTCAGTGAGTGCCATGGACAATCCCAAGAAATACAAAGAGATTACAGTTCTGCCCATAAGAAGTGCTTGTCACGTGATCCATGAAAAATTGATGAGGAGATTGACTTGATTAGCTTATCAATCAGTTTCTTGGATTGCAGGAGCTCTGAGAATATGAGAAGGGAATGTGGAAGGTAGTTACCACAGAGGGCTTCAATGAAGAGGGCTTCATGGAAGAGGTTATCCTTCCACTGTACTTTGCAGATAAAACCACACCTCACTGGGTAGAAGGGAAGGTAGAAAACATTAAAGGCAGTGGACAGTGGTTTGTCTAGGCTGCAGAGAGGAGAATAAGAGTTGGGAACTGGGAAGAACAGCTCCTATATGATAGCTATGATTCAGCTATGAAATAAGTGTCAGAGAGAAAGGATAGCTTTGAGAATGGAAAAAGAGAGATAGGCAGAGAGCCCATGAATCAAGAATTATGGGAACTGGGTATCAACTTGGAGACATAAGAAGGCATAACAACGAAATGCTGGTTTTGCCTGAGTGGAAGTGGTTGGGAAACAAATTGGAGTACAGTTGATTCTTGTTATTCAAGGTAGCAATGCTCTATAAAGTCACCACAAACACTGAATTCATGAATACTGAATATGGCTCCTAGGGGAGATACAGTGTTAGGTTCCTGTGAGACTCTGGGTACAACATTTTCATCAAACAATCAATACATAACCTTATTTTATGTGTATTCCTGTTTAAAGACACCTTATTCAATTCACATTGTTGATTTATTCACACAAAATTCACAGCCAACAGCATTGATTCATCCTGAATGGAGCTTCTCTAACACATGTATTTTCTCTGTTAGACACATCCCAGCCTTCTTGAGCTTAAAGGAACATTAGATAGCACTTCCTCATCACTCTTGAGGGCCATTTAAACAAGAAAAAATAACCAACAAAAAGCACAAACATGCAAAAAACATGGCACTATATTGATCTCTAAAAGGATACTAAGCTGGGAATGTGCGTATTGGGTGACTCAAATTTTTTATTGCTCTGCACCTGTCTGCAAATGACCTCAAAGTGCTGTGAGTATTGATTTGGGGTTACAAATAAATTTTAGAGTCTAGAAGAATTTGCAAATGCAGAACCCATGAGTAATGAGAATTAACAGTGCTTGGTTTTAGATACGGGTTATCTGAAGTGATGAAAGAAGGTTAAATTCATTCCAAGACTGGGCTCAGTGGCTTGGCCTGTAATTCCATCACTTTGGGAGGCTGAGACGAATGCATTTCCTAAGCCTGCTGGTTTGAGACCAGCCCGGACAACTTGGCAAGTCCTCGTCTCTACAATAAATCAAAATTAGCCGGATGTGGTAGCACGTGCCTATAGTTCTGGCTACTTGAAAGGCTGAGGTGGAAGGATCGTCGGAGCCCAGCTGGTCGATGCTGAGGTGGCCGTGAGCGTGCTACTGCACTCCAGTATGGGTGAAAGAGTGAGACTCCAACTAAAAAAAAAAAAAAAAAATTCCAAATGTCCAGAGTACTTGAAGAGCAATAATTTAGCCGGTGAATAGCAAAAGGCTATAAAATTATGTGGTAAGCTTCTGCCTTGTATATCCTTTCAAGGGCATTGCAGCCTAGTCTGCCACAGTAGGGTCCTGGATCAACACCAGATAGAACAAACATTGTGAAGTCTGACACGTGGTAACTATACCTCTGAACTGCATGTCATATTTTATTTTCTTTTTCTAGTGTCCAGCCTTGGATAACCAAGACAAGACCCCAACTGGCGCTTGTCTCACATTTCATAACTATGCAAATCTGCCTTTCATATATATCTCCTGTCCTACTTAGAAATGACCTTATAACTCACCAAATAATGTCTCAAATCTTGTCTGCTTACTCTCCCCAGTTTTACCTATTTGATCACACCCCCATACAGATGGTTCCTTCCCTCTTTCTCTGTTGCCCACACATTCTGCTGGTCCTAACTTAATCAACTAAAAACTGATGAGGTCTCCCTAGATGGGAAAACAGCTGAGTGGTAAGTCTTTAGGAATGTCCAGAAATAAAGTAAAGGAAGTGGCAATTAAGTCAATAAAGGTAAAACAAAGGTGACAGAAAGGCATATAAAATGTATAATTAATACTTTATTCATCTATCCATCCAACAAATATTTATGGAGAAAATAAGATACTGACTTAAGATCTAGGAAACAAAAATGTCACATGCCAAGCCAGAAGGGAATTTCAAAGACATGCAGTGATCAATCATATCAAATTCAATTGAATGATAAAGGAAAATGTCAATCTGGAGAGAGGGAGAACCAAAAACATCACAAATATACAAGAACTAAGGGCACACTTATATTCCCTGTCACATTCATGCACCAAAGAAAAAATTCAGCGAGCAGTATCTTCTCCTCTGAAGGCAGAAATATAATGAGTTGGAGTCACATTTGTAGCTGGCAATGCCTTGGTCTTTTTATTGTACTGAGAATGCATCTTGTGTAATGATTCACAGTGTGTGTCCTGGGTAATTAGCTCAGTGAGTCATGTTTAATTTCTCCTTATATTTCCAAAATTCTGTTTCTGAGCCAATGGCAAAATCGTGCATTTCTCTTGCCAGAACCAATGTGAACTCAAACCCATTTTTTGTCCAGAGTGCATTCAACAGTGTCTTCCTGCTGGTGGGTGCAATCTCTCATTAGGGTTAATCTGGCTGGGAAATAGAAGGACATTTTAAAATGGGATTTGGAAGTGCCATTTCTGGAAGGATCTCCCTACTTCACACTTAGCCAAAACATGAGGTTTCAGTCCTCTTTGTCACATTCAGTCACTGGCGACTCTCTGAAGCCTTTAAATGAGAACACCAGATACTGTCAACCATGATACCTCTTGTTGTGGATTCTGTGCCTGTGAAATGAATTTCCTCTTGATAATAAAATGTTCACCCACGTGTGGTAAATTACCTTTTCTGAGGCCATTTAAATCAGATTTAATGTAGTCTTCCTTCCCCTAAGAAACTGAAGGAAGACAGTCAGCTGTTTTCACACAACATTCAGTATTAGCAGCCTGGTGGCTTCCACAAATTATTCTTAGGACTCTCTTTAGAAATGAATTTTAACATTTCATGCTAACTGACTACATGGTCTTGATGTTCAAACTTTAGTCAAATAATAATTATTAACATTTCAGAATGCTTATTTTCTCTCTTAAAAATAACACATTTCAGATTAATATTGCCACAGGTGTGTTTTCTGGAGAACTGACTAGTCATGTTTCAACCATTAATTTTCTTCTTGAGCTTTGGATGAGATTTTCTGTCCTATCCCTGAACTCAGCTTCTGACCTCTATCTTTTTGGATTTTTAGAACCTCTTACTGTAAAACCCTAAGGCCTCTTTCCTAAAAGGCAAGCCTTCTTCAATGTTGCCATATTGGAGTTCCCAAATTAGGCAGGAAGTTGACAAGTTACTGACTTTGACTTGTTGCTAGGCACTCACATCTTGGCCATGGTGGTGGACTGAGTGAAAGTGAAGATGTAGATTTCAAATGAATGGTTCTGAAGATGTATTATAACAAGTCATTGTTGTTAAATGACTAATACTCATATACCAAGATCCTTTCTAATGCATCTGCCCCATACTATATATTCTGTTTATTGCCTTTAAGTTTGATAGGTGTGATTTACTTCTACCTGGAGTACTCTAACTTGACTACACACTGGAATCACCTGAGGAATTTGGAAAAATATTCACCTCTGAGATCCACAGAGATTCTAGTACACTTGGGTGAGGATATGGCCTGGGCATCAGAATTTTAAAATCTTTCCAAGAGATTCTTATGTGCTGCCAGTGTTGAGGACCTCTGCTCTAAAGAATCTTCTTTCTACATCTTGCTTTGTCATGAAGTCGTAAAGATTTTTCTACCATTAGAAAAAACATCTGGCCATTAATCCCAGGACTCTACCCAAGGTGCCTTCCTGAGTGTGTCCTTGTGGGAGACCCCTGTGTCTGGGAGCTGCTGCCCAGATGTAGAAGAGACTTTGGCATTTATGCTTGAGAAGTATAAATGGACAACCCAATATAGGCAAGACAGCTAATGGCCTAGATCCTTCAGAATGAAACTTTGGATCATCCCTTCAGAGTAAATGGATTGAAGTAGTTCAGGTTCAGTGTGAGAGAGAAAATTGACATGGGGTCCACATGGGAGGCTAAGAGGTTTATGGCCCCATTGAAATAATTCTTCAGATCTGGGCAAGATAGCAATGGGACAAGTTGGATTGTTATAATCTTCGCAAAGGGTGGCTGCTGCAGCCAGTACCATGCACTGCGGCCACTACTGCTGCTGCCTCTGCAGAGGGTGGCTGCTACAGCCAGTCCCATGTGCTGTGCCACCACCTTGGCCCTCGGCTCCCAGACCATGGAATCCCGGCTCCCTTCCCAGCCCCAGGCCACCCTGGCAGACCACCCAGCTGTATCACACTCTGTGGTGGGACCAGAGATTAGCTGGAGCCCAGAGTCTAATCGGTGGAGAGAGAGGATCCAGGAGGGTCAGGGAGGTGGCCCATGCCCAGAAAAAAGGGGCCCACCTCAGCCATTTTCTCCATCCCAGGACCAGGCAGAGACAGTAACACCAGCCCAGCTCCTCACAGTCCTGCGCAGCCTCCAAATTGGGACCTAAGGTAATCACATCAAACGGGAGAAACAGAAACTCCTCCCTCATGCTAGATTGGACACAGACAGGTTGGATCTGAGAGGCAGACCTAACAGGCAGCAAGCTGATTGAACCCAGATCTGACCCTAACTGTGAACAACCCTATCAGTCTGCAATTAGATCTAGAGCTCAGAGCTGAAAGGGCGTTGGGCTCACAAGAATGATCTCAGATCAAGCTTGATTCATTGTTTTTACTTATTTTAATTTTTATTCTTTGTCTGTTTGTTTTGCTCATTTTTGTTTGCTCTTTGTTTTATTTTTTTTCTTTTCTCTCTCTTCTCTCTGTTTTTGATAATGTTTTTGTACTTGCCCTGTTTCTATTATTTTAATGGTTTCTCTCTTTCTTTTTTAGACCTCCTATTTGAGTGAGGGAATTGTAAAACAATAAGGAGGTTGGTTGGCTTGTGTGTTTGTATGATTGTCTGTATGTTTTAGTTTTTGTTTTACTTTCCTCTGTCATTGTGTCTCTTTTCATTTGTTAGTCAGTACATTTGCCTGTTATCCCTCTTACTCTTCTCTCTCTCCACTTTCCGTTCCTCTTCCCCCTTCCCTGTTCCGTTCTTTTCCTTTTTCTTACCTCATTTTGCTTTCAGGGAGCAAACTTACACCTCCACTGTACAGACAGAACACAAGGTAGTGGGAAGGGGCATCCAGGGTACCCATACACCTGTCAGTGGATACTGGGATCTGCAGATAGATTTCGAATAACAGCTCCCCCCTTAATTAAATCTCAAAACTGCAAAAAAGTATAGCCCGCAACCCACAGTCCAGCCTCAGAAAAAAGATAGAGGATTCACATAAGGAAGAACAGGAGATTGAGCAAACAGAAGTAAAAGCAACCCTGCCATTCCTGAACAACAGAATTAAAGAAGAGGAGGAAAAAAGTGGGGAAGAAAATCTGCACAAATGAAGAAAAACAAAGGAGAATATGAGTCTCACACAGACCCCTGGGAGGTCAGACACTGAGAAAACAGACTTCAGAATGCAAACAATGAAGAGCCTCCAGAATGACTAATCACATACTACAAATCTAGACATCAAAACATTAATAGAGAGAATAAAAAGAATTGAGGAGAGACAAGAGGAAAATAGGAAGGATTTGATAACTGAGAAAACAGCAGTAAAAAATACTGTGATTGAGATAAACAACAAACTAATAAGCATGGAAAGCAGAACTAGACAAGCAGAAGAAAGAACCTCAAAGTTTGAGGACCAAAATATAGAACTAACCCAAACTGTCCAAAACACAGAAAAGAAGCTTAGAAAAGACAGAACAAAACCGTCAAGAGATGAACAATTACTTCAAGAGGATGAACCTAAGAGTAATTGGACTTCCTGACACAGAAAGAGAGACAGAGACCACTCTGGAACAAATATTCCATGAAATTATTCAAGAAAACTTCCCTCACTTCATCAGTGATGCAAAAATTCAAACACAAGAGAATCAGAGAACTACTGCAAGACAACAAACGAGAAGCAGGTCGAGGCTGTGGTGGCCAGGAGCGGCCACTGCACTCCAGTCTGGGTGACAGAGTGAGATTCCAACACACACACACACACACACACACACACACACACACACACACACACACACACAAGACCAACTCCCAGACACATAATAATTTGCCTAAACAAAGTAAGTATAAAAGAAAAAATTCTAAAGGCAGCAAGAGAAAAAGATCAGACTACCTACTGGGGAAGACCAATAAGAATAGCTGCAGATTTATCTATAGAAACACTCCAGGCTAGGAGAGGGTGGAGCCTAATCTTCAAAGTTCTCAAAGAAACAATTTCAGCCAAGAATAACCTACCCAGCTAAGCTGAGCTTCATCAGCGAGGGAGAAGTAAAATCTTTCCCAGACATTCAATCCCTAAGATCTTATGCTGCCTCTAGATCACCTCTACAAGAAACATTTAAGAAAGTGTTAAACGCAGAAGAAAAGGAAAAAAGAGTGACAATGTTCTACACAAAAGTGCAAGAAAAAAATTGAAAACACACATGCATCAACCCCAAAACCAAAAGAAAGACAACAAACAGGAACAACAATAACTCTATAAGAACCTTATGACAGGGATAAACTCTCACATTTCAATAGTTATCCTGAATGTGAATGGACTAAATGCACCACTGAAAAGACATGGAATGGCAAAATGGATAAAATATCATGAGGCAGCAATATATTGTCTCCAAGAGACTCTTCTCACCAGAAAGGACACTCACAGACTCAAAGTAAGAGGATGGGAAGCAAAATTTCAGGTGAACGGAACAGAAAAGAAACCTGGAATTGCATTTTTAATATCAGACAAAATACCCTTTAAGATATCAAAAATTTAAAAAGATACAGAAGGTCACTACAGAATGATAAAAGGTTCAATCCATTAACAAGAAATATCCATCCTAAACATATATGCACCCAACATAGGTACGCCAACTTTCATAAAGCACCTTCTAGGAAAACTAAAGAAAGATATTGACACTAGCACTCTCATAGCTGGGGATTTTAATACCCCACTCACAACCCTAGACAGATCATCAGGACAAAAAAATCAGCAAGGAGATCCAGAATCTCAATATGACTCTTGACCAAATGGACTTAATTGATACCTACAGAACATTCCACTCAATGACCATAGAATATACATTCTACACATCACCGCATGGAGTGTACTCTAAGGTAGACCACATACTTGGCCATAAATCAAGTATAAACAAATTTCATAAAATTGAAACTTTGCCATGTACCTTCTCAGACCACAGTGGAATAAAAATAAATATCAACACCAACAAAGGTCCCCCAAAACTCACAAAGACATGGATACTAAACAGCATGTTGCTAAGCAACTCCTGGGTCACCATGGAAATCAAAACAGAGATTAAAAGGAACCTGGAAACTAATGAAAATGAGGAAACGTCTTACAAAAATAACTGGGATGCCATGAAAGCAGTAGTAAGAGGGGAATTCATATCTCTACAAACGCACATGAAGAAAATGGAAAAATCACAAGTTAACAGCCTAACAAGCCACTGAGGAAAGCTGGGAAAGCAAGACCATCAAAACCCTAACTTCAGCAGAAGAATCCAGATCACCAAAATAAAAGCCCAAATCCAGGACACAGAAGACAAAAAGATAATACAAAAAAATCAATGAAACAAAACCTGGTTCTTTGAAAGGATAAACAAGATTGATAGTCCCCTAGCTAGACTGACCAAGAAAAAGAGAGAAAAAGTCCAAATAAACACAATCAGAAACACAAAAGATTAAGTCACTTATGACCCTGAAGAAATACAAAAGAGTATCAGAGACTACTATGTACACTTGTATGGAAACAAACTTGAAAACCTAAAGGAAATGGAGGACTTTCTGACATCACACAACCTCCCTAGGTTGAAACAAGAAGAAATTGAGACCCTAAATAGATCAATAACAATCAAGAAAATCAACTATGTCATAAGAAAACTACCTACAAAAAAAAGACCTGGACCAAATGGCTTTCCAGCAGTGTTCTACAAAACATACAAGGAGGAACTGATACCAATCCTATTGAAAGTATTCCAGGCTATTAAGAAAGATGGAACTCTCCCCAAATCATTTTATGAAGCTAACATCACATTGATACCCAAGCCAAGTAAAGACCCAACAAAGAAAGAGAACTACAGGCCAATATCCTCGATGAACATAGATGCTAAAATTCTCAACAAGATCCTAGCAAACTGGATTCAACAACACATCTCAAAAATCATCCACCACAACCAAGTAGGCTTCATCCCTGGGATGCAGGGCTGGTTCAACATTCATAAGACTATAAATGTAATTAAACGTTAAAAAAAAAGACAATACATGATTATATCATTAGATGCAGAAAAAGCTTTTGATAAAATCCAGTACCCTTTTTGATAAAAACCCTTGAACATCTAGGCATAGATGGAACATACCTCAAAATAATAAGAGCCATCTACGAGAAATCCACAGCCAGTATACTGCTAAACAGGCAGAAATTGGAACCATTTCCCCTGAAAACTGGAACAAGACAAGAATGCCCACCGTCACCCCTCCTGTTCAACATAGTTCTGGAAGTCCTAGCTAGAGCAATCAGAGAAGAGAAAGTGATCAGGAGTATCCAAATAGTAAAAGAGGAAGTCAAGCTATCTCTCTTTGCAGACGACATGATTCTATACCTTGAAAACACAGGAGAATCTGTCAAAAACCTCCTGGCTCTGATAAAGGACTTTGGGAAGTCTCAGGGTATAAAATAAATGTGCAAAACACAATCGCATTTCTATACACCCATGCCATAAAAATGTACCCCACAATTTTAAGAAAGACAAGTGGGACCTCATCAAACTGACAAGCTTCTGCAAAGCCAAATAAACCATCAAGAGAGCAGGGAGTCAGCCCACAGACTGGGAAAAAATATTTGCCAACTCCATGTCTGACAAAAGCCTAACATCTAGGATCTACAAAGAACTCAAACGTGCTGAAAAGAAAAAAGCAAACAGCCCCATTATAAAGTGGACCAAAGATACGAATAGACACTTCACAAAAGAAATCATAGGAGCAGTCAGCAGATACATGAAAAAATGTTCAGCCTTACTAGTCATCAAGGAGATGCAAATTAAAGCTACAATGAGATGCCACCTAACTCTAGTCAGAATGGCCATCATCAATAACTCAAAAAATAACAGATGCTAGAGAGGATGTGGTGAAAAGGGAACACTTCTACATTGTTGGTGGGAGTGCAAACTAGTACAGCCTCTGTGGAAATCAGTGTGGCGATTCCTAAATGTTCTAAAAATTAGCCTTCCATATGGCTTCGCAATCCTCCTACTAGGAATATACTCGGAAGAACTCAAATCGTCCTATAAAAAAGATACCTGCACACGTATGTTTATCGCAGCATTGTTCACAATAGCAAGAACATGGAACCAACTGTACTGCCCAACAAAGGAGGACTGGATAAAAAAAGATTTTGGTACATATACACAATGGAATATTATGCAGCTATAAAGAAGAACAAAATCATGAACTTTGCAGCAACCTGGGTGGAATTAGAGTCTATAATACGGAGTGATCTTTCACAGAAACAAAGAACTGAGTATCACATATTCTCACTCATAAGTGGGTGATACCACCACAATACTATAAGAAAAGGACTGACTGTAGCTGGAAACTGTGGAGGGGAGGGAGCTGGGGAGACGGGATTGACAATAGTGGAAATCTGCCTGGGGAAGGGAGGCACACCTCATCAACAAGGGTACCTACACAGAGAATATTTGTATACCTAACCCTGAAATGTACCCCACAATTTTAAAATAAAAAAATTTAAAGTTAAAAAAAAAGAAAGATAAAATGTCCAAGGAGAATTCTCTTCATAAATCAGTCCCCAAAGTCTTTAAAACCTATACTAACAAGAGCTTAAAGCACATTTGTCAATATATACATTTTTTAAATATTTGGAGCTGCATTCTTCTTTGATTCCCCCTTGCTACTTTGAAAAGGCTAAGATTATCCTTCTATTTCAACCTAGATTCAGAAAATGTATTTTTGTAATGTCAGTAAATGCCATCAACTTCATTTTTCGGCAATGCAAAGCTATTTTCATAAAACACACTCCATCAGTCAGTGGTGTACCTGAATGATATAATTCTGAATAATCAATCTATAATTTTAAGAGAGACATAGGAATTTTCTAGTCTTTGTTGAACTCTTTGTATCTTGGATTTATTAATTTTGTTACCCTTGTATTAGTAATTGCTCAGCACACCAGAAAGGGGTGCTTTTTAATGAGTTAAGAAACTAGAATCCCATCCATCTAAAAAATAAAAATATTCAGAGAAGTCTGTCAATTGTCAATTACAAGAATTTTTTGGATCGTGATACCTATTATAATGCAGAGGAAAAAGGTTTATATTCACACTTCCATCATGCTTTTGAGTATGTCTTTGAAAAAAAATTATCCTCTTTTATTGTTATTTCCAAAATAAACAGTTTTTACTGTTATTTCCAAAATAAACAGTTCATTATTTGGCTAAATGTGACGATATCAAGGCAGGTGGCATTATAATTAAACTTATTGCCTTTGGAACTTCGATAATCCGCTTCATGAAAATTTTGAATAAATTAATAAGGACCTGCCTCTTTTATGTATAAGCCCATTTTAGAGCAACTGCCATAATAAAGGATTAAAATGACACACTCTTTGAATTTATTCTGGAAAATAATTCAGCTTAATGCAAATTTTATCAGTAGAAGAATGGGCTTGTATGTGTATAGGTACTTCGGGATAGCTGTTTATTTTACAGTTAAATTCAGATGGCTAGGGAATCATGATAGCAATGCAACATAGACAGCATATTTCTTTTTCTCTGCCTCATGGGAAGGGCAAGACACACTAGAAATGTTTACAACAGAAAAACATTTGGAACTTCAAGTCTTGGGAAAGTTTAAATGATCAATTACACATTATAAAAAGTCACTCCACACATTCCTAGAAAGAAAGATAATTGCAAACTTAAAGAAACGTGTTACTATATCTTTGTACTGAGTTCCATTTGTTCAGTTTTGGAATATTGCCTTACACCTAGTACATCTGATGTATTGCTACGAGCCTTCATTTCTTTTTTCTGCTATTATACAAAGAGAGATTGGGCAACTTGTTCTCTAAAGGGTCACATAGACAATATTTTTGGTTTTGCAGGCTCTACAGCCTGAGTCTTAACAACTCATCACTGATGTAGCATGAAAACAGCACTGACATTATGAAAACAAATGAGTGAGGCTGAATTCCCATAAAACTTGATTGACTTAAACAAGTGGTGGGCTGGACTTGGCATCTGGGCTGTTATGAACATTGACCATTGGATGATCCCTCCTAAGTTTTTTGTTGGATAGGAGGAGAGGAGGCTTGCTGAGTGATACAATTTGTTCTGATAACACCCTTTAGATATAACCTCGAGCTCTCTTTTCCTGCAGTGAAGACTACACTTGCTGGCCGGATTTGGTGGCTCAGCCTGTAATCTCAGCACTTTGGGAGGCCAAGGCGAAAGGACTGCCTGAGCCTGAGGGTTTGAGACCTACCTGGGCAACTTGACGAGACCTTGTCTCTACAATAAATAAAAACTAGTCGGGCGTGGTAGCACGTGCCTGTAATTCCAGCTACTTGAAAGGCTGAGGTGGAAGGATCACCGGAGCCCAGCAGGTTGAGGCTGCGGTGGTCGGGAGCATGCCACTGCACTCCAGTCTGGGCGACAGAGTGAGACTCCAACTCAAAAAAAAAAACTACACTTGCTTCAAACTATTCCTGGTAGATCTAAAACTCTGTCACCAGAGTAGAAATATTAACTACTTCCTTCTTAAGCATTGTCACAGGTTGTAATTTTAAAAATGAATTTTGATCGTGTGTCTTCCTGAGGAGATTCTTTGGCTCTATGAAGATAGAGACAGCAGCTGCCCATTACCTAGTATGGGGACTGACATAAAAAGACCCTCAATTATTTGTTGACTTTGTGTCTACATTCTCAAGATTTGTCTTTTCACTGCTACTATAAAGGAAGATATCTATAACTACCCTATTTCCTTCCTTTGGCATTTGAGTTGCAGATATTCTGCATTGATTTGTCAATGTCAGTTCCACCCCACTCCACATTGCAGTAATTCCCTCTCTATGCTGTTGCCAACTGGCCACGTGAAACTCTTCATCTCCTTCATCTCAGAGTTTTGGTTTTATGCTCATTCGACACCATCTCAGACTGATCTTGGAACAGCAGATGAGACTATACAAAAACACTAACTTCTTTGTTCAAAACCATATCTCAGCACGGACATTTATATAACCCTTATTCTTTCCAAGTGATCACTTTGGAAAGCTAATATTGACACTCAGTCAAGAAAGATGGAATTCTCCCCAACTCATTTTATGAAGCTAAATCATACTGCTGCTCAAACTTAGCAAAAACCCAACAAGGAAAGAGAATGACAGGCCAATCTCCTTGATGAATATAGACACAAAAATTTTCAATAAGATTCTAGCAAATCAAATCCAACAACACATCTCAAAGATCATCCACCATAACCAGGTGGTCTTCATTCTTGGGATGCAGGGATGGTGCAACATTTGCAAAATCATAAACATAATCCAGCATATTAACAGATGTAAAACCAAGAACCACATGATTAAATCATTAAATGCAGAAAAAGCATTCAACAAAACCCAAAATTCCTTGATAAAAATCCTTGAGCACCTAGACATAGAAGGAAGACTCCTCAAAGCAATAAGAGCCATCTATGATAAACTTACATCCAAAATTTTGCTCAAAGGGCAGAAGCTGGAAGCATTCCCCCAAAGAAATGGAACAAGACATGGATGCACACTCTCACCCCTCCTATTCAACATAGTGCTGGAAGATCTATCCAGAGCAATCAGGCAAGAGAAAGAAATCAGGAGTATCCAAATAGGAAAAGAGGATGCTAAGCTATTCCTCTTTGTGGACTATATGCTTCTATACCTAGAAAACTCTAGGGAGTCTGTCAAAAGCCTCCTCGCACTGATAAATGATTCTGGTAACATCTTGGGTTACAAAGTCAACATGAAAAGACAGTTGCATTTATATATACCAGCAACAAGCAGGCAGAAAATCAAATAAAAAAACAAAATTCCATTCACAATTTCCACAAAAAAAAGTGAAATACCGTGGCATCTGCCTAACCAGAGAAGTAAAAGACCTTTACAATGAGAACTACAAAATGCTGCTCAAAGCAATCAAGGATAACACAAACAAATGAAAAAACTTCTAATGCTCGTGGATTGGAAGAATCAATATTGTCAAGACGTCCATCCTATCCAAGGCAATCTACAGATTCAATGCAATATCCATCAAATTAGCAATATTTTTTCAGACCTGAAAATGACAATACAGAAATTCATATGGAAACAAAAAAGAGTACAAATAGCCAAAACAATCCGCAGCAAATGGAAAAAAGTGGGAGGTATCCCACTTCCAGACTTTAAACTTTATTACAAGGCAACAGTAATCAAGACAACATGGTACTGGTACAGGAATAAATACATAGACAAATGGAACAGGACAGAGATTCCAGAAGTAAAAACATGGTCTCTCAACCAACTCTTCTTTGACAAAATCACCAATAGCAATCATTGAAAAAAGGAGATCATATTTAGCAAATAATGCTGGGAAAACTGGCTAACCACATGCAGAAGAATGAAACTGGACCCCTACCTATCACCATATACAAAAATCAACTCAAAATGGATCAAAGACCTAAATGTAAAACCTCAAACTATAAGGATCCTAGAAGAGGCTGGGCTCAGCGGCTCAGCCTGTGATCCCAGCACTTTGGAAATCTGAGGAGTTTATTGCCTGAGCCCACGGGCTTGAGACCAGCCCGGGCAACTTGGCGAGAACTTGTCTCTACAATAAAAATAATAATAAAAAATATTAGCCAGGCGTGGTAGTGCACACCTGTAGTTCTGACTACTTGGAAGACTGAGGCAGAAGGAGCTCAGCAGGTCGACGCTGGGATGGCGGTGAGCATGCCACTGCACTGCAGCCTGGGCGACCAAGTGAGACTCCAACTCAGGGGAAAAAAAAAAAGAATACTAGAAGAAAGCATAAGAAACACCCTTATGCATGTCAAAGTCGGCAACGAATTCTTGATATGTCTCTAAAAGCTAAGATAGACAAATGGGACCTCATCAAACTGAAAAACTTTTTCACAACAAAGGAAATCATCAAGAGAATAAAGAGACAACCCACAGAATGGGAAAAAAAATGTTTGTAATTATGCATCTGACAAAGTCTTAACATTCAGGATCTGCAAGGAACTCAAACAAAGTGAAATGAAAAAAGCAAAACAAATAACCCCATAAAAAATAGACAAAGGATATGAACAGACATCTCAAAAGATGACATACAAGCAGCCAACGACATATGAAAGACTGTTCAGCCTCACTAATCATCAGAGAAATGCAAATCGAAACTATGATGAGATACCACCTAAATCTGGTGAAGATGGCTATAATTAACAAATCAATAAACAACAGATGCCAGCATGGCTGCAGAGAAAAAGTAAAGTTTCCACACTGTTAGTGGGAGTGCAAGCTAGTTCAATCTCTATGGACAACAGTGTAGAGATTCCTAAAAGAACTAAAAATTGACCTTCCATATGATCCAGCAATCCCACTCCTGGAAATATATCTAGAGAAACATAAATTGTTCTACAAAAAAAGATACACGTACACGCATATTTATTGCCACACTATTCATAATCGCAAAAGTATGGAACCAACCCAGCTGCTCATTGAAAGTGGACTGGATAAAGAAAATGTCATACATATACAAGATGGAATATTACACAGCCATAAAGAAGAACAAAATCATGGACATTGCAGCAAGTTGAATGGAATTAGAGACCATCATACTAAGTGAACTATCACAGAAACAAATAATGGAATACCGCATGTTCTCACTCATAAGTGAGCCTTGTACATTAGTCACATCAGCACAAGGGAGGGATCAGCAGTCGCTGGACACTGCTAGGAGAGGGAAGGAGGGAGAAGTGAGGGGGTATGTAATCACACAAAGTGTATCTGGTTCACTGCCAGGGGTAGTGAGGGCCAGTTAGAAGCCCAAACTTCACCTGCATGCAGCCCATTTATGTAGTTAATCCTCATTTGTACCCCACAGCTCTATAATAAATAAATAATTTTTAAAAAGAAGATAGAGATTAATTCCAGTTTTAATAAGAGTGCAGAAAGATGTAAGCAGCATGGTCTCTTCTCTCATGAAGCTTACATCCTAGCCAATAACCCACAAGTGAAGTTGTGTACCTTGCAAACACTCTGTGGGTGATTCTAATGGATCAAAATTTGGACCCAGTGATTCTTTCCAAAGGTGACTACTCTGAGGAGAACGTACTCATTTGGAAGCATTATCTTTGGTAGAAAGCTTTCTTTTGGTATTTGAAAGAAAGGAAAGATGGAATTATACTGAGTGCCTTAACTAAAACTCACTATTTGAAAATGTTGTCAGAAGCCCTTGAAATGAGAGCAGAAATGAAAGTGTGACATGAAAATAAGAATGCTTGTGAAAAATATGAACAAAATAGATTTACCTATACCTATGAATACTACCTCTATTACTCATAAGTATTAATAAAATAAAAAGACCTAAGTATAAGCAAATAGGATAGAAATATAATAATTATTATAATGATAATAATTTTTCTGTTTGTTCATTTTAATTAACTTTACTAATTAAAAATTTTCTATCAGTTTCTACTAGTATTTACTTAGTAATCATTGCCTACTTCTTGTTTAATAGTACAAATAGGATAAAATTCTTACTTGACATTTGCTCCAATTATTTAAAATATTTTAAAGTCACTCTCTTTAAGTTGCTACTTCCCTGAAAATTAAAAACAAATTTTTAAATCTATTGGTGTTGTCCATCAAAGAAGGGCAAGGGATTCATGTTTGTTGGGAGCCCACATTGTGCCATACATGGAAACTGGTATCTTTACATATGGGCCTCACAGCAATCCTGTGAGGTGGCCATTATCCTCAAAACAGATGGGAGAAGTCGAGGTTTCCATAAGGGAAGTCAATGCCCACAGTCATGAACAGAGCATGGCTCTATCCTACCCAACACCCTGTCCACAGGATGGAATTCAATCTTCTTAGCCTGCTTTCTTGGTTTTAGATGGCCTCCTTTGTCCAGCAACTTGATGGCTCCCCTCTGCCTGGGACCCATCACTTTTTAACCACCCAACCCAGTCCCAACCCAACTGCAGGACTCTTGCCTTGGCTGCTCCCTCTTCTTGCATTGCCATCCCCCTGGGTATTTGCACAACTGGATTCCTTCCATATTTTCGTCTTAGTTCCCTTCTCCACCCCATGGAGCCCTGGCTTAGTCATTCTCTCTCCCGGCACCTAGCTGGATTTTCTTTACTGCCTTGATCACCACTCATGACTATTTATGACGTCATGATCCAAGACTTAATTTTTTAGAACAAATATAAAAATCTAACTGTATTTATATGGTTGAATTATACAAAATTACCCTTTTTGTAGATCATAAAATAGAAGAACTGCTTAGCATCAGTTTTATATGATTTCACTTAAAAACAAAGCCAGGACATTCAAAGGTGATCACTGATTGTTACATCTCTTTTTTTTTTTTGAGTTGGAGTCTCACTCTGTGGCCCAGACTAGAGTGCAGTGGCACACTCCCGGCCACCACAGCCTCAACCTCCAGCGATTCTTCCTCCTCAGCCTTCCAAGTAGCCCGAACTACAGGTGTGCGCTACCACACCCTGCTAATTTTGGATTTATTATAGTGACAGCTCTTGCCAAGTTGCCTGGGTGGGTCTTGAACCCACGGGCTCAGGCAATCCACTCACCTTGGCCTCCCAAAGTACTGGGATTACAGGCTGAGCCACCAAGCGCAGCCTGTTACATTTCTTAACACAGACAATGTGGAGTTGCTAGAATATCATTCTTTAAATATTTGTGATTATAGACCCCTATCAATAAAACAAGAACATATCCTTATGCTTATCTATCATTTGTAAATTCCAAACACGCCTGACCATTACGGAATGTCATATGTGACACAGTATACATTAGCAGT
Source organism: Cephalopachus bancanus (assembly GCA_027257055.1). Classification (NCBI taxonomy): domain Eukaryota; kingdom Metazoa; phylum Chordata; class Mammalia; order Primates; family Tarsiidae; genus Cephalopachus; species Cephalopachus bancanus. Next base: position 308,344 of record JAPVLO010000832.1, read on the forward strand.
GAGATTCCTCATTCGTGATAGTAGATGCAGATCACTCTATTAAGTAGTCTTCCTGAAAATTCAGAATTTTGTTTGGAGTGGGAGCTAATGTTTTGTCAGATTTTATTGGAGAATCACTGCTTTTAATTTGAGAATGCCCTGACAGGAGATAGGTGGTATATCAACTGGACCTCTTTTCCTTTTGTTTGCTTGTGCTTGCATTATTCATATTAAGTTCAATCTTACTTTCTTCATAGGGACTTTAAGTCACTCACCCATTTTGTAGGATTCATGTAGTTAAACTCAGGTGGCATCATTAGTAAATTATCTTAAGCAGCAGGCACTTATTAATGCAAAGAGATGCAACTTGCTGGAAATAAAAATGAGTGAAAACAAGTGAGGTGCTCCATCCCTACCATGGATCTCCCGTAACATCTTACATTTTGCATGATGGAAGAAGTATAATCTGAACTATTACTATTATTCATGAGAATGGAAATCTAAAATCTTCTTCACACTCACCAAGGGATATCTTTGCTAACATTCTAAGATTGGGACATCCACTCCAAAAACCAATGATCCAGAGAATGTTTATAATTCCAATAAAACATTATAAACAAAGAGACTTTTGGGATCAAGGTAGTAGGACTGAACTGGGAACACTCCAATCTTTACCTACAAGATGCCTTTTTTATTTTAGTTGAAGCAAGACTTGTTGTAGTCCAACCACTTACACTTGAAAAATGCTCATTGTAGCCATTGCCAGGCCATCGTGGCCATTGCTTGCTAAACTATAGTGTGACCATGTGTTCTTTGAGCTATGGCCAGGCCATGTTTCCTGGCTTTGACCCCCATCCTACCTTGGGAAGGTGAGTCTCCTCTTTCTCTTTCTCTCTTTCTAATTTAGTTTTAAACTATATTTTCTAATCTAACTTCTGTGCAATTTTTTCATCTTGCTAAGCTATGGTGTGGCCATGTGCTCTTTGAGCTATGGTTGTTGCCTCGTCTACTGGCTTTGGCCCCCTCCCCTACCTTAGGGAGGTTAATCCTCCCTCTCTCTGTCTCATTTACTTTCTGAATAAAATATATTTTCTATCTAAAAAAAGAAAAATTCTCATTATAAAAAATTGTACTTGCTATTTTAAGTTATGGAGTGTTTATAAAATGAAAATGAGTTTGCTTATGTAAGCTCTAAATGATTCTCCCCTCTTTCTTGCTTGTAGTTCTTAGGAATAACTGTAGAATGTCCTGGGAAAGCAACATCCTGAGATAAGGGGTAGTTGACCAGAAAAGCCTGGGCTCTGTTCCGGTCTTCTCCTAGAAACAGGATGTCTTTTGATGCCTTAGCCCAGTGTGTCCCATAGCCCCAGGTATAAAACCTAGGGTAGGCGACATTCTGGTATTTTTCAACTTCCATGCAAACTGGGCACGCACAGATGATACCAATCCATGCAGAGAGATTTCCAGAGCCTTGGGGAGACTGGCTTGCCATGAAGCCCAAGCTTCTGTTATTCCTTGCTGCTTCTCTGTAAGTAATAAACCCACTTCATGTAACTTGCTCTATGTATGGGTGCCTGTCTCATTGGATTCAGACAAGTAGGTATTCAGTGCACAGCGAACCTACTTCACAAAGGAGAAAACTGAGATCCAGAGGTATGGAATGACTTGCCTAAGATGCCACAGTGAGTGGTAGGATTAAATCAAAGCCCCCCAGAATGTTGTTCTTACATTGGACTGAATATATATTGTATATGCAAGCATATATACTGTATATAACTATGGTTTCCATCACATATTCAGTTGCAGACCACATGCTGAATGGCAGAGGGAGGAACAACAAAAAACTTCAAGGCCATTCTGCAAAGTCGACAAATATGATCCTACTTCAATGCAAGCACAATCCAATCTTAGCACAGCAAGGTGGCTCACGAATGTTTCACCAAAAGACTGCAATGCAGAACACTTTTTGAGTGTCACCCTCTTTGGCCTCTGCTTTCTTCCTTCATTACATGCAGAACCATAACTGTGGGGGTAGCATGGTTCTGGGCCATGAGGAATGGATTTAGACTGTCTCCAGTGATTGAGGGAATATGTTACATGCTCTTAAGTTTTCATTTAGAAAAGTTCTTTTCCATCTAGGAGGATATTCAATAAATACTTTGCACCATGAAACTGACCATGGAAAATTATTTTCAAAATCCTCATGCCATTTATTACTGCTTCATGAGGCGTCCTGACAAGAGAGGAGGCTGAAATTGAAACAGAAGTCAGCCTTTTGAGCAATAGCGATGACAATTTGTGTATAGCCAGGAGTGATGATATGCAAAGCATTGCTTGATCTTTAAAGTGAAGATTTTATAAAGCACTGAAAGTAGAATATACACTGTTGCCTATCCCCACTGTTGAAAGCAGGTTTGCGTTGCCATCTGTGATAGTGGATGCAAATTATATCTGATGAAATCTTCACTAAAAACTCTGAATTGCATTCAGTGGAAAGGTTTGTAACATACACTTTCAAGAAAAGTCATACAAAGTGAGTAATATTTTATATAGATGGATTAGATGGTACTTTTATAGCAGGGAACTTCATTTTATTCATGATAATTGGAGATGGGCAGATTCAGAGAGAAACATAATTTATTCTATCACTTACACAATAAAAGTTAACACTGCTCTTTTATTTAAACTTGAGATAAGCAGAGCAGACCCCACTGGGAAAGGGTAGTGGCACAGTGAGTCTAAAATGATAACTGAAAATCATGCTATATGTGCTTACATTTTCTAAGGATGCGAAGGAGGTTGCAGGTTCTCAAATATACCATGCTGGTAGATATAAGTTTTAAATCTAGGAATCTGAGCCAGTTTCAGAAAATGCCCTTTTCACTGCAATAACTCAACTCCAGTTTCTAACTAAAGAAAAATCAGGAACTGGCGAGGGTTATGTTCTTTGCTTTGCATTAGGTTCACCTAAACTTAATTTCTTTCTCTCCACCTTCCCTGGTTGTCCAGTTGTCAGTTGGATGTTGGAGGACAGGTTCTGTCACCTAAGTCCAGGGTCTTAGGACCTGTGACTTGAGACCTGTATTTTAAAAAGTTTTTCAGTGCCAAGTGCAGTGGTTCATACCTGTCATCTCAGTACTTTGAGAGGGAGAGATGAGTGGATTGCCTGAGCCCAAGAGTTTGAGACCGGCCTGGGCAATATGGCAAAACCTCATCTCCACAAGAACTAAAAACATAAGCCAAGCATTGTGGCAGGCACCTGTAGTCCCACCTACTTGGAAGGCTGAGATAGAAGGATCGCCTGAGCCCAGCAGGTTGAGGCTACAGTAGCTGTGATTGTGCCACTGCTACTCTAACCTGGGTGACACAGTGAGACTCTGACTCAAAAAAAACAAAACAAACAAACAAAAAACTTCTCAGGAGTTTTTACTGTACACTGGAGACTCAGCTGAGTAATTACTGGTAACAAGCTTAGTCACAGCTTTTCAACCATTGGGAAGCGCCTGTCTATCAGGGACTTTGTGAGTTCCCTGATAGATGCCTGTGGATATTGCTTATTGAACTGGCCAAATCAATGGCACTCATCAGCTGACTGCTGTGACTTCATCGTTGGCTCCCAGCATCATCCTCACTCCACCCCAGACCCTGCTGTGGATGCTTGTAGGGAAATTCAATCCTTTCTCAATAACACCACAGGAAAACTCCTCACGTTATGGTCCTCTTCCACCCTGCACCACATGCTTCTCTGCCATATTGCAGATCCTGTAAGTCTAAAAGATGAGGTTCAGAGAGAGAATTTTAGTGCTGTAGGCTTTTTTCTTTTTAAAAATTGCTTCAAATTTCTTCTTATGTCAAGGTAAATAATTGAGAGTGTTGTCCTCTGAAAGAGAACCCAAAGTACAGGAGTTTAAATACACAGATGCTCCTCAATTTATGACCTGGTTATGCCCCAATAAACCTACCAATGGCCAAAAATGTCTTAAATGAAAAATGCATTGAATGCACCTATCCTACTGAACATCATAGCTTAGAATATCTAAAATGTTCTCAGAGCACTCCCATTAGCCTACCTGGCACACTCATCTAACATAAAGCTTATTTTTTAGTGAAGTGTTAAATATCTCATGAAATTTATTGAATACTGTACTGAAAGTGAAAAACAGCATGGGTTCATGGGTACTTAAAGCGTGGTTTCTACTATAGGTGTATGGTTTTCACACCATTGTAAAATTGAAAAATCATTTAAGTTGAACCATTATAAATCAAGGACTGTCTTTATAATTGTTTCACAACTTAACTGTATAACTTTATCTGCTTAAACAAACTACAATTTGAAAAGTGAATGGATTAAAATGATCCCACATTCTAGAAAAAAAATTGACACTATAATGATAAAATACCCCTGCTTTTAAGATAACAAACAGGTTAGCAGAGAATAAGCCTGCACACGGGGCAGTTTTATGGGAAACTATAATTAATTGACTGACTCAGCATCTATTCCATATTCTTCAAGTGTGTAGTTCTATACCACAAAGAATGGAAGACTAACAATGATATTTCCCAGACTTCCTTGCAGCTAGGATTCAAGATAGGATTTAGCTCAATCAGAGTCATTCCCTTAAAACTTACATTAGGAATTGAGGCATGTAGAGAGCAAAGTAGGTCATGCCAGACCAGTACTGGCAGGTGAAATAGGATTCTGGAAAAAATTGTAATGGTAGTCTCCTGGTCTCCCACATATAGCAAAGCCAGTAATTTCCCTGAAGGGCTGTTTTTGGTGATGTTGATCTGAAAGTCCTTTCTAGAGACCTAACCATGCTCTTTGTGAATTGCTTTCTGCAGAAAATAGCTGTAGTGGTACCTATTTGCAATAGAACCCCAGCAAACACAGTTACTCAAAATCAAAAGTGTATGAATGTGTACTTATGTATGGGAAGTAGAGGTGAGAGACACATTTAATGAAAATCTTTAGAGCCAGGCATGGTGGTGGCTCATGCCTGTAATCCAAGCACTTTGAGAGGCCAAGTCAGGAGGATATCTTGAGCCCAGGAGTTCAAGACCAGCATGGGCAACATAGCAAGACCTTATCTCTACAAAAAAATTAGCTGGACGTGGTGCTATGCGCACCTCCTGAGACAGGAGGATTGCTCGAGTTCAGGAGTTCAAGGTTGCAGTGAGCTGTGACTGTGCCACTGCACTCCAGCCTGAGCAACAGAATGAGACCCTGAATCTAAAAATAAATTTAAAAAAATAAAAATTTTTAAAAAGTTACTTTGCAGTGCCCAAACATTCATTTAAATGAATGTTAATTGCTGTAAATTACAAGAAAAACCCTTAGCACTATGTATATTTCTTATTTCTTATGTTCTCAGATTTTTTCTTTCTCCAAGACTTTGAGTCATTGTCAGTATGAAAAGAGAGGGTGTTCTTAGATTTTGAAATACTAGGTTTGAATATCCAAATAAGCGTCATTTCTCAGAGAAAATGATCTTTCAGAATCTCTTTTGGAGGGAAACATGATTATTATGTTAGTCTCTCAGAAGGAACCTTAGTTGATAGTAACAGTATATTTATTTAATCCAGGTGAGGGAGCACAGCGGGAATCTTAGCCACATATAGAGCGATACATGTGATAAGAAGAGAGGTTACACTTCTTGTTTTCTCTTATTTGATTGACATCTAGATGGATCCAATTCACCAGAATGGTACAACTTCACACTTCATTTGGCATGTGTAAACACAGTGTATAGTTTCCAGTTTGCATTTACTCCTGGGCGGTCGAATGCTACACCATGCAGTAATCGAACTGACATCTACACTGATCACAGAATTGTCTGCAGACAATTGCTCATCTTTTCAAAATATTTGCATCTCTATTGCCAATCTGTTTCCTCTCTACTTGGTCTAAAACAATTTATGGAGAATTTAACCAACAATAATAAATGAACCCTATTGGTACACTCAGATGGGGTTCTTGACTTTTATTTCTCTGTGGAGTAATGTTTACTACTGGATACAGGGGTTAGTTACCAAAGCAGCTTTCACATAAAGTGGATAAAATATTTTTAAAACCTGTAATAGAATGAGGCAAAAAAAATAGGGAAAAAAGCTGGAATGCACAGTCAACACTTGTGATTCATATTCAAGAGGGGAAAAAAAATTCTTACCATAGCATTTAGTTGAATTCTGCTAGAGGTGTTTAAACCTTAATTTTTCTGATTAGTGCTTTGCTTAATGGAAAAATGACTATATATTCTTAGGTTATGTCAGATATAATACAATTTGACATAATGGCAATGTACAGGAATAAATTGGTTGTTCCATCAATCTGAATGACAAGTAGTTTTTCAAGTGCCAGTAAAAAATGGGTAATTACCTTTTGCCCATGGCTGTTGACAGATAACTAATACTAGATGAATGTAATATGTGGTTGATTTTTCTGTACCCAGCATACTTTTAAAGTACATAGGATATGACATTATATATTGTCAATTCATTATTTGATCATAATACTGATTTATTTAATAGGTATACTTTGTAAAAACAAAATCTATGAGCCATTTTAACATAGACTTAGTCAACGAAATCCTATTCATGTTTTGGGGATGCACTACTCATTGTTTGATGATGAATGAATGGTTTTAGACCAGGAGTGTGTCAACATTTATTGAAGCAATTGTTTACTCAGTGGCAATCTAGTAAACCAGAAGGATTCATTCTCTTTAAAAAATGTTATTGATATTTGCTTTCCAGTCACAGTAACTTAGAACTAAAAGAGTATTTAGTGATTCCTTGCTCTTCCTTAATTCTACAAATGAGAAAAACTCAGATTCTGCAGAAGTAGGTCACATGGCTAAAGTTAATTAATATTAAACAACAAAGCCAGGAAGGGATCCAAGGTTTTCTAAGTTAAAATCTGAAGCATTTGTCCAAAAAAAAGTTGACCAAAGGGCTACACTGTTGGAGCTTTTCTCAAACACATGGTATGATTTCCCTTATGCTTATGGTCTTGAGTTGTTGCCTTTCTTATTAATTTTTAAGATGTTTGTTCCCACCTGATGTTATTGTGTCTGTCTTGATTCAGTTACCTCTGAAAGTAATTTAGTTCACATTTTAGCTGATTTGATTGTTTATGTACCTATACATCATAGAATCTGGGAGCTTCTATGGAATACCTCAGACTGCTAGATCGTCCTCCAAATTTCTACTGCCTGATTTAGCTGACCTGCTAAGTGAGCTACTTTCCCTGATGCATGTCAGGTGTTTCCCAAGTGGGATTTTTTCCCCCAATCACTGGTATAAGTGGTGTGAGAGATTTATCCCTTTATGTCCCTGTGGAGTGTATTTTATCCAAAAAGGATTATGGAAGCTTGTGAGATGAAGGTACATTAGCATCATGATTTTGTGGGTGTCGACACTTTGCTTTATGCAAGGTTATGGGTTGAATTGTACCTCCTCCCATGCCAATTAGTAAGTTGAAGTTTTCACCCCTAGTGCCACACAATGGGACATTATTTGGAAGCAGGATATTTACAAAGATAATCAAGTTAAAATGAGGTCATTAAAGTGGATTCTAATTCAATATAACTGATGTCCTTACAAAAGAGGATAATTTGGACACTGAGATAAGCCTAAAGGGAAGACAAAATGAAGACACACAGGGAGAAGACAGTCACCTATACACCAAGGAGAGATTCCTGGAACAGACCCTTCCCTCACAACCCTTAAAAGGAACCAACCATGCTGCTGTGGACTGAATTTGTGTGTCCCTCCAAAATTCACGAGTTGTAGTCTAAGACCCAAGGTGATGGTATATTAACAGGTGGGGCCTTGGGAAAGTGATGAGGCCTTTAAGGTGGAGCCTCATGAATGGCATTAGTATCCTTACAAAAGAGACTCCAGAAAACTTCCTCACTCCTTCTACCACATAAGAACACAGTGAGAAGGCGCTGTCTATGAACCAGGAAGCAGATCCTCACCAGACACTGAATCTGCTGTTGCCTTGATCTGGGACTCCCACATCCAGAACTATGAGAAAGAAATTCATGGTTTTTTAAAACACCACTTCATGACTTTTTGTTATGACAGCCCCAGCAAACAAATCTAGGCATGCAGAGCCATTTTAATATGAGGGCTACAAAATTTTAGGCACCCATGAGAGATGAGTGCAAACTGGCCATAGGTAACCAAATTCATCCTAGTTTGCATGGGAATCTCCTGGTTTTGGCACTGATAGTTCCTTGTCCAAGAAAACCCGTTAGTCCAGGTTCATCATGCTGTCTCCCTAAGTTGACATCTTGACTCTTAAGAACAGTTGGTCAGAAGAGTGGGAGTCATGGTCTTTGCAGGAATGCAGCTAAGTGATTAGTGGCAGGTCTTGAGAGTGGCATCCTTCAAAAGAAGGGATGAAAAGAGTTCCTGTTTCAAAATATATTCCCCATAGTCCTACAAAAATCTAAACTTCCACTGCCCTTTTGATTTTTAATAGATGTTTCAGTCTCAAAGTCTGTTTTACTTCTGATTCTCTAGAAGCAGAGTCTGGGATGGGGACTCATGGATAGATGATTTATTGATGAAGGGCTCAGAGAAGAAACCTCCTAGGAAATAAGGGAAGCAGAAGGGGCAGGGAGAGAAGGTAGACCAGGATCTGAGTACAGCTGAAGCCTCAGCCTGATCTCACAAGGAGCTGTGGAACATAAATGGTGCCATGGATTTGCCATGCTTTGTGGCAAGGGAGCTGGCCTCTAGCCCAATGTGTTGACTTTAAAACACAGCAGCAATTTTGTGACACTCTTTCCATCAAGAGACAGAGTTTGCATCCCTTACTTTTGAATAGTGACAGAACTGTGATTGCTTCCACCAGTAGACTGGGGAAAGCAACAGGATATGACATTTAAAAAATAATTTTTAGGCTGGGTTTGGTGGCTCAGCCTGTAATCCCTCACTTGGGGAGGCTGAGGTGAGTGGATTGCCAGAGCCTGCGGGTTCGCGACCCACCTGGGCAACCTGGCGAGACCTCATCTCTACAATAAATCAAAAAATCAGCCGGGCGTGGTAGCGCGCGCCTGTAGTTCCAGCTACTTGGAAGGCTGAGAAGGAAGGATCGCCGGAGCCCAGCAGGTCGAGACAGCGGCCACCGCAGTCCAGTCTGGGCGACAGAGTGAGACTCCAACTCAAAAAAAAAAATTTTTTTTTAAATAAATAAATAAGTAATAATTTTTAATTATTGTAAAACACACACAACATAAAATTTACCATCTTCACCATTTTTAAGTGTACAGTTCAGTAATATGTTCATGTTTTTATGCAATGATCACACCTTCCACCTCTAGAACTCTTTGCACCTAACAAAACTACCACTCTGTACCCAGTAAATAATAACGCCCCATTCCTACTTCCCCTCAATCCCTGGTAGCCACCATTCTACTTTCTGTCTCTAAGAATCTCACTATTTTAACGACCTCATTTGAGTGAAATTATACAATATTTGTCTTTTGTAACTGGCTTGTTTCACTTAGCATAATGTCTTTCATGTTCATTCATGCTGTAGCATGTGTCAAAATTTTCTTCCTTTTTAAGGCTGAATAATATTCCATTGTATGGATAGAGCTCATTTTCTTTATTAATTTAATCCATTGATAGACACTTGAGTTGCTTTCATCTTTTGACTGTTATAAATAATTCTGCTGTGTACATGGGTATACAAATATCTCTTTGATACTCTGCTTTCAGTTCTTTGGGGAATGCATACAAAATGGAATTGCTAGATTATCTGATAATTCTATTTTTAACTTTTTAAAGAACTTCTATACTGTTTTTCATCGTGGCAGTGCCACTGTACACTTACCACATAAACCCAAATATCCTTACAGCTGCCATGCTGTAAGGAAGCTCAAGCTGCACAAAGAGACCATGTGAAGGTGTTCTCATCAACAGTCTCATTTGAACCCAGTCTTTGAGTTTTGCCAGACCAGGCACAAGACAAGTGAGCAAAGAAATCTCCAGATAAATTCAGTCTCCAGTTCTTCGGGTCACAACCAGTTATTGGAGTCTTCCACATTAAGACCCCAGACATCATGGATCAGGACAAACTATGCCCACCGTGTCCGGTCCAAATTTCTAACCCTTACAATTTATGAGCATAATAAAATGATTTGTGTTTTATGCTCCTAAGTCTGAGGTAGATTGCTATGCAGAAATGTTATATATTAATACATCATTGGCACCCTCATGTCAGTCATTGGCTTTGGGTCACCTGGGGAGGAATGTAAACTCCAGGTATTTCCATTTGGAAGAGCAGGAGGCACAGCGCTGAGCTGCTCTCAGGCCGTATACTTATCAACTGAGGGTAGAGTGGCAAAGAGTGAACCTGGAAAGGACACCCACAGGATCTACTACAGAGCACCTTTAGTAATTCATCATCCCTGGGTTAGGGATTAATATTTTGCCAGGCAATTAGTAATGTCAAGTTGAAAGCAGAATGGAAAAGTGAGTGAGGATGAAGAAAAAGGCAGAAAGGGAAGAGTGAGTGAAATGCTAACCCCATATTTTTTTTGCATTTCACAGCCCAGGACTAGGCTTCTGGTTCCTCATTTAAAGACATATAAGGACAGCTAAACCAACAGTTAGGAAATTGCCAGAAAAGGACTGTTGTTTTCTGCAGGTGATGCAAAATTGTGCAGAGACATTCTCAAGAATATGATGCTAGAATAAATGAAGTAGACTTTCTACTTAGAACAAAGTCATAGAAACAGAGCCTAAGAAAAGTCATTTGAGTAGAGAAGCACAAAGCAGACTTTAAAATAAATGCTAAATGCTAACCTGAATCTCCTCCCACCCCACCCCACCACAGAGTTATGTGATGTGATGGAAACTTGTGAGAAATCCTCAAATGTTTTCAGAGAAAATATTATTATTAAAAAGTCAACTCAGCCGGGCTCGGTGGCTCAGCCTGTAATCCCGCGCCTTGGGAGGCTGAGGTGAGTGGATTGCCTGAGCCCACGGGTTCGAGACCTGCCTGGGCAACTTGGTGAGACCTCATCTCTACAAAAAAAAAAAAATAAAAAATCAACCGGGCGTGGTAGCGCGCGCCTGTAGTTCCAGCTACTTGGAAGGCTGAGGCGGAAGGATCACCGGAGCCCAGCAGGCGAGGCTGCGGAGGCTGGGAGCGGCCACTGCACTCCAGTCTGGGTGACTGAGTGAGGCTCCAACTCAAAAAAAAAAAAAAAAAGGCAACTCATTCATATTTTGACAATGAATTTTCTCTCTAAGAGTCTATGCTCCATTACTAATATTCTTGAATACTTAGACCTATTCAATACTATCTTAATCACGAATATAGAGGACAGGTGTCCTTGGTTTGGCCCTTCAGCTCTGAGATCTTGGCTTAAATGTCACTGCACCTGGGAGGTCTTTCTTGGTCATTCATTTGAAGGTACAGCCCAGGTCCACTGCATCGTAGTGTATAGTTCCAATATTATATTTAGCGTGTACTGCTATCTGTTTTTTTTCTTGTACATCAATTTGTTTATTTGTTGCCCACCTCTACCACCAGTGCTTCCAACATCACCAACATCACCAGTGACATGGTTTGGATGTGTCTCCCCAAAGTACATGTGTTGGAAACTTAATCCTAAGTGCAACAGTGTTAGGAGGTGGGCCTTAATAAGAAGCAACTAGGTCAAGATGTAGCTTCCCTCGTGAATGGATTAATGTTATGACCTTGAACTTCCTAGTCTCTAGAATCATGAGCCAAACACATCTTTGTGTATTTTAAGTTAATCTGTGATATTCTATTATAGCAACACAAAATGAACTAAGACAACCAATGCCACCATTACAACCATCACCAATACTATCACCACCACCACCACCGTCACCAATATCAACACTGTCACCACCAATACCATCATCTTTGCAAATACTGTCACAACACTGCCACCACCAGCATCTCCACAACCAATATCACCACCACTGTCACCATCACCACCACCACCATCTTCACTATCACCAGTACCATCATCTTCACTATCATCAGTACCACCATTATCACTGCCATCACTGCCATCACCATCACCACCATCCTGGCTTCAGTGTAACCCCCATGAAGGTGAGGGCATTGTTTTCTGCTAAACTTGCCATGCCTAGAGTATTTGATAAATAAGCACTTGTTGTTGAACCATAAAGTAATGAGGATCCCACAGCTTTGACAATAAATGAAAAGTAGAGGGCAATGTACCCTCGAGGGAACTTTGGTAAAGTGACTTAGATCTCATTTGCAGAAGTCATCTTAGGGCTCTCAGCAATCAGAAACGACAAAACCTAGTGGGAACTTTCAGTACAGGAAAGATTCTTGGGATATTACCAGTGCTCTCTGGAGAGCAATTAAAGCAATCTGGAAACAGCATGACTTCTGATGAATCCTTCCTCTGATTAAAACCACGATCGAAGGCCAGGCTCGGTGGCTCAGCCTGTAATCCCAGCACTTTGGGAGGCCAAGGTGAGTGGATTGCCTGAGCCCGTGGGTTCAAGACCCGCCTGGGCAACTTGGCGAGACCTCATCTCTACAATAAATCAAAAATTAGCTGGGCGTGGTAGCGCACGCCTGTAGTTCCAGCTACTTGGAAGGCTGAGGTAGAAGGATCACCAGAGCCCAGCAGGTCGAGGCTGCTGTGGCCGGGAGCAACCACTGCATTCCAGTCTAGGTGACAGAGTGAGACTCCAACTCAAAAAAAAAAAAAAAAAAGAAAACCACGATCGAAATCCATGCTCATTCTCTCAACCTGACCCCAAGCCCACCACTGGAGACTAATGGACTTTCCTTTCTTTCTTTTTTTTTCCTTTTCTGAGTCAGAGTCTCGATCTGTCACCCAGGCTAGAGTGTAGTAGCATTATCACAGTCCCTGCAGCCTCGACTTCCTGGGCTCAGAGGATACTTCCACCTAAGCTTCTCAAGGATCTGGAACTACAGGTTTGCGCCACCAAACTCAAATAATTTTTTTAATTTTATTTTTTGTACAGATGAGATCTTACTATGTTGCCTAGGTTGGTCGTGAACTCCTAGGCTCAAGCAACTCTTCCACCTCAGCCTCCCAAATTTCTGGAATTACAGGCATGAGCCACTGTACCCAGCCAGACTTCATTTCATTATCCTGGTTCTAGCTCAAGTTTCATTCCCAGAGCATTTTATTCCTCTCTACCATAATGTGAGTATCACATAGCTGCGGAATCTCATCTATCATGTTAACTGCTATGTCTCCAATTCCCAGAGTGATGCCTCCTACAGAGAATCTTCTTGCACACAAATGTCAAAAGAATTGACTGAATCTGTGACATACCTTTCCCCTTGGAGTGGATCTTCCCTGGTCCCTGTCTTTTTTGCACCAGCAAACTTAATATGCAGATGGAGGCAGCACTAGCAATGCAGGCCTTTGTCACAAGGAGTCACAAAGATGTGCCCATTCTCCTAAAGCAAATCACAAATTGATACTCCTTTGTTGTGCCATGGCAGGTCAACATGGGTTCACTTGCTTACAGCGCACAGCTTCCCCAATCCCACGAGGCAGCCCTCCAGTGAAATAAATATCTATGGGTTGAAGGATGTCTCTTTCTTAGATATTTAAATCATACTTTTGCTCCTGTGGCAAAAGTGCACTTCTTGTAGCAAATGCTGAATTAGAAAACAAGTTTTTGGAATATTTGAATTTCCTTTTCTCTTTATTAATTTTACAGAATGTATCAACCAAGCGTAAATAGTATGAAAAACAATAACATACATGTTAAATAAGAAAAGCAAACTTTTAATTTCCATTGCTCTGAGTACTTTTGAAAGCAGGTTTGATGTCCTATTTGCCAACTATATATTTACTTCTAAATCCTCAAGAAAAAAATATGGGTTTTTTTTTTTAGCTTAATCAACTCAGTGTGCTTTGATGTGTATAGTCTGAGGTTTGTGTAAATTTGTTTTTTGTTTTTTTTGCATATCTCCCATGATATCTGAGGGGATACCCAATCAAATGGCAATTAATTCTTTTGCCTAAAAATAAAGTTACAAGCCGGGCTTGGTGGCTCAGCCTGTAATCCCGCGCATTTGGGAGGCTGAGGTGAGTGAATTGCCTGAGTCCGCGGGTTCGAGACCTGCCTGGGCAACTTGGCAAGACCTCATCTCTACAATAAATCAAAATGAGCCGGGCGTGGTAGCGCGCGCCTGTTGTTCCAGCTCCTTGGAAGGCTGAGGCGGAAGGATCGCTGGAGCCCAGCAGGTCGAGGCTGCGGTGGCCGGGAGCGGCCACTGCACTCCAGTCTGGGTGACAGTGAGACTCCGACTCAAATATAATAATAATAATAATAATAATAATAATAATAATAATAATAAAGTTACAATCTTATTTAAAATTCATTGACTCGGCCGCGCTCGGTAGCTCAGGCTGTAATCCCCCGCGCTTTGGGAGGCCCAGGCGAGTGGATTGCCTGAGCCCGCGGGTTCGAGACTCGCCTGGGCAACTTGATGAGACCTCATCTCTACAATAAATCAAAAAATTAGCCGGGCGTGGTAGCGTGTGTCTGTAATTCCGGCTACTTGGAAGGCTGAGGCGGAAGGATCGCCGGAGTCCAGCAGGTCGAGGCTGCAGTGGCCGGGAGCGGCCAGTGCACTCCAGTCTGGGCGACAGAGTGAGACTCCAACTCAAAAAAAAAAAAAAAAAAAAAATTCATTGACTCGTTTCCATAATTTTAAGAGAGAATGTGCTGTTCTGAACATGGCAGCTCTAGAGAAGATTTTGCTAATGGTAAGAACATCTAGTGTTGAGTATGTGGTTCTGTTCCCAAAACTGGCACATTTACCAAGTGACTAAAAGTGTTATAATATTTCTTGACTTCATTTCTTCCATATGCCTAATGGGAAAAATCATTCTGTGCTCTGATGAAACAGTTGCAAGTCTCTGAATGAGAGAAATTATAAAAACAGGTTAGGAAGTATTTTTAATGGGAAAGTTGAAGACAGTAGTATGTTGATAGTTGTCTTATACAGAAAATCAGCTAAAATTTTTAAGACATACAAAAATCACTTTAGTTCAGGACAATAACTCTCCAACTATATAAAATTGGAAATAAATAGTGAGTAATAGTTGCCAATAATTTAAAATGTACCTATGTTCTGGAAGAAAACATTTACTGTTTTAGTTGGGTGTTTTGTTTCAGAACATATGGTTTCAACAAACACAATAGCATTAGCAACAAAAGAGAATTATAATGGAATGAGCCTGATGCAGGCAAAATAATGACACCTCCATCCCCAAGCATCTACATCTTAATTCCCAGAACCTGTGAATGTATTACCTTCCATGACAATGGAGGAATTAAGACTGCAGTTGGAATTAAGGTTGTTAATCAACTGACTTTAAATTGGGAAGATTATTCTGGATTATCTGGGTGAGAAAACAAAATTGTACACGTTCTTTAAACAGAGAAAAGAGCCAGAAGAATCAGATGATGATGTGATGTGAAAAACACTTGACCAGTTATTGCTGGTTTTGAGGATGGAAGGAGGTCAAGATCCAAGGAATTCAGGCACACTCTAGAAAAGGCCAGGCAATAGATTATCCCTGGAGCCTCCAGAATAAATGCATCTTTGCTGACATTTTAGCTTTAGCCCAGTGAAACCCACTTCAGACCTCTGTCTTCAGAATTGTAAGATAATAATTTGTCCTTTTTAAAGCCATTCAATCTGTGAATATTTGTTACAGTAGGCATAGGAAACTAATACAACCTTTTTTTTTTTTTAGGAGAACAAAAACCAAAGATATTGCAAGTGAGAAATAGGAATATTTCTTGGCAAGTATTATATTTTGTTACATTGTGTGGTTCCAGAAAGGAAAGGTTGCACCTAGACAAATTCATCCTTCTCCCAAGGATCAAAGTAGCGTCTGTACCCAAAGCTTCCTTTCTTGTTCTTTTAACTTCATCTACATTCAGTTTTCCAGAATGTTTCAAACCACAGTTCCTCTTCTGCATAGCAGTGAGTCATAAATATGGACACCAACAGAGAACTCCAGCATTGCATTATGAGTAAGAAGAGGGTAGAATATTAACAAAAAGGATTCTCCAATGAATGAACCATCTATGGAAGATATTCCCTTCCCTATCCCACTCACTTAGATATCCCACTCACCGAGTTCTACTCTGTCAAGGGCCTCCAGATGGGCTGGACTTGCATGATCCAATATAGCAGTTGATAGGGTTTGTAGGGGGATGGGGGAGGAGGTTGTAGTTATGACAACTCAAATATAAACTTCGCAAATGGAGCACAGAGTTGCAACTGCCCAAAAAGCTAACACTGTGCTCTAACATCATCCTGTTACTAATTGCTTTACTGCCAATATCTGTACCCCAAAGCTATGTGACTGATAACGTCCTGGTATTGACTGTCAGCGTTTGCTTTCCTAAGGCTGCATTTCAGAGACAAGTGATTAACAACATCCCTGATAGTGACTGGTTTGATGTGGACATCTGCACTTCAAGGCTGTGGGACCGGCCTCAACAGTGCCAACATCTGCATTTGACAGCCAGGCAACCGACAACTCAAACTCCCAAAACTGCTTCTTGATAATTTCTAAAACATTATTTACATATAGCCAGGCACAGAGGTGTGCATCTATAGTCCCAGCTACTTGGGAGGCTGAGGCAAGAGAATCACTTGAGCCCAGGAGTTCGAGGCTGCAGGGTGCTATGATCACACCTGTGAATAGCCACTTCACTCCAGCGTGGGTGATACAGCAGGCCCTATCTCTAAATAACAATAATAATAATGATAAATTATTTATATATTGAAAGATCATATTTGGGGTTTATTGGTTTATATAAAATGTGTTATCAATTTTAGCTTCACCTGCTTCTTTTTACTTTTTAAAATGGATCTACTGTTTGTGGTTTGTGTTATATTCCTATTGGACAGTGTTATCTTGAACTATTATTATAAATGACCATCACTCCCAACCAACTCCCTTTGCAGATTAATAATCATTGCAGATTATAGAGTTTTGAAATTTCAAACTATGCATCTGATCATGGGAAAGACCCTCTGAAAATCACGCCATTGTGTCTAAAATACAGGTTAGCTGTGCTTTATGCCTATATAACCTCCAAGTTGACCCTTGGAGAATTCTGATACAAGATTCTGTTCCTACAGAGAACTTACAGTGAGTTATTCTAATGGAATGAAGAAGATATAAAGGGACCATGGGAAAAATCCAGGTCTTTTCAGTAGCGCTTTTTAAAATTTTCCCTTTAATGACTCATTTTATGTTCTGTCCCATTTTAAAATGACATGAAAAAAAGTTGTTGAAAAAAAACTATTCATTTCTTCTCTCAGACTTCTGAATGTAAAATGAACATCTTTTGGAATTTCGGCAGATGATCCGCTATCCGTTTGAACTGAATATGTAGGAGACTGTTCTATTCATCCATTCATGCACTCATTTAACAAAATGATTGAGTGCTTGCTCTGTATGAGGCATATTTCCAGCACAGGAGACTTGGTGCCTGTCCCTCATGGCTTCCCTGTTTCTAGTGGAGGGGGTGAACAGGAAGGAGAGGGTTGAATTGCTCAGGGTGTGGACTTGTGTGGTCTTTTTAGTCTAGGTGGGGCTGCAGAGGCCCCCTCAAAAAGGACAGAATTTTCTTAGCATTCTGAGTATCTGAAAATAAGGCCTCAAAATAAATGTGTGAAGGTTCTTTCAGCATATGGCCTGAGGCACCAACTATGGAAGGTGCATGGATTCCCCACCCTCACCTCCTTTACTGATCTTAGTTCCCCAGCAGGTATAGTAAGTGGTTCTCAGCAAGCTGACAACTTTTCACCCAAGCGTGTCTGTCTGTCTTCCTCTCAGCCCAGGATTGGCTAAGGGAACTGCTGAGTTGCACGCAAGTCGAAATCCCTGAGACAGCCCTCTGACCCTGGAGTAGGGAGCTGGAGGTCAAATGCCTCTCTTCCAGGAGTGGGGATGATGTTTCCAAGTCTACAGCTTTCCTCGGAGGGTCACCAGAGAGCCTGAGCCTACACTTATTGAGACATCCCCTTTGACTTCTTCATAACTCATTTTCCACTTCCCTGCTTGTGTTTCCTGGAAACACCTGAATAAACTCTCTATACACAATCCTGGTCTCAGGGTTGGCTCCCCAAGGAATTCAGACTAATACATCCATAAGAATAAGATGCCAAGGCAAAACTTTCAAGCTAATGTTGGCAGACTTTCATACAGGCATATTTTCAAAAACTGTGATATGTGCACACTTCAAATATCACAATTTGATGTTTAATAGTGTGTAGCGTTCACGACACATGGCATTATGTCATATTAAGCATTTCTGTGTAATATTATGAAATTTCTTTAGAAGGCATTGGAGAAAAGGTGATGGGGAGAATCCATGAACCACACACACAGTAAAAAAATCCTCCTTTAACATATTCATTAGAAAGCCTCCCCCATCTAGCAACATTTCAAACTTTGGGCATGTCTTGCTTTTTATAGCTTGCAAGTGTATTAGGGACTCTAGTCACTAGGCCATGGGCAGCCTTGGGGACTTCAATTTCTAAACCTCCTGGGGGCAGATCAAAGATTGGCTCCTCCACAGCGATGTAAATTATGCACAAGCTGAGAGAGAAGTGGAGGGTATTACTTGATGAAACTTTCATCAGATCTTTCTATACTAAAGTCAATATAGATGGGATTTCTAAGGCTTTTATCGTGTTGGAAAATGTCTGCATATGCAAATATGGCTCCTGGGATCATGGGAGCTGTATTTCTCCCCTATAAAATCCCAGAAAAATCACTGAGATTTACAGCGATAAAGATATACCTGTGGTTGTGCCTATATCTTTTATTATAGCATCCTGTGCATTTTTGTTTACTTAACTTTATCTTTCAAGTGTTGAACAGTTTGTGGTGTTAAATTGTGCACCATTGGAATCATAACATTATTCCTTCTGATGGAAGATGCAGCAATCACCCCACTAAAACATCTTCTTAGATTTGGGTAAAACATAAGCATTTTATTAGGAGGCAGTTCATGAGAGTGGTGAGAACATGGGCTTGAAACTGAACTGTGTGGGTTTCACCATAAGTCGACCTTGTCCTGGTTATTTACCCTATGCCTCAGTCTCTTCATCTGAAGAATGGGATTTATTAGGGTGTCCACCTGCAAAGGTGGTGAGAATATGGTGTTAGTAGATGTCATTCTGTTGCAACCTTAACTGGGCGCACTGCCACTCAACTTTGGCATTGATCACCCAGAATTAGCTTAGACCCACAAGTTAAAGAATTTGGTTCTTAAGAAGACTGCCCATACCTCAGACACCAACCACACTTTGTGGGTCCCCAGGCTACAGCGCTTTGTACTGACTGACTATAAATTCAGGGGTTCCCATGAGCTCTTCAAGTTTTATAATTCACTAGAATTATCACTGAATTCAGGAAAGAGCTATACTTAAGATTACAGCTTTATCCTAAAGGCTACACATAGGGCATGGTCTGGGAGGGAATTTGGAGCTTTGGTGCCACCTCCCCATGGAATCAGGGTACATCCTCCTCCTAGCACATCAATGTATGCACCAGCCAGGAAGCTCCACTAAACTTTAGTGCCCAGAGTTCTTATTGAGGTTTTGTTTGGTAGGCACGACTGATTAAATCATTGACCACACTTTAATCTCCAGTCCCCTTTTCTCCCCAGAGGTCAGGCAGCTGAAATCCTAATCCTTCAATCATGTGATTGGTCTTTCTTGTGATTAGCCCCCATACTGAAGCTATTTAGGCTCAACCGCTTAGCCGCACCAGGAGTTACCTTATTAGTATAACAAAGACACACTTCTCAGGAAATCCCAAGCATTTTTGAAGCTCTGTGCTAAGAATCCAAGAAAAAACGACCGTGACTGTGGCCGTGGCCGTAGCCAGATTGAAATCATCGCAGGTCCTGAAGCTGATGCTTAATTCCAGTTCACTGGTATTAAAAAATATTTCAACTCATACACCCTCATGGGTAGAATGAACTGTGTATTGGCCACATACAGAGGCATTGCTTTGATGGTCTTATACTTCAAGTTAAGATCTAAAAAAACTCCGGCTGTGAAAGCCACATAATGATTACTGAACAGTTAAGTTCCCATGCTTGGAGAAACTGATGTCAACTCATCATATGATGATTCAACTTGTACAATAAATTATGAACCGGGGGGGGGGAAGAATCTAAGAAAAACACCAGACAAAGTATTTACTGTCTCTCACATGTGTGAAGTGTCAGTAATAAAGGCTGGCATAGATGTGAGTGCACAATATATGGCAGCCAAGGTTTTGTAAAAGGCCATAGAGAATTAGGAGACATATTTGCCTCTCATTTTAAAATCCTCCTAACTTAAACATGTTCAGGTACACTTAAATTTCTTTATTTCCAGTGTTCTCTCCACTCAAGAAAATTTATGAGAGCAACTTTTTCAACCCATTCTGTATTCCTCCAAATATTTGCTCCTATCTGGTTTCCTCAACTTGCCACATTATATTCTGATTATTCTATTTGCAATGTTCTTTTGAGAGAACATTTTTATTCTTCATCTTCTTTGTTTAAAAATAAAGAGGGAGCCGGGCTCGGTGGCTCAGCCTATAATCCCGCGCATTTGGGAGGCTGAGGTGAGTGGATTGCCTGAGCCCGCAGGTTTGAGACCCACTTGGGAAACTTGGTGAGCCCTCATCTCTACAATAAATCAAAAAAATTAGCCAGGTGTGGTAGCACGCGCCTGTAGTTCCAGCTACTTGGAAGGCTGAGGCAGAAGGATCGCCGGAGCCCAGCAGGTCGAGGCTGCGGTGGCCGGGAGCGGCCACTGCACTCCAGTCTGGGCGACAGAATGAGACTCCAACTCAAAAATAAATAAATTAAATAAACAAATAAATAAAGAGGGTGACAAAAAATGTATACACATTTGAGAAAGGAAAAAACTGTATTAAAATTGTAATACTCAATATATATCAATAACAAAAGATGAATACAAGTCACATTTGACTTCTGCAATTGCAAGAGGTGCTCAAAGTGTTTACCATCAGCATCCACACACTTCTGATTATGGTGAACTAAAAGCAATACAAAGACAACATCACTTAAAATGTGTATACATGTATTTTGGCACCCCTCCCAGTATTTTCTGTGTCCCATAGTAAATGCTCTCATGAGTTTGTTGTTGTTTTGTTTGTTGAACAAATGAATCAGAGTTTGCTAAATTTTCTCCGATTTTATCCCTTGCTTTTGTTTTAACCACACATCTATGGAACATGCACATCCTTTCATTTAATATGTCTTTGATTCATAATAGCAGTCAGATCAAAACTATCTTTATTCTCCAGTAACTAGTCATGGTTCCCTTAAAACTGTTAGTACAAGGTACAAACACATTTTAATTTAATTTGAATATAGGTATAGATGCTAGAACATCTGTCTTCTTAATTGGCTTATATAAGTCAAACTGGCAGAAATCAGGTAGAAAAATCAATGGATCAGATGATTTTGATGAGGCCTACCCACTTTAGGGAGGGCCATCTGCTTGATTCCCTCTATGATTTAAATGCTAATGTCATCCAGAAACTCCCTCACAGTCACACCCAGAGTAATGTTTAATCAATTATCTGGGCACCCTGTGGGCCAGTCAAGTTGACACATTAAATGAACCACCACAGGTAGAGGTATCCAGGTATACCCTCTTATAAACTGAGCATCTTTCTTTTTTTGTTGTTGTACCTCTCCAATGTCGGTAATTCCTACAGAGTCTGGATGCACATAAGAGATAATATGATACACTATTAAAAAGTAGACAAGTTTGACTTCAGTTACCCCAATCTCAAAACCACAGGGCTTCCCAAAAGCCCTTGTTAATGCCTGCATGTCACCTCCTGAGCCCAGTTCCGCTTAACTCATTCCCCCAGTTGCTAGTCACATTTAGTTCTAGATTTATTTATCATTCTAGGGTATAAATAAGATATTTATCAGAGCAACATTTCCATGGCCTGTACTGAGGAACATCAACCCTGACAGAAGCTTCTTGAAAGAAGGTTTCTGAGACTAAATAAAAAATGAGAAACATTCTAATGTCTATCGCCATCATGAAGTCAGCATATTGAAGATATGCAAATTAGGAAATCTTGGAGGCAAGTAACTAGTTGAAACTTGTTTAATTCAGGATTGTTCAGACTCATTGCATCATATGGTTTTTTTTGTTTTAACCTCCATCCTAGCATCTGTTAGTGTCTTTTAGAACATTTGTTCCCCAGCAGCTTTTGGGGGAAATCCTGGTCAAAAGTGTGGCAGCCTGAGGGAAGAGTGTGGCAACCCAGAGTGATATTTGCATTGAAAGTAGGGTGAGGCTTTAAACTAAAGACCATTAAATTAAGTTTAGCCTTTTAAAGCCACCGCCTTACATATTTTAATTTCGACTTAGAGGTTTCTCTGCACATAGCGAACTGTCACCTAGCTGGGTGTATAAACAGACTCACCTATTCTTTTGCCAGTTACTGAGTTTCTGCCAATCACAGTAGCCAACTGCAGAAACAGGGCTCAAATAAGGCAAATGCCAAGCTGTAACCAAGCCAACTATTGCTGTACCTCAATTCCATTTTCTATATATCATTTTCTTTTTCTTCTACTTAAATCTTTCACCACATGGCTGTCCTGGAGTCTCTGAACCTACTCAGGGGTGGGAAGCTGCCTGATTTGTGGATCATTCTTCGCTTAAACTCTGTTTAATTTAGTCTTTCTAAAGTTTCATTTTGTCAAGACTCTGCCTCTATCTAGTGGGAGATTTGTAGGACATAGCGTGGATAAACACCTGGGAAAGGGGAGGCTACCAGCTCAGAGTGGGTACACTGGGTGAAACTCAGCTAAGAATGAGGCTAAAGAAAATTGTAGATACGCCATTTATTTCAAATTCAACTCTCTAGTTTGCAGAAATATAATTGACACCCTGGCATTATTTCATGAGAATCAGTTTTTATTTTGTTTTGTTTTTGTTGAGCCACTGAGAGAATCAGTTATTTAAGTGAATTACAGTTGACCTTTGAACAACATGAGGTTTGAACAGTGCAGGCCCACTTACACATGGATTCTCTTTCACCTCTGCCATCCCTGAGATAGTAAGACCAAGCCCTCTTCTTCTTCCTCCTTTTTCTATTCAATGTGAAGACAACAAGGATGAAGACCTTAGAATGATCCACTTACACTAAATGAATAGTAAATATATTTCTCTTATAATTTTCTTAACATTTTTTCACTAGCTTACTTCATATAAGAATATAGTATACACCGGACTTGGTGGCTCAGCCTGTAATCCTGCGCTTTGGGAGGTCGAGGTGAGTGAATTGCCTGAGCCCGTGGGTTCGAGACCCACCTGGGCAACTTGGAAAGACCTCATCTCTACAATAAATCAAAAAAATTAGCCGGGCGTGGTAGCGCGCACCTGTAGTTCCGGCTACTTGGAAGGCTGAGGCGGAAGGATAACCGGAGCCCAGCAGGACGAGGCTGCCGTGGCCAGGAGCGACCACTGCACTCCAGTCTGTGCGACTGAGTGAGACTCCAACTCAAAAAAAAAAAAGAATACAGTATACTATATATAATATACAAAATATATGTTAATTGACTGTTTATGTTATAGGCAAGGTTCTGGTCAAAAGTAGGCTACTAGCAGCTAAGTTAGGGGAAGTCAAAAGTTATACATGGATTTTTGACTGCATGGGTGCTCGATGTCAAGAGTCAACTGTATTTAGAAAGGGCTCAGCACTGGACTGAAAGAGTGGATTTCAAATTTCAAATCCTGAAAGAAAAAAATAACACAAAACAATCTTTATAATCTGGGATGATTGGTAATATGTAGTTCTATACTTCTAGCAGATTTTTTTTTCTCTGATTCTGAATGTTTTAAGACTTGGAATCCTAATTTGTTTAAACCATGTATCTATTACAATTGCTCTGGAGTAAAAAGTGAATCAGAGTGTTAAAAAAGAAAAACCACATGTGAAAGTAAGGTGGTCTTTAATATATACATTATGGAAGATTAAAAACTAAAGGAGATGGAATATTTTTAAGTCATAAAAAGGAATGAAGCATTCATATGTGATACAACATGGATGTTCCTCAAAAACATTATAATATGTTAAAAAAGCCATACCCAAAGGGCCACATTTTATATGATTCCATTTATCTGAAATATCCATAATAGGCAAATCTATAGAGACAGAAAGCAGATTGATGGTCCTCAGAGGCTGGGGGAATTGGGAGTGACTATTTAATGGTATGGGTTTCCTTTTGGGGTGAAAAAGATGTCCCATAACTAGATAGAGGACAACATTGTGAATGCACTAAATGCCATAGGATTAATTTTAAAATGCTTAATTGTATGTTATGTGAGCTTAACCTCAATTTTAAAAAATGCAAAAGGATGAAATATGATAAAAACTGACACCAGTGACTTTGGACATGAGAGCGTCGGAAAAAATTTTTTTTTTTTTTAGTTGGAGTCTCATTCCGTCGCCCAGACTTGGAGTGCAGTGGCCGCTCCCAGCCACCGCAGCCTCCACCTGCTGGGCTCAGGCAATCCTTCCGCCTCAGCCTTCCAAGTAGCTGGAACTACAGGGTGCGCGCTACCACGCCCGGCTAATTTTTGATTTATTGTAGAGGTGAGGTCTTGCCAAGTTACCCAGACGGGTCTCGAACCCGCGGACTTAGGCAATCCACTTACCTCAGCCTCCCCAAGCAAGGGATTACAGGCTGAGCCACCGAGCCCAGCCTAGGAAGAAAATTTTAACATGAGCCTAGGAGTCCCACTGAGTTGCCATAATGACTATGTCACATGGATGATAAATTAAAGATATTAGTCTCTGTGAGTAAAAAAAAAATCATCCCTTTTGTTTTCTCTCTCTCTGAATAAAAAGATGGGTTCTTAATGAAGAATTTTTGCAATTATTGTTTGGGGGGAATTTGCAATCATTTATTGAAGCTGCCTATGTTTAAAAACAAACAAACAACAGCAGCAAAAAGCCTCCAGCACTTTTTTTTTTTTTTTTGGAAATGGACTCAGGAGATCAGGATCATTAAGGGAGATGGTTTTGCCCTTTTCCTGATGGGTCCTACACCCACATGCTATGGTTTGGCTGCAGAGCGGAGAGTGGATGACACCTCTGCCAACCTGGAAATCTCATCAGTAGCTCTGGCTGCTGGAGCTCAACAAAGGGACACAGAATGTGCATCAGCCAGATGGTCCATGTGAAGTTTACCCCACCCAGGCAGGAAAATGTTACCTCCTAATTTGTGGGTCATGCTGGGTGAATTCTGTTCCTTTGCCTGATGTTGGTATGCCTGTTGAATGTCTAGCAGGGAGAGCAGGACCTGTGGACAGAGAACACGCCTCATCTGTTGTTTCTGTTGTTTCTCCGGCAGTCGTGCACAGAGTAGATGCTCCCAGAATTATGCAAGCCTGCTGGGCAGACTCATCTTTGCATAGGTTGCTACTCTACTGCATGATTTTCTCAGCTGTCAGTAGGAAAGGACTAGAAGCTTCATCTGACTGACAGAAATTAAGACATTGCCATATCCCTCACCGCAGGTCCCAGATTTATTCTTCCACACAGAATGACCCTGAAACATATCCATAGTTGTCGAAAACAGTCAAAATTGGCTAGGATTAAGACATCACGACCTCGGAGGGGGCCCCTGGAGATGATGTGGTTTCATTCCATCATTGTATGAATTAGGGGACTGGTGACTGGGCCAAAGTGCTTTGCAGTTGGAAGTGGAGCAAGAGTTGGACTCCATGTCATTGACTCCAAATTCCATGTTGCCTGGGTTAAGGTGATATCAGTATTACTTTTCATTCCCTAGTACCCACGGGACAGCTGTCATATTCTTACAGTAGCATTGTCTTGTGGTCAAATCACAGATCTATACAGAAGATTTTATCATTGTGTTTTCCATTCTAAAATGACTTAAAAAGTTCCATAATTATAGTAAATAGAAACTAAGAGTATAACTACAAAATAATGCACCTAATCAGATTTATTGCATATGCATAGCATCTTATGCTTCCCTCCCCCCATCTCCAACTCAATGAAAAATTATCGTAAGATTCTGTTCTACCTCACTTTATTTTAACAATGACAAAGTGCCATCTGCAATACGTACATCACCACCGACATGTCTGCAATCTTTGGTAATGAGATTCTGAACAGAAGAAATAAAGGATAACGTCTAATTGCTTTTGCTTCTCTAGAGATCCTCAGACAAATTTTAACATCTGGCATTGTATCATTGCTTGAAAAGCAACTGGGCTTTCTGAGAGTGACCCTTTCCTGATTTTGCAAATTCTCCATCCCTCTTCAAAGATGCTTCAGAATTCAAAAAAGGAAATGATGATCTTTTCATGTAAACGTAGAAGTAACTTCTCTTAAACAATGGCAATTTTCTCCAGGGGAAGGAATATATATATATATATATATATATATATATATACACACACATATGTGTGTGTATGTGTGTGTGTGTGTGTGTGTATACATACACAAAAAAGATGAGTAATTTATATATATTACAAAACCTAAATGCCTAAAAATAAAATTTTCAAATTTTTCAATGGATTTTTCCCTTTATCTTTTTCCCTAAAGTGGCTGCACTATTCCTGTCAGATGAATAATCATATGACTGTGTATTATATTTTTCTAATAATACATCATGTATGCGTTGGGTTGTTGGGTTAACCTCAGATTAATGTTTTTCTATACATCTCCAGAGGGTGACTCTACCAGATGTCAGCTATTTTAATTTAAATGTGTGTGTTTGGCAACAGCAAATGTACACGGCAATATATCTTTGGAGAAGCCCTAAAGAATACTCCTAATTTTTCTCTCCTTCAGGGATTATGAGCAAATATATTATGACTCCACAATATTAGGCTGTAAAATTTAGAATAATGTTGTTTATAAGGTACATTTCTAACACCACTAGTATTCTCATCTATTTTTGTTTCTCATATGAGCCTTCTGCTCATAGTTGCTGCCTGTGTGACTGAGATTCATAGGTAATTTATCATTTAGATAAATTAAATACTCTGATTCTGTGGATTTCTTTAGGATCTGTGACAAATTGATTTTGGCCAGAATTTCAATTTTCAGTTTAAAAACAGTAATTCTTTACCCTAGGACATTGTCTGTAACAGCTACAGCCCCATCTTCAGCCTTGCATCTTATCAATCCTGTTCTTAAAATGAATGTAGCCATAGCAAAGATTCTTTACCAACTGGAGACTGAGTTCCTGAACAAACACAAAATGCTTTATTTTTCCTTCCAGGGACTCAGAGCAATGTGTGATGACCACAGCATGTATTGAAAGTGATTGTGAAAATATGCACAGTCATGTACATTTTGATGAAGCTGAAGGCTTTAAAATGCCTGTTCTTTAGAATTCCAGCCTTCATTTTTTTTCCTAAGTCTTGCTTCTTCTAGAGCCACATTGAGTGAGCCTACAGAAGATAAATATAGTCTTGATCCAAAGCAGGAATTTAGAGAAACTCATGTTTATTTTAAGAAAGGTGAATCAAAAGTCTCCCAAAAACTTCAACAATTTTCTTTTTTTCTTTTCCTTTTTCTTTTTTTTTTTTTTTGAGTTGGAGTCTCACCCTGTCGCCCAGACTGGAGTACAGTGGCCGCTCCCAGCCACTGCAACCTCGACCTGCTGGGCTCTGGTGATCCTTTCGCCTCAGCCTTACGAGTAGCCGGGATTACAGGCATGTGCTACCACGCCCGGCTGATTTTTTGATTTATTGTAGAGATGAGGTCTTGCCAAGTTGCCCAGGCGGGTCTCGAACCCGCGGGCTCAGGCAATCCACTCACCTTAGCCTCCCAAAGCGCGGGATTACAGGCTGAGCCACCGAGCCCGGCTCAACAATTTTCTAGTTTGATTTATGATGTTAGAAATTGAATATGTTATATGTTTGGAATGGAAGAGATCTGGAAATGTATAGTACTGCATGACTTGATAGAAACATAAAGCCAGTAAACTGAATTGTTTTTCTTCTGATGCTGGGGGTGTAACTACTTAGAATTTTGGAGTTAGTCATATGTTCAGTGAACTTACAGGACTCTCATACTTTATACTTACTAATTAACATGTTTATCCTTTTTTTCTGTGGTAGGTTCATGACAGGTTTTATTTGGATCACTTAGTTAAAAAGTGTCCTTGCTTGAAAAGCACTTAAAATATATATATAAATTTATAACAGGCTTTTATTAAAACACACAGTGGCAGGGCTCTCTATTTATGGAAGAGATGATTAAATGCGTTTGTCTAACATTTTACTCTTTTGAAAACAAGCCCATTTATTATTTCATTTAAGTTTCCAACCAACTTGTGAGTTTCACATCATTATTGTCTAGCTTAGAGAAGAAGTAGATTACTTGAGTGTCTTGCCCAGGATCTCGCTACTCAAGAGTAAAGAACCCAGAGTGTTCACGTGGAGATTTTCCTCTCTGTATCTCATGCTGGATTTGCACAACTTGAGGTTTTCCTAAAATGCAGCAAGCTGCCTCAAGAAACCTACTGGAAGATACTCATTAAATGATGTCCATCTCCTAGAGGTCATTCACGCCAAGGTGCAAATTGTCGGTTGGTGAATGTTGGGAGATTCCGAGACTCTTGCTCCCAGCCCACTTTCTTGACTCAGGTGTGAGCCCCCGTGCCTGATGCTGTCTTCAAACACATCTCACCTTCAGGGAGCAGCAACAGGCTTCTACTAGAGCTCTTGTTCTCCATTCTGACATGCAAGTCTACCACCCCACACGTTTCCCCACTGGAGAGAAATGGGAATTAAATTCTTTTTTTTAAAATGTTTTTTTTTGCCGGGCTCGGTGGCTCAGCCTGTAATCCCGCGCCTTTGGGAGGCTGAGGTGAGTGGATTGCCTGAGCCCGCGGGTTCAAGACCCGCCTGGGCAGGTGAGACCTCATCTCTACAATAAATCAAAAATTAGCCGGGCGTGGTAGCACACGCCTGTAGTTCCAGGTACTTGGAAGGCTGAGGTGGAAGGATTACTGGAGCCCAGCAGGTCGAGGCTGCGGTGGCCGGACGCGGCCACTGCACTCCAGTCTGGGCGACAGAGTGAGACTCCAACTCAAAAAAAAAAAAAAAATGTTTTTTTTTATTTTTTGAATTGGAGTCTCACTCTGTCGCCCAGGCTGGAGTGCAGTGACACGCTCATGGCCACTGCAGCCTCGAACTGCTGGGCTCCTGCAATCCTTCCACTCGCCTCGGTCTTCCGAATTTTAAAGATGTGGAGTACAATTCAGAATTAGGTATACAAGTGATCATCATACAGATAAAATTTGGGGCCTACCTTTGGTCCCCACTTTGCCTGGTTTGAGATCAGGTAACCATTGATGTTATGTGTCCCATCTCCCTTCCCTGGCAGTTTCCCACTACTGCCAATCCCTTTCTTATTGTATCATGGTAAATGTTCAGGGTCCACTTATGAGGAAGAACATGTACTCAGTTCTTTGTTTCTGTGATAGATCACTGAGTATTACAGATTATAAGTCCATCCAAGTTGCTGCGAAATCCATAATTTTGTCCTTCTTTATGGCTGCATAATATTCCATTGTGTATATGTACCACATTTCTTTATCCAGTCCAGTTTCAGTGGGTAGCATAGTTGGTTCCTTGTTTTTGCTATTGTGAATAGTGCTGTAATAAACATGTGGGTGCAGGTATCTTTTTTGTAGAGTAATTTAAGTTTCTCTGGGTTTATTCCCAAAAGGGGATTGTTGGGTCATACGGAAGGTCAATTTCTAGTTCTTTTAGGAATCACCACACTGTTTTCCATAGAGATTGAACTAGTTTGCATTCCCACCAGCAGTGTAGAAGTGTTCCCTTTCCTCTGCATCCTCACTAGCATCTGTTGTTTTTTGTTTTATGAATGATGGCCATTCTTACTGGAGTTAGGTGGTATTTCAGTGTGGTTTTGATTTGCATTTCTCTGATGATTAGTGAGGCTGAACACTTTTTCATGTGTCTGTTGGCTGCTCATTTGTCTTCTTTTGAGAAGTGTCTATTCATGTCTTTGCCCACTTTTTAATGGGACTGTTTGTTTTTTTCCTTTCGGTATATTTGAGTTCCTTGTAGATCCTGGATGTTAGACCTTTGTCAGATATGTATTTGGCAAATATTTTTTTCCGATTCTATGGGTTGTCTCCCTGCTCTCTTGATGGTTTCTTTTGCTTTGCAAAAGATTTTAAATTTGATGGGGTCCCACTTGTCTATCTTATCTCTTATGGCATGGGCTTGTGGGGTTTTGATCAGGAATTCATTGCCTATTTTGATTTTTGTAAGGGTGTCTCCTGCATTTTCTTTCTTTCTTTTTTTCTTTTTTTTTTTTTGAGTTGGAGTCTCACTCTGTCACCCAGACTGGAGTGCAGTGGCCGCTCCCGGCCACCGCAGCCTCGACCTGCTGGGCTCCGGCGATCCTTCCGCCTCAGCCTTCTAAGTAGCTGGAACTACAGGCGCGCGCTACCACGCCCGGCTAATTTTTGATTTATTGTAGAGATGAGGTCTCTCCAAGTTGCCCAGGTGGGTCTTGAACCCACGGGCTCAGGCAATTCACTCACCTCAGCCTCCCAAAGGTGCGGGATTACAGGCTGAGCCACCGAGCCCGGCTTCCTGCATTTTCTAAGGTTCTTCAAGTTTGAAGTTTTATGTTTAAGTGTTTGATCCATTTGGAGTTGATTTTTGAAAATGATGATAGGTAGTGGTCCTGTTTCATTCTTCTGCATATGGTCAGCCAGTTTTCCCAGCACCGTTTACTGAATAGGTTCTTCTCTCCCCAGTGGTTGTTGCTGGAGGCTTTGTCAAAGATGAGTTGGTTGAGAAATTGAGGTTTTGCTTCCAGAATCTCTATCCCATTCCATTGGTCTATATATCTGTTCTTGTACCAATACCAAGTTGTTTTGATTATTGTCGTCTTATAATAAAAGTTTCATCCCCGGGATGCAGGGCTGGTTCAACATCCACAGGACCATATATGTAATTAAGTACATCAACAGACGTAAAAAAACAAGAACCACATGATTATATCATTAGATGTGGGAAAAGCTTTTGATAAAATCCAGTATTCCTTCTGATGAAAACCCTTGAACACATGGGCATAGAGAGAACATACCTCAAAATAGTAAGAGTTATCTATGATAAACTCACAGCCAACATATTGCTAAACAGACAGAAATTGGAAGCATTTCCCCTGAAAACCAGAACAAAACAACGCTGCCCACTCTCACGCCTCCTGTTCAACATAGTATTGGAAGTCTTAGCTAGAGCAATAAGACAAGAGAAGGAAATCAGGGGTATCCACATAGGAAAAGAAGACACGTTATCCCTCTTTGCTGATGATATGATCCTATACCTCAAAAACCCAAGAGAATCTGTTAAAAAACTTCTTTGCAATGATAAAGGACTTTGGCAAAGTCTCAGGGTACAAAATCAATGTGCGAAAGATAGTCGCATTCTTATATGCCAACAACAAACACACAGAGAATCAAATAAAAAGTGCAATCCCATTCACAATAGCCACAAAAAAAGAGAAATATCTCTGCATCTTCCTACCAGAGAAGTGAAAGACTTTAAAATGAAAACTGCAAAACGTTGCTCAAAGAAGTCAAAGATAACACAAACAAATGGGAAAATATTCCATGCTCATGGATTGGAAGAATCAACATTGTTTTTTTTGTTGTTGTTTTTTTTTTTGAGTTGGAGTCTCACTGTCGCCCAGACTGGAGTGCAGTGACCGCTTCCGGTCACCGCAGCCTCGACCTGCTGGGCTCCAGTAATCCTTCCGCCTCAACCTTCCAAGTAGCTGGAACTACAGGCGTGCGCTACCACGCCCAGCTAATTTTTTGATTTAGTGTAGAGGTGAGGTCTCGCCTGCCCAGGCGGGTCTCGAACCCGTGGGCTCAGGCAATCCACTCACCTCAGCCTCCCAAAGGCGTGGGATTACAAACTGAGCCACCGAGCCCAGCTAATCAACATTGTTAAATGTCCATCCTACCAAAGGCAATCTACAGATTCAATGCGATACCCATTAAGTAATCAACATCATTCTTCTCAGACCTGGAAACAACAATACAGAAATTCATATGGAAGCATAAACAACCACGAATAGCTAAAACAATCCTTAGCTAAAGAAACAAAACAGGAGGTATCACACTTACAGATTTTAAACTTTATTATGTGGCAGCAATAATCAAAACAACCTGGGAATTAATCTCTTGATAACTTCCCCAAAGGTATACTCCTTCCATGTTATGATCCATTTTCACAACCTTGATCTGGAAAAAGGTTCTGAGAGTTAGGGAATACTCCCTTTCTAAATTCTGCATTTCCAACTCTCATTTTGGTATGCAAGACCTAATACATCCTGGTGCCACAGTCAAAGCTTCAATCTTCACGTTCTTTCCAAGTGTAATGTATATACGATTTTCAAAAAGTAAGCCAGATAAAGTTCATGATGTTAGTACCATATATCAGAGGTAAGATGACTTCCCGAAAAACAAAATGCAGACTTCAGAATCCCAATGACCTGCTTTCCAGTACTCTTTGTCTGACCATGGACAACTTGTTAAATTATTTGAGCCTTAATGTAGTACACTGACTGCATTAATTACCTTGTTTTAGCCGGGCTTGGTGGCTCAGCCTGTAATCCCCCGCCTTTGGGAGGCTGAGGTGAGTGGATTGCCTGAGCCCGCGGGTTCGAGACCCGCCTGGGCAGCGAGAACTCATCTCCACAATAAATCAAAAAATCAGCCGGGCGTGGTAGCGCATGCCTGTAATTCCTGCTACTTGGAAGGCTGAGGCGGAAGGATCGCGGAGCCCAGCAGGTCGAGGCTGCAGTGGCCAGTCTGGGCGACAGAGTGAGACTCCAACTCAAACAAAAACAAAAACAAAAAAAATTACCTTGTTTTATGACCTTCCTATATCCACACCCTTTGAAATTAGCAACTTAGAAATCAGATGTTTAAAGGACTTTGTGAAAAAGTGCTACTGTGCTCTGCTTTCTGTAGTGAATGTTTATAAATTTGGTCAACATGACTGGATGTTAGCTTTCTTATGACACTAAACTAGGTAAGGATTAATTGCAATTATTTGGTCAAGATGCATAGGTCCCTTGGTGTAAATTTAGTGTGGCAGGATAGAGAGAGAACCTGCACTGGATTCAGACCCGGTCCTCGTACCAACCCAGGACTCAGTTGCATTGTAGTGCTTTGTAGACTCTCTTACTCCTGACTCTGGGCTTGGTCTTGTGACTTGATTTGGCCAATGCAATCTAAGCAGAGGTATGAAAAAGCACTTCTACCCTTCTACTTCCTTTCTTTGACCCCAATCACTGAGAACAAGCCCAGGCTAGTCTGTGGGAAGATCTCAACAAACGTTGTCCTAAAATAGCCAGCCCACTGACTGACTCACCATCTGACAATAAATGTAGGATTGAGCCCATCCAAGATCAAACAAGCTCATTCTAGATCAGAAAGTCTTCCCCGCTGATTCACGGATATGTGAGAAATGATAAATTGGTGTTGTTTTAAGCCATTATGTTTTGGAGTTGCATAGCAATTGTTAACCAAAAGCTTGTTTCCTTTATTAGTGAAATGCTGGATATTGTAAGAAATAAATGAGATCATGTACATAAAGAGTTTTGTCAATATTTGGGATGCACAAGATATCTAAGTCATAACTAGGAATTTAAGGACAATAATACATAAAGACTGAGATATTTTTGTGTCACTCAGAAGCGAGATAGTGATTAAAGCAGAACAGATTTTCAATAGGAGACAAGAATTCTTATTGTTTTCTTGTCCACACTGTATTTGATTTTAGATGTTGTGATAATTCTTCTAAAAGAGTTTGAATTTAGGTAAAATATTGGGCTTTTTAAAATTTCTTTTTTAGGGAGAGTGGCAGTGTACAACTCTCAAATAATTCCTGCTTCAGATCTTTCCACTGTAATTTCTTGGTCTTAAAAAATAGATTTGCATCATCAAATGTCAATTCCTGACAACCTGCCTTTGAGAAAGCGAAGGTATATAAGTGACATTTTCATGATTCTGCAAGAGACATTGAGCTTTTATCAAAATTTATATCCTATTTAAATGATGCCTTTAATCATTAATTTTACTGTTTAGCAAAGAACCATTGCAATTAGCTACTTAAAATTCATATCTTTAAAGGGTTTTATGAAAAGTGGCCACAGAGCTTCCTGTAGAGCATTTTTTATAGTTTCAGGTCAGCATGACTGGACTTTAGATGGATTATAACTCTGAACTCAGAAAAAATTAAATTATAATTATTTGGTGAAACTAAGCTTGATCCCTTGGTATAAATTAAGTGTGACAGAGTGGAAAGTACATACACTGGTCCCCAAACCAACTCAGGCAGTTGTTCTCTTTGGACTCTCTTTCCTTGTCTATAAGGTGACTCACTTCCCTGATGGTTATTATAAGAGTAAAAAAATAAGATATATAAAATATTCGGTAGTTCTGGAACAATGTAGACATTCAATAAGTAATGATTTTTTTTTTTACCAATATAACTTAGAACCCTGAGGACATTTTTTTAAAGTCTAAAGTTTAAAACCATAGTTCAAGAAACCAAAGCTAAGGTGAAAGAGTGAGAACAATAGCAAGGGAAAGTCTGACAGGGTTTGGTGGAGGATTAAGTAAAAAGGGTGGGATAGGAGAGATCCTCAGGGGTAAGTGAGACAAGTAAAAGACGGAGCTTCCCACCCAAGCACCTGTGTCTATCTGAATCAAATCATCAGAGAGATGAAAAACGATGCAAGAGTGACACTCCTTAAAAAATTTTCCAATGTTTCTAGGACCCACAATGGTGTAAATAAAAACAAGTTATGAGAAGGATGAAAGGGAGATCTACAAATATAAGCTCACATTTTTTTTTTTTTTGAGTTGGAGTCTCACTCTGTCGCCCAGACTGGAGTGCAGTGGCTGCTCCCGGCCACCGCAGCCTCGACCTGCTGGCTCTGGCGATCCTTCCGCCTCAGCTTTCCGAGTAGCCGGAATTACAGGCATGCGCTACCATGCCCGGCTGATTTTTTTGATTTATTGTAGAGATGAGGTCTCGCTGCCCAGGCGGGTCTCGAACCCACGGGCTCAGGCAATCCGCTCACCTTCAGCCTCCCAAAGGCGCGGGATTACAGGCTGAGCCACCGAGCCCGGCTTAAGCTCACATTTTTATTATTAGATTCAACAGCTACACAATTAGTCTATTAAAGTGCTATACAAATTTCAAAATTCTCACTCTTCATTTCTGTGCTTAACTCACTGCAGACTGGTAACTGTTTGGGAATAGCAGCCATCCTCAGACCTCACTTTGGGTAGCACCATCCTAAAGGACACCCAAGCAAGGCTTCTTCACAATGCAGTCCTTCCTTGTATGGTATTTATTGTAGGTCTTCATATCATCATGAATGATTTGCATATTTCTAGGGAAGGACCATTTGCTATTGTATATAGTGAACTTTTTTTATTTTTGAAAAGCTTTAATTTATCCTTCCAAGACATCTGTGTCAGGAAAAGATAGGAATCTGTAGCTGTGTTAAGAGAACACAAGCCTTCATGTGGGAATACTCCAAAAGAGAATTTAGGTAAATCCAAGCAGTTGGATCAGGATGGTTTTATCAGGTACTAAGAGACTGGGATTGAAAAATGTTAAATAGAGTTTGTTATTGAAGTCAAGGCACAGGGTAACTGAGTTTCTTTTCCCCGGCCCCTACTTCCCTTAGTATGTTTGCTACACCATAGAGTGACTGTTCTGACATGAAGGTCTGCTCATGTCTTGCCCCAGCTTCACAATTCTCAACACCCCTACTTACTTCTGTACTAGTATTCTAAGTAACCCTACTTGTAGGTCTAATATTCTATACCTTTACTTGGAGCTTAATACTTTCCAATTTCCCTTCATTTGAATGATGGTTAATTTTGTGTGCCAACTTGACTGGGCTAAGTGATATTAGGTAGCTGATAAAACATTATTTCTGGGTGTGTCTGTGAGGTGTTTTTAGAAAAGTTTAACATTTGAATCAGTATACTGAATAAAGAAGATCTGCCATCACCAATGTGGGAGGGCATCATCCAATCCATTGAGAACGCAAATAGAACAAACTTGCAGATGAAGGGGGGATTTTCTTTGTCTCTTTGAGCTAAGACATCCATCTTCTCCCACCCTTGAACATCCATTCTCCTGGTTCTTTGGCTTCCGGACTCTGGAATTTACACTAGTGGTTCCCCCTGATCTCTGGCCTTTGGCCTTGGGCTGGGAGATGCTCCATTGGTTCTTAGGTCTTTAGAGTTGGACTGAATGACACCACTGGCTTTCCTGGTTCTCCAGCTTGCCAATGGAATTATTGTGGAACTTCTTGCCTTCATAATTGTGTGAGCCAATTTCCATAATAAATCTGTTTCTCTGGAGAACCCTAAAACAATTTGGCAACAGTTTACTTGCTCTTTAGGACTTAGAGCTCCAGGCCAGTCTCAATGGCTCACACCTGTAATTTCAGCACTTTGGGAGGCTGAAGTGAGAAGATTTCTTGAGCCCAGGACTTTGAGACCAGACTAAGTAACATAGCAAGACCTTGTTTCATCTCTCCAAAAGATTAGCAGGTTTTGGTGATACACGCCTATAGTCCCAGCTACTCAGGAGACTGAGGTGGAAGGATTGTCTAAGCGCAGAAAGTCAAGCCTGTGGTGGGCCATGATCGTGCTAGTACACTCCAGCCTGGGCAACAGAGTGAGATTCCAACTCAGAAAAAAAATAAAAGACAGCTCAAATGTTTTCTCACTGAGTAGACTTTTCAGCTCATGACTCTGACTCATTTTCTCTTCTGTGTTCTTATAGGACCAGATGGTTGAAATATTTGGTTGCATATCATACTCCTCTTTGAACTTGGAGACCCAAAATGGCACAATAAATTTTCTATTCATTGTTGTATCTATGGAAAAAGTAAGCTATCTATAGTAGCCAGAATAACGACTTTCCAAAGATATCCATGCCCTAATGGCCAGAACCTGTGAACAAGTTATATGTTGAATGGCAAAGAACAATTAAGGTTGCAGATGGAATTAAGGTTGGCAATCAGCTGAATTTAAAATGAGATTATTCTGGATTATCTAGGTGGATGCAATCACAAGGGCCCTTATAAATGGAAAAGGTGGAATCAGAAGAGAAAGCCAAATAGATGCAAGGTAAGAAAGATTCAACTAGCCATTCCTGGCATTGAAAGTCAAATAAGCCATTAGCCAAGGGAAGCAGGCAGCTTCTAGAAACTGTATTCTCTCCTACAGTATTCAGAAAGGAGCCCAACCCTGCTGACATCTGAATTATAGTCCAGGGAGTTTCTTTCTGGGCTTAAAACCTCTGGAACTGTAAGACTAAAAAAAGTATGTTTGTGGCAGTTTGTTATAGCTGCAATGAGAAACTAACAGTCTCATAAATATTCAGTTCTTCCTAAATATTTGTTTAGATGGATGAATGTAAAGTTTACCCAGAAGGGTTAGCAAGTGAAACTATGAGGGGGAATCCCACTCAAAAATGGAATTATTTTTTGGAGGGTGGAAGAGGTGAAACAAAAAACGGAGGAAGCACTAAAAGGCATCAAAATTAGCTAGTTTGAAAACTGTTTTGAGCAGTGGAAAAAGCATCTTAATAGGTGTATTGTATCAAATAGAGAGTACTTTGAAGGTGAGTTAAGTTTAAACATGTAAGTATAAATACACAATTTGTTATAAATAAATTCCAAGTTTTTTTAGGTCCCCCTTGTATGATGCAAACTTTCCTTCATAGACAGGCTTGGAGTTTGAGTTCAGGGCAGTGCTAAATTTGGAGGGATGTTGGTTCCATAAGGTGACGATTTACAAGTCAGAGTGGCATACCGATCTTTCTCAGACTCTGCTTTTCATAGATCCTTGATGTCCTGTTGCTGAGCCTGTCTTTTTCAACATTTCCATGATGGATTTTGATATAAATCAAACACTACTTCTTGTTTTGTTGACTAGGTTCTCTTATCACTACCCATATTAATTTAACAGCAGGATCTAGGGTAGCATTCACAACATGCTTCCTTTTTTATGGAATATTTATTTCTTGTTTCTCCTTAAAATCCTCCATTGGAAGGCACTGAACCAACTGAAGAGTTTACTGATAGACCCAAGGCTGAGTTTTCGATTATGATGACCAAAGCCAAAAGGGGTTTTAATTCATGGAAACACTGACATTTCAGGGTTGTAGGGCTTGGGAGACACAGAATTAGGTGCTACATTCCTAAGCAATCCAGGAAAATGAAGTTCATTCATTAGAGCAAGGGTGCCCTTTTTGAGGTTCTGCTTAGTCACTTTGAACTCTGCCTTTGGTCTCTGGGCTTCCGGACACCACAGATGAAACAAGATGGTTGTACTAGTTATATATTGCTGAATAATGCATTATCTCAAAACTCAGCAGTTTAGGATGACCTCTCCAAAAACCCACATACATTTTATCTTTTAATTTCTGTAGGATCAGAAATTCTGGAGAAGTTTAACTGGGTGATAGTGATTTGGGGTCTCTCATGAGGTTTTAAATAATCTGACAAAGGAGTAAAAGCAGAGGACATTTTAAAGAGCTTAGGCCCTTTGTAACACTCCTCGGATAAATTGACAAAAATGATGTGACCTTTAATTGATGGTCCAAAACCAATGGCAGTAAAAACTGTTGGAAAAGAGGCTCTCATAAAAGCTGTGACCAGCATGTAATGAAGTCATTTTATGTTGCTTAGACAAACACTAGCTATTAAGAAGTGCCAATGTTTAGTACTTTTATTCTACTTTCAATTTTACTAATGCACAGACCTTAATGGTTATAGTCTCACAATATATGTAACAGTCAAAATACAAGTTTTGAATTTACTTCTTCCTTCTCAAGTCCACGGTTTGGAGGCAATGCCACAAATAAGACCATTTCAATTGTCAATATATTCTACCTAACATTTTTTATTGTTTTAGTTTTCCTGCAGTTTTAAAAGTTCTATTAGCTAAATACTACTAAGACACAGAACTGCTTTTTGGGTTTTGGGTCTTGCTTTAATTACACTCAAATAGCTGCAATTTGGTAATACACAGTAGCAATGTTAAGTTTACAACTGTAGATAAAGTGTCAGCAGGAATGTCACAGCGGATTTTGCCTGACATGAAAACAAATAAATTGGAAAGTTTTAAAAGAGATCGAATTAATGCTAGAGATTGACAATGAGACATTTGATATTTAAATATACATATAAATAGATATGGAAATGTATACATTACATTTTTTATAATCATAGCAGGTACATTTGAAAAGTATTTATTTCTCACAAATGAAAATTAAACTGTCTGAGAAACTCATTTATCAGATCCTCCCAAATTGAGCTTAGCAATAGAGGAATATGAGCTTTTGAGAGACATTATGAGCTATTCACATTGAAACAAATGCCCTATCATGTCTCTTCCAGATTTTTTCATTGAAGAAGCTTGCAAAATGCACACAGCACACACATGCACCTACAACACACATATACTCTCTCCACATATGGCACATACCAAAGACATAATACATACAACACACACACACACACACACACACACACACACACAGACACACACACACACACACACACAGACACACACACACAGACACACACACACAATTACCATGTGCAGTTCTTCCTTTCAGTTAATCAGGATTTTCTCTACACTATGCAAGCAGAACAAAATAAATTTGATGTGGAGGTTGATAAGGCTGCAACAATCATCTTCAACTATGTCTTTCAAGCATTCATGTACATCTCAATAACTCCATTGCTCTTGTTCATTGAATTTACATTAAATAAATATTATGCATTTGATATGATAAAATTATTTTCTATGAATAAAATATTGCCTTTAGAAAAATGCTGTTTTCTAGAGTGTGACTTTAGGTAAATTTTAAAAAAATATTTTATAGAAAATTTTCAGGTTCACAGCAAAACTGAGAAACCGATACAGAGTTTTCTTATATTTCCCTGCTCCCACACATAAACAACCTCTCTTACAATCAACATTCCTCATCAGAGCAGTACACTTGTTATAATTGATGAACCTACATAGACACATCATTACTACCCAGAGTCCATTATTTACATTAGGGTTCATCCTTGAAGTTGCACATTCTATTGGTTTGAACAAATGGGTAATGACATGTAGCCACCATTACAGTATATACAAAGTAGTTTGTAGTTTCACTGTCATAAGAATCCTCTGTGCTCTGCCTACTCTTCTTCTTCTTCTTTTTTTTTTTTTTTTGAGACAGGGTCTTGATCTGTCGCCCAGACTGGAATGCGGTGGTGTGATCATAACTCATTGTAGCCTCGAATTCCTGGGCTCGTGATCCTCTACTCATTCTGCTTCAGCTGCATGCCACCCCATCTGGTTTTTTGTTTTGTTTTGCTTTGTTTTTTGCGAGATGGTGTCTCGCTCTTTTGCTCAGGCTCATCTTAAACTCCTGGCGTCATGCCATTCTCCCACCTCAGCCTCCCAAAGTGCTGGGATAGGGATTGATGTTGATTACCGGCATGAGCTGCTGCATCCAGGCATGTTTGTTATATGAACATATTGCATACTAGTAGGAATTGAGCTTCTGGTGTCCTTGTTTTCCAAAGAGTGAACATTGTACCTTACAGGTAGCTTTTGAACCTTCATCCCTTTCACTGCTCTCGCTTTTCATGTTCTTAGCACCTATTATTTCCATATTTATGCCCATGATAACCATTGTTTAGCTCACACACATAAGCAAAAACATGCTGTGTTTGGTTTTCTGCTTCTGAGTTAGTTCACTTAGGATAATAGTGTTCAGCTCCAAATATGTTGCTGCAAAAGACATGATATTGTTCTTTTTTGTGGTTGCATACTATTCCATAGTGTATATAGATCACTTAAAATATTTTATTTTATTTTAGATTCAGGGGCAACAAGTGCATGTTTGTTACGTAAGCATATTGCATACTGGTGGGGATTGGGCTTCAGGTGACCTGTACCTCAGATAATGAGCAATATATCCAACCCTATAACCCCCTCCCTGTCTCCCTCTTTTTAGTGTTCCCAGTATCTCATATTTTCATCTTTGTGATCATTTAGCTCCTACATATAAATGAGAGCATGTGCTGTTTGGTTTTCTGTTTCTGAGTTAGTTCACTTAGAATGATGTTCTCCAGCCGGGCTTGGTGGCTCAGCCTGTAATCGCAGCACTTTGGGAGACTGAGGCGAGTGGATTGCCTGAGCCCGTCGGTTTGAGACCAGCCCAGGCAACTTGGCAAGACCTCGTCCCTACAATAAATCAAAAATTAGCTGGGCGTGGTAGCATGCATCTGCAGTTCCAGCTACTTGGAAGGCTGAGGTGGAAGGATCACCTGAGCCCAGCAGGTCAACGCTGGGGTGGCCGTGAGCATACCACTGCACTCCGGCCTGGGTGATGGAGTGAGACTCCAACTCAAAAAAAAAAAAAAAAAGGTATGATGTTCTCCAGCTCCAACTCCACCTGATTTTGTTCTTTTCTATGCCTGCTTAGAAAGTTCTTTCTTATATTGAGCGTGAAACAGACTCCTCTCACAGCATTGCTTCAAATCCT
The DNA here is from genome assembly GCA_027257055.1 of Cephalopachus bancanus. NCBI lineage: Eukaryota > Metazoa > Chordata > Mammalia > Primates > Tarsiidae > Cephalopachus > Cephalopachus bancanus. The sequence goes on from JAPVLO010000832.1 coordinate 350,057, forward strand.
TTTAGATACAATGACCAGGGCTGGCACACATAACTTTTTCCACTCCTTCTCAAATGACAGTTTCTCCCCCTCTCCCCATCCTGGCCGTGGTGGTCCAGAGGCTATCTTAGCTCTCAGCATCTCCCTCTACCTCTGTAGCCTGACAATGTGAAAGATGTTGATCCTTGTAATAAGTATTGAGTTAGTACAGACTGTGAGGCCTGATGCCAAACTCCCTGTGAGATGTCTTCTGGTGGGAGTGTAAAGGGAAGAACTTGGTGGATGGGACACATAACTTAATATTTTAAAACAAGAAAATGCACTAACACGAAACAAATAATAAGCTAACACTGTTATTCCTGGAAAGATAAAGGTAGAGACTGGGCTCAGTGACTCAGCCTGTAATCTCAGCACTTTGGGAGTCTGAGGTGAGTGGATTGCCTGAGCCGGCGGGTTAGAGACCCACCCGGGCAACTTGCCAAGACCTCGTCTCTACAATAAATCAAAAAAATTAGCAGAGCATGGTAACACGCGCCTGTAGTTCCGGCTACTTGGAAGGCTGAGGTGGAAGGATTCCTGGAGCCCAGCAGGTAGAGGCTGCAGTGGCCGGGAGTACTCCAATCTGAGCAACAGAGTGAGACTCCAACTCAAAAAAAAAAGAAAGAAAGAAAGATAAAGACAGAGATAAACTGAGGATGGACCTGAAAGGATGATACTAATGTTTTCTTTATTGATAGAGATATAGATTGAATTACACGGGAACATCATATTTGCCAAAACTTAGTGAATATACCTATGATTTGTGCATTTCATTATATATAAAGTTTACATCCAAAGGAAAAACATTTATAAACAAACATTGGTCTCAAGTTAATGTTGTGCATAATGATGTATTTAGGTAGCAGTATATTGCTGTCTGCAATTTACTTTGAAATACATCAGAAAAGCCGGGCTCGGTGGCTCAGCCTGTAATCCCGCGCCTTTGGGAGGCTGAGGTGAGTGGATTGCCTGAGCCCGCGGGTTCGAGACCCGCCTGGGCAGCGAGACCTCATCTCTACAGTAAATCAAAAAATCAGTCGGGCGTGGTAGTGCATGCCTGTAATTCCGGCTACTCGGAAGGCTGAGGCGGAAGGATCGCCAGAGCTCAGCAGGTCGAGGCTGCGGTGGCTGGGAGCGGCCACTGCACTCCAGTCTGGGCGACAGAGTGAGACTCCAACTCAAAAAAAAAAAAAAAAAAAAAGAAATACATCAGAAAAATAAAATGAATTAATGGATATAAGAATGGACAGATGGGTGAACATGAGATAAAGGAAGTAAAATGTCAATGATAGAATGGAGGTAGTGAGTATACAGGTATACGCTCAAATTCTTTCAACATTGCTGTATTTTGAAATTTTTCACAATAAAATATTTCGGGAAGAAGAGAATCAGCTGGTATTCAGTCTTGGCCATTTTTTTTAAAACAAAGTGTATATCCTTCAGATTGCCACAAATCTACTACTCCTTATTGCCTCAAAAAAAGACACTGGAAAAAATTACAATAAACACTGAAGGCGTCACTGACTTACGGTTTCATCAAAGTTGGTAAGATCCTCAAGGTGCTGTCCCTTCAGAAAGCTGTCACTTGTGTGCACTCACTTATGATGGAGAGGATAAACACATGGCAGTGTTTATTTTCTGAACAGATATATCAAGAAGACTTGATGTACAAAGGATGGCTACGGCTGAAAAAAAGGGAACCTGCATTATTTTAAAGACACTTAGGGAAAAAACTTTCTTTTGTGACTCCCCCCCCATGAATCCAGCTGAAGTCTTCCAGAGGTGCATGACTTAATGGAGCATGGGCACCTTCAAGTTCAATGTCTTTATTCTACTAGTGAAGAAATACTGAGGTCCAGAGAAGGTAGAGAGTTTGACAAGGACATTTTTCTGGCAAAATGGCAAACAATCTCCAAATAGCTAAATTTCCAGTTTAATGCTTTATTTATAGCAAAATGTCCCACTTTTCTAGTTGGCTTATGTTGTTTATCTGACTGGACCTATTATATCACTTTTGTGAAGATCTGAGTTAATTACTGATGGGTCACAATAAGGTGTTGATAATTTAGGAGGCTTTGGTTCTGTTATTAAGCCGAAAGAGTTTGTATGGGGGTGTTGAAGGTTTCAAAAACATGTAGGAAACTATTCAAAAATAGGTGTCATACCCAAAGCCATCTGCCACGGGCAATTTGAAATGTCATCAATGCAAAGTTCTTGCTACCTCATTCTAGCGTAAGTTTCTCAGAAATTTTTGGTCTGAGTTATCTGTATGACAATTTTAACTCTGAGAGACAGATGGCAGTGACTGGACACCTCCGTCCACTCACTTTACTTTGGGCATTGGCCCAGGCTTGATTTGTAGAGGCAAATGGGTTAACTTGCCTGAATTTTGAAATCATATGCTGAAAAAAAAAGGATAAAATTCTAAGAGAATTTTCTCCTTGATTATATTCCACTTTATTTTTTTCCCCAAATAATTAAGAGTATTGTAGCTAAGAATTCCTCACTGGCAAGGGGCTTAAGAGAGCATACCTAACACATTATTTCCATTCTTACCATCTCTGATTCACATGTACCTCTGGCAAAATAGTGGTGGATAAAAAAATGATTTTGTCTTTTTTACATAGAAAAGCGTGATTTAATGAGAATCTAAGCATGTCGTTTAAATTTTGATTATACTTTTTTTTTTAATTGGAGTCTCACTCTGTCGCCCAGACTGGAGTGCAGTGGCTGCTCCCGGCCACCGCAGCCTCGACCTGCTGGGCTCTGGCGATCCTTCCGCCTCAGCCTTCCCAGTAGCCGGAATTACAGGCATGTGCTACCACGCCCGGCTGATTTTTTGATTTACTGTAGAGATGAGGTCTCGCTGCCGAGGCGGGTCTCGAACCCGCGGGCTCAGGCAATCCACTCACCTTAGCCTCCCAAAGGCGCGGGATTACAGGCTGAGCCACCGAGCCCGGCTTTGATTATACTTTTATATTTCTATTGTGTTGAGATAATTGCAAGATACTGCACTCCTTGAATTATTTATTTATATTTTTGGTAGAAATAGATATTACATCTCAACTATTGTTTTATGTTTCCTGGAATGACTGCTTTTCTCTGTGAGAGGAAATCAGCTTGCATAACCTGACCCCAAAGAGTCATCATAGGGTTGTCAAGGTCAGTTTCTCCCCACAGAAGGACTAGGGTGTTTTCTGATGAGAACCACAGAGAGGTCGAGCATTGCTGTACATAGTTGCTCAGTTGTGTACATTTCTAGCATCACAGATTCCAGAGCTGGAAGTGAAAAAGACCTTCCACTCATGACAGTAACTTTCAACCTAAAAAAAACATGGGACATGAGGCCAGAATAAAGAAATACTAAAGTCATTGAGACAATGGAGCCTGGGTTAGGATGCTGGAATTCTAACTCCCTTTTTAGGGTATATTTGTCAGTGTTTGGGTGTGTGTCTGTATACATGCACATGAGTACAATTTGCTAACTGTAGGCTGCTCTGGCTGTTCTGCCTCTTCCATTATGTGTTGATGACTAAGAAACCTGTCTTCTCATTGAACACAACCAGTCTAATGTAATGGCAAATACTTTCAAGATACCAATGAAAGATTTCTTTCTCCTCAATCACGGGTATATTATTTGTTCTTGCCTGGAGGTGAACTGTCCCCAAAGTTAGGGAGAATCACCACATTGATAACATAGATTCTTGGCAACCTTGTATAAAACCTTAAACTCACTTGCTATATATCATAGGGTAATTATTTAATGCAAATCCATTTCCTGTCATCCATGTTAATGTAAAGACACTGAAACTACATTTAGAACACGGATGGGACAAGTTAAATGAGCTCAGTGGTGCCAAAATATGCATATAATAGTTGTGTTCGGATATTGAGTTGACCAACATGTACAGTTTCTCCTGACCCTACCTACCACCACTTTTTCTTGCTTCTTCTCTGTTCGTAATTAATATGAGCTGGGCTCGGTGGCTCGGCCTGTAATCCCGCGCCTTTGGGAGGCTGAGGTGAGTGGATTGCCTGAGCCCGCGGGTTCGAGACCCGCCTGGGCAGGTGAGACCTCATCTCTACAATAAATCAAAAAATCAGCCGGATGTGGTAGCGCACGCCTGTAGTTCCAGCTACTTGGATGGCTGAGACGGAAGGATCGCCAGAGCCCAGCAGGTCGAGGCTGTGGTGACCAGGAGCGTGCCACTGCACTCCAGTCTGGGCGACAGAGTGAGACTCCAACTCAAAAAAAAAAAAAAGAAAAGTCGTTTATAGTATACTCCCCAGAACTTGTGGATATGTTTTTTTTCTTACATGGCAAAAGGGATTTTGTGATTGTGATTAAGTTAAGACTCTTGAGATGGGGGGATTATACTGAATTATCTAAGTGTGTCCAAACTAATCACATGTGTTCTTAAAATTGGAGAACCTTAGCCGGGCTCGGTGGCTCAGCCTGTAATCCCGCGCCTTTGAGAGGCTGAGGTGAGTGGATTGGCTGAGCCCGCGGGTTTGAGACCCGCCTGGGCAGTGAGACCTCATCTCTACAATAAATCAAAAAATCAGCCGGGCGTGGTAGCGCATGCCTGTAATTCCGGCTACTGGGAAGGCTGAGGCGGAAGGATCGCCGGAGCCCAGCAGGTCGAGGCTGCGGTGGCCGGGAGCGGCCACTGCACTCCAGTCTGGGTGACAGAGTGAGACTCCAACTCAAAAAAAAAAAGCCGGGCTCGGTGGCTCAACCTGTAATCCCGTGCCTTTGGGAGGCTGAGGTGAGTGGATTGCCTGAACCCGCGGGTTCGAGACCCGCCTCGGCAGCGAGACCTCATCTCTACAATAAATCAAAAAATCAGCCGGGCGTGGTAGCGCATGCCTGTAATTCCAGCTACTTGGAAGGCTGAGGCGGAAGGATCGCCGGAGCCCAGCAGGCCGAGGTTGCAGTGGCCGGAAGCGGCCACTGCACTCCAGTCTGGGCGACAGAGTGAGACTCCAACTCAAAAAAAAAAAAAAAAAAATTGGAGAACCTTTTCCAGCTGTGACTGAGAGAGCTAGACAATGAAAGAATGATCTGAAGGCTGCAATACTGCTGACTTTGAAGGGGCCACAAGCCAAGGAATGCAGGCAGCCTCAAGAAGCTGGAAAAGTCAAGGAAACCAATTCTTTCCTAGAGCCTCCATAAGGAATACAGCCCCATCAACATCTTGATTTTAATTTAGGAAGACTCATCAGAATTCTGATACACAGAACTGTAGCATAATAAGTCTGTGTTATTTTAAGTGATCAACTTTGTGGTAATTTACTACAGCACTGATATAAATTTAATACAGGCAATGAGGTGGGGTGAGATGGAGGGAGGTTAAAACAATTATAAATCTGCAAAATAATAGTTGTATGTTGGCCAGGCTCAGTGGCTCAGCCTGTAATCCCAGCACTTTGGGAGGCCGAGGTGAGTGGATTGCCTGAGACCCGCCTGGGCAACTTGGTGAGAGCTTATCTCTACAAAAAAAAAAAAAAAAAAAATTAGCCGGGTGTGGTAGTGCGCGCCTGTAGTTCCAGCTATTTGGAAGGCTGAGGCGGAGGGATTGCCGGAGCCCAGCAGGTCGAGGCTGCGGTGGCCGGGAGCGGCCACTGTACTCCAGTCTGGGTGACAGAGTGAGGCTCCAACTCAAAAAAAAAAAAAAAAGTTGGATGTTATTGGACATGAATATGAATGTGTACATAAAATATAAGTAAAAAGACATACAAAATAATGAATGCATAAAATACACATTTTTAAATTGTATTATAATCTACAGCTTATTATATTATATATAATAGAATTAAATTAACATAATAATAATATTAAAATGTATAACTGATGAAATTAGTCTATAAAATTGAGACAGACAAGGGAATCTTTCTTTCTACTTGGAGAGAGCAAATGATGACCTTTTATTTTCTTGGGAGTCTTTAAAAACCTTTCCGTTGTGGTTAATTACATTGCAACTGGGTTTTCACACACATTCTTGCATACAAGCATGATATGTTAGAATATATTACACTACTGTATTAGTTTTCTGCTATTGCCTTAACAAATTTCCACAATTTAGCAGCATAAATCAATGCAAATTTATTATTTCACAGTTTTATATGTGCAAATTCTGGTATACATGATTGGGTTCTCTGCTCAGCATCTCACTAGGCTAAAATCAAGATGTCCACCAGGCTGGGTTCTAATATGGAGGCTCTAGGAGTGAATTCACTTTCAAGCTCATTCAGATTGTTGTCAGAAATTGGTTCCCTGGTAATCATTGGCGAGAGGTCATTATTTTTTTCCAGCTACCATCTGGGGTTGTTCTCAATTTCTAGAGGACCTCAGAAGTCTTCAGCTTCTGGCTGCCTCTTTGTCTTCAAAGTTGGCAAAAACAGTCAGAATTTTTCTTATGCTTCAAATCTCTCTGATTTCCTCTTCTATGACATCTCTATACTTTGTCTTCTGCCTCTGCTTCTACGGGCTCACAGTATTACACTGAGCCCACCCAAACAATCCAGGATGACTTTCTGCTATGATTTGAATGTGTCCTCCAAAAAGTCTGTGTTGGAAACTAAATCCCCAATGTTGGGAGATGGGGCCTAATAAGAGGTATTTGGGTTCTGAAGTTTCCACCCTCCCCAAATGGATTAATGCCAAGTATAAATGGGTGTGCAGCTGCAAATTTGATCTCTCATTCTCTCTCACTCTCCCTTTGCTCTTCCGCCATGTGATGAATCATCAAGAAGACCCTTGTCAGATGCCAGCCCTTTGATTCTGTACTTCCCAGCCTTCTGAACCATGAGTCAATTAATCTGTTTATTGTAAATTACCTAATCTATTGTCTCTTACAGTCTCTTACAGAAGCACAAAATGGACTAAAACACCTTCCTATCTGAAGATCAGTGGATTAGTAACCACAATGATATCTGCAAAGTCTCTCTTTCCATCTAAGGCAATATATTCACAGACTTAGGAATTAAGACCTGGAATTGTCTTGGAGACCACAATTACATTATGAAATATATTATGGAGACCAGATGAGACAAACCAGAGGCTAGACAAAATTTAACTTTCACCTAAATCTTGTCCTGCGAGGTGTTTCAGGAATGACATCCTCAGGGCTGTTAGGAGACAAGGCAGACAAGGTACACAGTAAAATGATCTGATTGATTACAGAACATGAAGAAAGTTATAAATTTAGTCCTAAATAAGGTAGTTATTGAAACAAATTTTATGCAGCAGGGTAATTGCACTCCCATTCAAAAGGAAGCACACATTATTTACTCATATTGGGTCATTTTGACAAATTAAAAAATAAGCTCTCACTTTTATTCTGTTTTCTTTTTTTTTTTACTGTACCTTATAGACAGAAAGATCATGTAGATCTGTTCATGATATAATCCTCTGCATATGTGTTTTTATTCTTTTAAGGAGTACAGTTATATAATACTTTTGGTCATCCTAGTTTTTCTTAAAATGTAATGTACAATTATAGGACACACATACAGTTTGGGATTTGATTTTTATTTGCCCCCAAATGGTACAGAATTTGATGCAGTTTATTTTTAAAGAATGTCCTTATTAGGTAATGTAATTTAAATAGTAAGAAAGCTATTATTTATTGAAAAACTCTGTGGATCAGCCTTATGGCAAGTAATAGTTATTTGATCCTTAGAAGAACTAGACTGAATTTATATTATTACTTCTATTTTACAGATGGTGAACTAAAGCTCAGATAAGTTATATCTTCTGCCTTGCATTGTTGGGTTGTAAATGCTAGTCTGTTTGATGAGTGACTTCAAAGACCAACCTATCTGAATATCTGTCAGTTTATTTATCCATCTATCTATATCTATGTACTTTCCCCTATTCATTCATCCATTCACCGATTTTCCATCTATTCATCCATCCATTCATTTACCCACTCATCCTTTTATCTATCCATTTGACCGTCCATCCATCCATCTATTCACTCATCCATTCATTTGTCCATCTAACCATCCATCAATCTATTCAATCCCTTTATCCTTTCTTCATCCATCTACCTACTTACCTATGTTATAATTGTAAATATATGTGTGTATTAAAGATAAAATTTTTAAATAAAATTGGAACCATGAAGATGTGGTTTTATGGCTGGGCTTGGTGGCTCAGCCTGTAATCCCAGTGCTTTGGGAGGCCGAAGTGAGTGGGAGTTCGAGACCCGCCCGGGCAAATTGGTGAGACCTCATCTCTACAATAAATAAAAAAAAATAGCCAGGCGTAGTAGCGCGTACCTGTAGTTCCGGCAAATTGGAAGGCTGAGGCGGAAGGATCGTCAGAGCCCAGCGGGTCGCGGTTGTGGTGGCCGGGAACGTGCCACTGTACTCTGGTGTGGGCAACAGAGTGAGACTCCAACTCAAAAAAACAAAAACAAAAAAAAATGTGGTTTTGCATTACTTTTCATCCTAATTTTATATTCATACCATTTTTACATGAGTGTAAATGGTCATTTTTAATAGTTTTTAGCTAAATACTAAGCCAAGTCTTGATCCCCTGTGGTTTACTGGCTGAAGTGTGTGTGTGTATATGTGTGTGTGTGTGTGTGTGTGTGTGTGTGTGTGATGAAAATGAAATCTGAGATAATCTCAAATTATCCTAAGGCAGATCTTGACTAAACTCTGGTTTGTACTAGAAGAGTCAAGCATGAGACATGTGCAGGGGCTCTCCAAAGCAAATTCAGAATTTGGACAGCAGCTGAGTAGTTTAATTCCAGGCAACTGAGAGGGAGAAGGAAAAGAACTATGCTCTAAAGCAGAGTCTTATGGGTTCCATACTAGCTAAGTTGGGGCTGGCTCCTGGCTTTGGGGTCAAATGTTCCTGAGAGGATTTATCTCCTCTGTTTGGTTGTGTTTATGCTGTAATTCCACAGCTCTTAAAAATAGCTTCAAATATATTGGTCCTCATCTCTTGCACAGCTATCCTTTGCTTCAAGATCCAGGAATTCCCAGCCTCCCTGTCCTCTTCCTTTACCCCAAATGCAGGAATCTGAAATCGCTGTTAATAAGCAAGCTTACAGAAAAATGCTAGTGGCTGATCTTTCCCTTTCCTATTTACCACATTGCCTTGGTGTCTCACTGATGGGGAGACTTTGCTACCTTTTGTGAACTGGCCACAACCCTGCCCTTTGTAGTTCCAAATAGGATGCTATTTGAATTTTGCTGATTATTTTCCATTTGCTTTTTTTTTTTTTTTTGAGTTGGAGTCTCACTCTGTCGCCCAGCCCGACCTGCGGGGCTCCGGCGATCCTTCCGCCTCACCCTTTCCAATACCGGGAACTACAGGCGCGCGCTACCACCCCCCGGCAAATTTTTTTTTATTTATTGTAGAGACGAGGTCTCGCCAAGTTGACCAGGTGGGTCTCGAACCCGCAGGCTCAGGTAATCCACTCGCCTCGACGTCCCAAAGTGCTGGGATTATAGGCTGAGTCACCGAGCTCGGCCTTTCATTTGCTTTCTACAAAATTACACCTGCCTCTCAGGAAGAGGAATTGTGGAGCTGCTTCTGGTGGCCTCTTTAATTTGGTCCATTTTGCTTTAAACATGGCAGTATTTCCTTGAAGTTCGTAGTATTTCATGGTGACGTTTGCTAATGTGAGCTTCATAATTGTTTTTCTTCGCTCTTTTCTGTTTCCTTTGGTAATTTTTTCAGTTCTTTTAGGTAGGAGCAGGGGCAATGGAAACCTCTCCTTGGGCTATTATTTTCCCACAAATGTTTCTATTTGCTGTTGGTTATTATTTTTTAGCACATTTTGAGAGTCTTTGTCTGCTCAGGTGGGAATTTAACCTTTTTCTGTTCCAACATAAACCGTATGTGATTAACTTCACTTCTGTCTTTCTGCCTAATGAGTGATTTTAAGGCTGTCTTGCTGTTTCCTTTGCTTTCTGTCTTTTGTCATATGATTATGTCTTGCTTGTTTTTAATCTTTTCTAAAGATTAGAAAGCAGATCTCATTTTGTAGAACATACTTGCTGTTTGCTTTACTTTTTCAAGAACATGAGGGAATCAATCCATATTGCAAATCTACGTATAAATGCTGAAAAATGACTGGCACCTAATAATTGTTCAATAAATATTAGTTATTTTCAAATTACTAATACTTAAATTGTCCAATATGATGAATGGCATGGTATCTTTTAACTCTCACTATATCCAGTGAGGAGAATGTGTCTTTTTTTTTTTGAGTTGGAGTCTCACTCTGTCACCCAGACTGGAGTGCAGTGGCTGCTCCCAGCCACTGCAGCCTCAGCCTGCTGGTCTCCGGCGATCCTTCCGCCTCAGCCTTCCAAATAGCTGGAACTACAGGTGCGCACTACCACACCCGGCTAATTTTTTTGATTTATTGTAGAGATGAGGTCTCGCCAAGTTGCCCAGGCAGGTGTCGAACCCGCGGGCTCAGGCAATCCACTCACTTCAGCCTCCCAAAGCGCGAGATTACAGGCTGAGTCACCGAGCCCGGCTGAGAACTTGTCTTTTATTAACTTGTGCCTTTCTAGTTTTTTCAAATACAATATGGAATTAAGCCCAAATTATTTTTTATGAAATTATATTGCAATAGTTATACGCTCTTTAAACAACTTTTGCCATTTAATTCATATTGATAACCATATTAGAAACTTTCTTTCTACAAGACACTATGCTTATTAGGCTATAGTAGTAACTTCTTAGGCCTTGTATTTCATAATTTCTGCATTCTAGAGTTTTTCTTTGTGTTTCATCTCATGATGAACTAAGCTAGATTTTATTTTTGAGAAGGGTATTCAGTTATAAAGAAAATGAATCCTTAATTATTTGAGAATGGTTTTCCTCTTGCTTCTACTTATGACAGACTTCTTGGTTGAATAGAAAATTCCTTTGTCACCAACTTTTTTTACTTTAAAAGAAAAGAGACATTTCAAATTCTGACTTTTATATGAAGTATCTGAGCACCCCATGATTTTGGCTCCTTGTAGGTAGCTTGTTTTTATTCCTTTTTCCTCTGCCTGGATGCTTGAAGCACTTTTTTTTCCTTTTATCCTCATAGTTCAGAAAAGAAAAGTTATGGATTACATCTTAGTGCCAGTAAGTCTTCCTTAGCCTTCAGGTTGATGCTACATTCCCTTGTTCTCACGTTCCTTTTTTTTCATAGATCCATGTTGGTTTTTGCTTCCTTTCTTAAATATTTGAATAAAGAGAGATTTATCTAGGCTGGATGTGTGCCAACAGACTGGGTATGTGGTTTCGCCTTTGCTCCTCTCTCTGTTCACCTGTTCGAGGGAAGGTTTAACACGATTTCAGATTCACACCCAGGGATATATTTTCTGGTACTGACAGGCATTACCTCATGCAGTGCTGTTGTTTGCTCTTCTTATCCCATTACTAGATTTTAACTTACCCTTATGAAATAATGTGGTGAGTCTCTCAGCATTCCAGTTGCACAGATGTTGGAGCACTGTCTCCCTCAATCCAGCAGTATGCTACATCCTGGACTTACCTCCCAGGACCCTCTGGGCTACTGATTATCTCCTTGTACTTGTTACTCAGTCATTTTCCTGAGAGTTGCCAGCTGTGTGTACAAAGAAACTGGTGGTGGAAGGTGGAAAGGACCAATGCTCTGTCTTAAAAAGCATTAAGACCAGGTGTGGTAGCTTATGTCTGTAAGTCCAGTACTTTGAAAAGTTAAGGTGGGAGGATTGTTTGAGGCCAGGAGTTTGAGACCAGCCTGGGCAACACATTAAGACCCCATCTCTATAAAAAAGTTAAAAATTAGCCAGGCATAATGGTTCATGCCTGTCCCAGATACTTGAGAGGCTGAGATGGGAGGATCACTTGAGCCCAGGAGTTCAAGGCTGCAGTGAACTAAGATCGCACCATAGTGCTCCAGCCTGGGTGACAGAGGGAGACTCTGTCTCTAAAAAACAAAACTAAAAAAGAAACAATATCCTGATTTTAAAAGGGTGACTCAAGACCTTAACAGACAGGTGTCTGTCTGTTACACAGATGGCAAATAAGCCTATGAAAAGATGCTCCACATCATATGTCAACAGGGAAATGCAAATTAAAAGATCAATGCGATACCACTACATACCTATTAGAACAGCCAAAATCCAAAACACTGACATCACCAAATCTTGGTGAGTATGTAGAACAACAAGAACTTTCATTCATTGCTAGTGAAAAAGCAAAATGGTACAGCCACTTTGGACGACAGTTGGGCAGTTTCTTATGAACCTAAATGGACTCTACATGATCTAATAATCACAATCTGTGATATTTATCCAAATGAGTTGAAACGTATGTTCACACAAAGATCTGCAAACAGATGTTTATAGCAGTTTTGTTCATAACTGCCAAAACTTGGAAGCAAACAAAATGTCCATCAGTAAGTGTCTTAGTCTACTCATGTTGCTATAACAAAAGTCACATAAACTAAATAGCTTGTAAACAACAGAAATTTATTTCTTACAGCTCTGAAGTCTGAAAGTCCAACTCAAGGAGTGGCAGCTTCTGTGTCGGGTGAAGACCCACTTTCAAGTTCATAGACGGCACCTTCTCACTCTGTCCTCATGTGGTGAAAGGGATGAGGATATTCTCTGGGTTCTCTTTAGAAGGACACTAATCCTACTCATGAAAGCCTTACCCTCATGACTTAGTTACCTCCCAAAGGTCCCTCCTCTTGATACCATCATCTTGGGGGTTAGGTTTTAACATGAATTTCTAGAGGACACAAACATTCAGCCCGTAGCAGTAGGTGAATGGATAAATAAACTGTGATACATCCACCCAAAAAATATTATTCACCACTAAAAAGAAAAGCACTATCATGAAAAGGCATGAACAAAATTTAAATGGATGATACTAAGTAAAAGAGCTAATTAGAAAAAGCTATATAGTGTATGATTCCAACCATATGACATTCTGGAATAGGCAAAACTATGGAGACAGTAAAAAGATCAGTGGTTGCCAGGAGTTATAGGGAGGGATGACTAGACAGAACACAGAGGATTTTTAGGGCACTGAAATTACTCTGTATGATACTGTGATGGAGGATACATGTGTCCAAACCCATAGAAGGTACAACAGCAAAAGTGAACCCTAATGTCAACTATAGACTCTGGATGATCATGATGTGTCAATGTCCGTCCATCGATTGTAACATATACACTCCTCTAGTGGGGGATATTGATAATGAGGGAGGTTTCCAGGGGAGGTGAAACAGGACTATAGGAACACTATATCTTTACCTCAGTTTTGCTGTGAATATAAAATTTCTTTAAAAAATAGTCTTTAAAAAACAAAAAAGCAAAGGTGTAATGTGTGTGTGTGTGTGTGTGTGTGTGTGTGTGTGTGTGTGTGTGTGTGTGTTGGGTGATGGGTTGTTGTCTATTTTCTGCTAAATATGAATCCCAAACCAGTAGACAAGCAGCAAATATGCATGTGCATGGATTGCACTTATTTTAGCTGGCTTCTTTGCTCCAGTATATCTGGCAAACTAGGTGTTGGTTGTGAAAATGTGTTGTAAAAGTTCTCATCACAGATATACATAAATATGTATTTATGGACTGTGGTAGACAGAATAAATAATAGTTCCCCAAAGATGCCCACAACCTAACTCCTGAAACCTGTGAAGATGTTACATTACCTGTAAAGGGAGAATTAAGTTTGGGAAGATGGAATTCAAGCTACTGATTAGTTGACTTTAAGATAAAGAAATTACGAGTCATCTGGATGGGGCCAGTGTCATCACAAGGGTCCTTAAAAGTGGAAGTGAGAGGCAGTAGAATCAGTCAGTCAGAGGAAAACACAACTATGAAAGAATGATCCAAAAGACGCAACATCGCTGGCCCAAAGACAGAGAAAGGGACCATAAGCCAAGGAATGTGAACAGCTCTGGAAGCCGGAAACTGCATGAGAATGGACTCTCCTCTGGAATCTCCAGAAAGGAATGCTGGCACCTTGATGTTAGCCCAGTGAGATTCGTGTGAGACGTCCAACCTATGGAACTATAAGATAATACCTTTAAGCCGGGCTCGGTGGCTCAGCCTGTAATCCCGCGCCTTTGGGAGGCTGAGGTGAGTGGATTGCCTGAGCCCGCGGGTTCGAGACCCGCCTGGGCAGCGAGACCTCATCTCTATAATAAATCAAAAAAAATCAGCCGGGGGTGGTAGCGCACGCCCTGTAATTCCGGCTCGTGGAAGGCTGAGGCGGAAGGATCACCGGAGCCCACCAGGTCGAGGCTGCGGTGGCCCGGGAAAGCGGCCACTGCACTCCAGTCTGGGCGACAGAGTGAGACTCCAACTCAAAAAAAAAAAAAAAAAAAAAAAAAAGATAATACCTTTGTGTTATTTTAAGCCACTAAGTGATGATTTGTTACAGGAGCCATAAAAAACTAATACATGTAATACATCTCTTGATAGAATACCCTTTGGTGGATATGTTTTTAAAGCACAGGGCTGAGAGTAGAAATGTTCTACTCCATGCTTCAAACGGTACCTGATTCCCATACTAACACTATATAAAATGCATGTGTTACTTACAGTAATAATCTAAGACATTTATTTATTCCTGTAAAAATCCAGCATGAATCCTGAAAAAAGTACTCAAAGTATGCATCCTCCTTGATCTGTGTACCGGATTGCAGATTGGCCTGGAAGTGATAATATCTACGCTGCTCTGTGTTCAACTTGCTCAGCAAGGATGCAAAACTTGACAAAACGGGGTGGCTTTGGAATGTAGGAGCAGATGGCAGTGCTTCTTGGAGAGATATTACTCTGCCTTCACCTTCCTTTTGGAGAGCACATGCGTTGATGAAATTCTGCACAGGTAGCATTCTTGCTATGTCCCTTTCCTTTCATAAAAGTGGGTTTAGATCATCAATTCAAAAGAATTTGTACTAAAATCTTGAGGCCTAAGTAAGGGGGTGATTGAACAATGTGAAATCCCCCAGTAATTAAGCCAAACCCGATTTAGTCAGGCCATATTACTGTCTGAAAGCAGAAAATAAAGTCACCACCTAGGCATCTCTGGGAAAGAGCTGAGCTTTTGGCTACCTGGAGAACTGTGTCTACCTAACCACCACTGCTTCCATGACATTCATGGGGTGCTGGCCTCTGTGCTAAGTCCATGCTATTGAATGACATCAGAGGGGTGAAGTCCCTGCCCTCTTAGAGCCCATAGACCAGTTAAGGGAATTTTACCCCAGTTTCTTCTGGAGTTTATAGTCAAGTCTGTGGTTTTCCATTTATACTGAAAATTATAGAAAGAGGAAACTTTAGTTATAATCTTGTCTAACAGCAGAAAAATCAAGAATGAGTGATGTACCAGCATTTCTGAATTGATGGTAAGACTTTAAGTATTTTCTTACATATTAAAACCTAGGACCTATAACTAGTTGCTGAATTGACACGAAAATCAAAGTTTCTTGACCTTTCCTCTTTTTTTCTACAGTGTATATCCATATAAGTTTATACTGCTATATAAATATCTATGTATGTTTTCAACTACTATTAAATAAGAGTATTCCCTGTACCTCCTTGTCTTTCAATTGTCCCTACATGATGTTCTGGTCAAAAGGAAGAGAGTTTGGGGAACAATCAAGTTAAGGACCATCTTAGATATTGAGACATTAAATCTCTCTATAATGATTTAATTAAGCTTATAAGTAAAGGAAGAAGAAGAAGGAGAAGGAAAAGGAGAAGAAGAAGAAATTAGCACTCACTGTTAGATATAAATTGCACATTTATTGCATCAAGTTGTATGTAGATATTATTTTTGTCTAGCATCAAGATTTTGTACTAAAGATATTATTTTATGGCATATTCTAATAATAAAAAAAGACTCTCATTAAAAGTACATAGGACATTTCTTAAGAAATGAAAGAAGAAGAATATTCGCTTAAATGTGGAGGAGTTTGAGAATATATAGCATACTACTTCTGATTATCTTAAAAGTATTTGTAAAAGTGGTACTACATGTTTGAATTTAGAATGTATATTGCATCAGAGACAACTTTGCAATGACAATGAGAATTGACCTTATAAGTTAAAAAAAATTCTCAGTATTAATTTCATTTTTTTTCCTAAGCAAGATCAAGTCAGTGAGTTGATTTTGATTATGCATAACCCAGTCCCACTGCTACCTGCTCCTTTGGAGTAGGTCTTAGTAAAATAGTAAAGTAGGGCTTAGCAAAGAAGTAAGCCATGTTTCTGTCATGTAGGTCTGTGGGAGAACAGATCCTAAATGTTCTCACTCAGGGCTGCTGGGGCAGGGCTCAGCATTGGATCCACTATGGAACGGACAAGACAGGAATTCTTTGGGAAGCTCCAGAGCTCTTGCACCCTCTTCACTGCTGAGCTTCTATGGCCAATATCCTACACACATTCTGTTGAATGCTGCCGGAAACCTAGCGCACTGCTTCCTGCGGCTCTCCCCTCCCCACCTCAAACAGGATACTCGCGAGTGAGGATCTAGGGAATCACGTTCCAGGAAGAGCCAGAAATACCACATCCACCACCGTCCACCAAAGTTCCCAAGGAGCAGAATGTCTGGCCTTTGATATTATACCGCCTTGCAGGGAACTTCCTTTTCTTTTTACTACAAGAGCCAGCACATGTCCTTTTTACAAGTGCCTGGGGCAGAGAGCTCAGTGTGATCTGACCATGATGGTGGGCTGGAATGACCTCATGCTGTTTCTTTCAACTACGCTAATTCTCCCCATTCACTTGGAAGTCACTCTGCCTAGGGTGATGTGTGATTCTCATTTCTCTAGAATCGGCCAGGCCTGGTGTGTGTTTCCTAGAACAA